>OX375883.1:96443144-97043144 GCA_947359465.1 Metellina segmentata
TTTCTTATCGATTTGTTACCTTTTGTCTAAATAAATACATACACTGACGCAGATGGTATAGTTTATATCTGATGCAGTCGAACTCCGTTATAGTGAACCGTCACAGGACCCAATAAAAAGTTCACTATAACCGACACTCTATCCAATTTTGTTGACACGTAAAAGTTTCTTAACATTTGATGGTGGTTCTGTTGAAAACAATCATTGGGATATAACACAATTTACTAAAATATAAACTGTCATAGGAACCCCGTTATAGTGAACCGTCACAGGACCCAATGAAAAATTCACAATAACCGATGGTTCAATCTATCCAATTTTGTTGACACATAAAAGTAACTTTACATTTGATGGTGGTTTTGTTGAAAACAATCATTGGGATCTAGCACAATTTACCACAATACAAATTATTAAATACTTAACTAAACAATTTTCATCATGTTTATTATAAATAAAGAATTCAGTAGTTTGACCTACTTTTATTTTTACTCTTTATGGAAAAAATTTATTAGTTCGGATTGGTACATTTCGATTTTAAGTATAGTTCATCAATTCTATTATCGACGATTACAAAAGATTCCATAGTTCTTTTTTCCACATTTTCCATAGAAAAAAAAAAGGATTTAAGATTTGTTGTTGTTGTTTCTCATGCCTACACTGGCAGACCAAAGGAGTGCCAGGCCCGTCGAAGACGGTGAGGGGGTACGCCTTCCATGTAAGTGAGCCCCATTGGGAGGAAATCCGACTTTGCTCGACATACATGACACATCCGTTTTACAGGAAGGTCCCTTTCACACATCCATTCACTCACACATATCGTAATTTAGATCCCAATCAGTGGCCAATAACCCCCTGATCAGGTACCCCCAAAGATATTGATTTGGTACGGGAATATAGGGGACTTTGTGACCACGACCTATTTAACGTGCCCCAGCCACCATTAGTGAACACGACGGTCTTTAGCCAGGTCGAGGCGCCGATCTCGCAATCATCAGAATTGCAGGTTCCGCCGAGGACAAAACCCACAACCCTTCTGATGCGAGCCGGACGCTCTACTGACTGAGCTAACGCGGGATTTAAGATCTAAAATTACCTTTGAAAATCTAGAAAAATATTTGTGGAAGGGAAAATTCAGTGCACTATAAGCAAACTTACGTCTCAGTAGTTCATTATAAGCGTTTTAAAGTAGCGTTATTTAAATAGAGGTTCAGTCGGGATCAATGAAAAATGCATGTGAAAAATTCATCAATGAAAATTCAATTCTTTATAACTGAGAGTTCACTATATCCCGGGTTCACTACAGTGGGGTTCGACTGCAGTTATAAACGCGATCAGATATTGACAGCAGTACAACACATTAATGCCTCGCGTTTTCCACCCTCCTTGCGGTGTTGTCTCGACAAGGTATCTCGTCATTAGCAAACCTGGCCATATCTTGTGGAACGAGATATCTCGTCATTTGAAGAAAAAATGGTCACGATTATAACAAGGAAACACGATCACGAACATTGGATGAAAACCGACCCGACCTTTATCTCGTCGTCATCAAAAAATTAATAACTGGATGACGAGACACCTCGGGATTATCAAAATTGTTCAGATCATTGATGGACGAGATATCTCATCTAAACCACTTGGAGGGTTGATGAGCCGATTTTAGAACGTTTTTTAATAAAGTACTTACAAATATCCCATTGCAATTCGAATCCATGATAATATCTTTATCCATGGGCCTAAAATGAAAAAACAAATATTAATACTTCACGTCCCATCAGATTTCACATTGTAAAAGCGATAGCATTTAAAGAACTGGAACAAAATCTGAAATAGAATAGGAATATATTCTAGAATCTAGATAAACTTGTGGACAACTGTCAGTGCTCTATGAGAGTGTGTGCATTCTCTACACAAATCTCTACCCCGTTTGATCAATCTACACCAAATTTGGCGCACTTCGGCCCGGTGCACACATCCGGTTTTTCAACGTGCGGCGCCACTGCGGCACCGAAGCCCAACTATGCACACATAACCTTGAAATGACGCACGAACTCATTTCGCGTCATTTGCGATAAATATTCTATCGAAGAAAACGTGTTTATTTCGCTTACTTGGTGTAAAAAAAGTATATTTTGAAACGAAATAGACGTTACTGGACACAACCATTTATTAATTATTATTTATATTCCATTTGTTTATGAAAACAAGGTACTTCAGAACGGAGACTCCTTGTGCGGCGACCGTGGGGAACTGCGGTACAAATTGCACGGATGTTGAATGTGCGTCGCTACAGCGGTACTGGAGGCATGTGTGCACTGCTCCATTGGATCTAATGTATCTCAGACAGTACTTGCGTTGCCGCACTTTGGTAATGGTAATGGTAATGGTAAGTTTAGTTAACGTCGTACTAGAGCAACACAACGGGCTATTGACGACGGTCCGGGATCAGTCCCTTTAAGGGAAAGATCCGAGGACAACACCTCGTAATTTTGAACCACGGTCAGATGACGAAGCAACACCTGAGCTGGCACCCCACTCTCCAAACTTCCACGCCAACCCAACGTGAGGACTTTCGGCCACGACAGATTTAAGGTGCACCAGCCGCCTCTACACCATACGCTTACAAACATCCATGCCCGGACCCGGATTCGAACCAGGAACCTTCCGATCTAGAGGCTAACACCTTAACCACTATACCGGTTTATCGGCGTTGCCGCACTTTGAAAAACCGGATGTGTATACCGGGCCCTATACTTTAGAACACTGTGCAAAACATAGATATTTCTTTCCTGTCTTCAGACTAATCTGTAGTCATGAATATTGGCGTACAGGTCGTCCCAAATGTTCCCTCGAAGCCCCAATTTAAAAATTTAAAGTTTGTTTTCCTGCAATAAATGGACTTGACAAGGAAACACGTTCTACAGGATTTGTGTGTTTGAGTTAACACAGGGAAATGTCGCGGTCATATTTGAAACCCGAGCAACGCCGAGTTATTCAGCTAGTCCTGATAAACTTAGACAATTGTCAGTGCTCTAGGAGATACTTTTAGAATGGATCCATTCTAATTTTATTGCGTGCAGCTTGGCAAAGCAGGGTGTCTCAAATTGCATTCAAATACTTCCCTTGCTTTTTACGAAACATTCTACAGAATTTGAACTAAATCCCAAGAAACGAGTATCAAACACCTGCAAACTAGAAGCATCTCAGATGCACCCTCAAATTAGAGAGTGATAGAGGTCGGCAGACTGCTACCTGTAGTGTAACCAGTGGACATTCAAGATCAATTGCATTTCATGAGGGTTTGAACTATATTTTAACCTGTAGAAAGTGGAATATAAATAGGCCCATCTGACCGTTGTTCAAAATTACATGGTGTTGTCCTCGGATCTTTCCCTTGAGGGATTGATCCCGGACCGTCGTCAATAGTCCGTTGTGTTGTTCTAGTACGACGTTAATTAAGATTACCTACTCAACTCCTGACTTATTTGAGACTGTCCAGAGATAATTTAATGGTAAAATTCAAGAACACAGTACTAACCCCTAACCAAATTGGCGACTGAAATTTTCGTCTCGAAACGGCTATTAGGATAGGCCCATGAAGGTTATCATATTCGATAATTATCGCTAATTGGATGTGGTAATCAATAGTCAATTGGCGGGGGCACCTTGTTTTTGAATTTGTCTAAATTTTAATCCTATGCTCTTGGATTGAAATTGAGCTTGCTTGGGATTAAAATTCATGGGATGAATTTGGGATTGCTTGGGATTAAAATTCAAGAACACGGTACCGTCGCCCCCCCCCCTACCTAATTGGCGACTAAAATTTTCATCGCCAAACGGCAATTAAGATAGCACTATGAAGGTCACCATATTCGATAATTATCGCTAATTGGATGTGGTAATTAATCGCCAATTGGCGGTGGCACCGTGTTCTTGAGTTTATCTATATTTTAATCCTATACTCTTTGATTGAAATTGGGCTTGCTTGGGTAATGGTAATTTTAGTTAACGTCGTACTAGAGCAACACAACGGGCTATTGACGACGGTCCGGAATCAGTCCCTTAAGGGAAAGATTCGAGGACAACACCTCGTAATTTTGAACCACGGTCAGATGACGAAGCAACACCTGAGCTGGCACCCCACTCTCCAAACTTCCACGCCAACCCAACGTGAGGACTTTCGGCCACGACAGATTTAAGGTGCACCAGCCGCCTCTACACCATACGTTTACAAACATCCATGCCCGGACCCGGATTCGAACCAGGAACCTTCCGATCTAGAGGCTAACACCTTAACCACTATACCGGTTGGTCGGCTGGGCTTGCTTGGGATTAAAATTCATGGGATGAAATTGCGATTAAAATTCAAAAACACGGTACCGGCCCCTTACTAAATTGGCGACTAAACTTTTTATTGCCAAACGGCAATTGCCCTGTGAAGGTTACCATATTCGATAATTTATTTCCATTTATCATTCCGTTGGCACCGTGCACTAGAGTTTATTTATTTTTTAATCCTATGTGCATTTGGATTTTTTGAAAATAAATGAACTACTGGTCTTGGTCTTTCTTTGTCTAGTCGTATTTATATTTAAATCCTAAGCTCGTCTTGAATGTTTTGAAGGAGCATGAACTCACGGGCTTGGGCTAGCTTGTCTGGAGCAAGTGAGATAAGAAACAACACAAAAGCTGTTTTTGATTTGAGGTCAATCTTTCTCAAAATAAGGGCTTTGAAAGGTTATGATGGAAAGTGAGATACGTACCTTCGTCCAGGGTATATCATGTCGTTGACATCGTCGCAGTCTCGGCCTCGCCAAGCATCTCCCCGGAAAGTCTGAAAGACAACAAGACGGTCCCATTCAACAAATTTAAATGAGATTGGCGTGAGATCAAAATGGCGTAGCTGAAAACAATAGTGTAGACAGACAAAACAGGATGCTACAGTCTTTAATACCACTCTTTCGCAAAAGAAAAATTTATAGCCACTTTATCACATTTTCTGCCGGTATGTGTTGATAGTTATTGCCCCGCAGTAGAAATGAGTTTTTCCTCAGAAACCGACTTACTTTTTATAACACTAGGGGGCTCCGCCCCCTGCTCGCTTACGCTCGCCAACCCCCGGGGATTGCTACGCAATCCCATTTGGTTTGCTTCGCAAACCAACACTCCTTTTACATATGGCATTTGGTTTGCTTCGCAAACCAACATTCCTTTCGCAGAGTGAAACTATCTGAATAATTTGTATTATCCTGATTTCCCTTTACGGTCCATCACGTCACAGCGAGGGCTTCTCCCCCTGCTCGCTTACGCTCGCCGACCCCAGTGGGTTGCTACGCAATCCCGTTTGGTTTGCTTCGCAAACCAATACCTCTTACGCAAGTGATTTCACTCTTTTTTGCTTTAACACTTAATGCACCCTAAACTAATAGCCGCATCAGTAAAAAATCTTCTGCATCTTGTTCCCTGTACAATTTTAAGTAAACCCTGTTAATCTCCAAACTTTACGATGCGTACTTTGTACTTTCTCGGTAAAACGTCTGAGAACAGAGGGAAAAAAGCGAGCCTTTTTCCTCGCCAAATAAAAAGAAATCGTTTTCATGGCAATTGTTGCTACGATAAATTTGATTTCTGGCAAACCTGATAGGCAAAAATACAACCCTCCGCGAATTTGCTCCGCGAAATAAAAAATACGAAATTTGTGTCACCAACTTTTGATTGCATCGAATTTATTTATGAACCAATTTTAAAAATAATGGTACCGTAAGAAAGAGTACAGTCTGAGGTATACTGCGCTATTTTCAAAATAAAAAACTAATAGTAATGCGATATAGATATGACAGTTTTAGTTAACGGTAGAAACAAAAAGTAGCGAAAATATCCAAAGATTCCGAATTTTGTATGACCAACTTTTGATCGCATCCAATTTAATTATTAACCGATATCAAAAATAATAGTACCGTAAGAAAGAGTACATTCTGAGGTATACTGCTATATTTTAAAAATTAAAAAATAATAGTAATAAATTATAGATACGGCAGTTTTAGAAAAAAGTAACAAAAATGTCCTGATTTTTCCCGAATTTCAAAAAAATATTATCAAGAACCAAATTGAAATTTAAAAAAAAACTCGACGAGCTGCAAAAATTTACGTTGAGAGGTACTCTTTAAAAAAAACTCACGGCTGAAGACTGAAAATGTGTATGTGTTTTGCTCACTCGCGGAAGAAATTTCGCTTCTTCAATTTTAACACTTAATAAACCCTAAACTAATAGCCGCATCGGAAAAAAATCTTAATAATTGTCCAGGGAATACGATGAAGAACAAACCATGTCAATTTTGTTTTTTTCCGATCAGTACTTTCTCGGGAAACCGTCTAAGAATCGAGCTAAACAGCACAGTTTTCAATTCTGCGGCGGCGGCGGCGGCGGTAACATTTTTTTAATATAGAGAGAAATAGGATTGAAAAGTGCGCCAATACCAGAATAGATTGGCGAAAGCTCACAGCCAACAAATTTGCAATCTCATCATCTGTTAGAGCAGGGATTCTCAACTGGTACTACGCGTACCACTGGTGGTACGCGGTAACGTTTCAGGTGGTACGCAAGAATGATACGAGCGACCCAAATATTGAAGTTTGTTCGATTTTTTAGTATGTACAACCACGTTATAGGGAAAAATGGATTATATGAAATCAATTTTGTGATTAACGTTTTTATTACATTGTAATAAATAATAAATGACGCTAACAGTAGCACATTATTAAAAGAGAAAATTGGTTGGTAATTATCTAATTCTATTCAATGGCTATGTCGGTTAAATTAAGTTGATATCTCTCCCTGTCAAATCGTTTTACGAAGAATTCCTTTATCTTTATGTATGAGAAATACGCACGAATAATTCGAGATAATCCGTACGAGATAATTATTTGTTTTTAGACCTGTAAGTTAAAAAATAAAACTGTAATTTTCAATAATCGTTTTATTTTTTCCTTTATTAAAACATCATTAATACGAAATGCAAATGCATTAATCTATATAAATAAGAATGGAGTGTTTGTTTGTACATTCAATATTTTCGACCCATTTCAAGTTTTCTATCCGTTTTGGACCCTTCTGATGCCGAATCCGCCTTTTTTTCGTTTGGTGTCTGTCTGTCTGTCTGTATGTATGTTGTGCCCTATACACGTCCACGCGGTTTAAGATATTTTCATGGAAATTTGCATACAGTGAGTACTTATCTTCATTTAGTGAGTGGCATTGGTTGCGAAAGTCTGTCTGTCCGTCTTTCTGTTCTATGCTCGAATTTGTATTTGTGTGTTTGTGTAGACATCACATGAATTGTATTCCAGATATTTTATTGCATTGTATTTTATTTTATACATTATCTATTAGTTTAGTGAATGCAATATTAAACATTTCTTTATTGTTATATTTAGTTGAGTTTCATGCTAAAACACCTAAGTATACTTAAATCAACCATAATTTGGTAGTTTTGTAAAAATTGGAATGTCTATTGAATATTACGATTACTTCGATTGCTTTACCAGTACTGTTGAAAAAGTAATTATTCTTCAAAACATTATTTTTTTTTATGGAATTTCATCTCTGATACTTCATTTATTTCGAGTCTTATTTTTATTCTTTGCGCAATGAAAACGATTTCCGAATATTTGGGACAGACGATATTTTTCAATGAAACGAGAATGAACAAGATCGTGCGAGCAGTGATATTTTTTCTGGTTCTTTCGCTCTGAATTAATTTCACATTTCTAAATTTTGTACACTTTTAGTTGTAAGTTGTGGCAACTTTGCGAGATCAAGAGATAAAATTGAATCACAAATTAATATCTTTAGAACAATTTTTTGCGACATCTTTTATTTTGTTTTACTTCGCTGTTTCCTGTTTTAAATATTTACTAGGGGGCCTGCCCCCTGCTCGCTAGCGCTCGCCAACCCCCGGAGGATTGCTTCTCAATCCTCATTGGTTCGCTGCTCGAACCTATGCTCGCTTCGCTCGCCTCAATGAAGACATGTGTCCTAGCAGAAGGGATTGTTTACAAAATATGTTAAAAAAAAAAGGTTTTTCAAATCTAAATTTGCTGTATTACAGAAAAAATATATACAGTATCTCTAAAATCAGAATTCAAATGAAAACTTTGTGCAAATTTTGACTCGAAATGTGAGCGTTGCTTTGGAAATTGAATACCCAGCATGTTGTTTGTGTGTACATTTTCCCAGCACTCAAACGACCCACACTTTTTCATTGAGTTTGTTGCCGAAAGTTGTAGTGCAAGCGTCTTGTTGAACTATAATTGTTGGCCCTAAAAAGGACCGTTTTTTAAATGGCCCTGAAAAGATCCTCCGCTTTCTTTGATTTCTATTATAAACTAACTGCAACAGCTCATTAAAATTTCCCTTTTTTTTTTCAATAAAATTTCATCCGATAACGCTATAAATTCAATCGATGCGCTAGACTTCGCGATAAACAAACAATCGTACAGTGTTGCCAAAACGCGATTACAAATAACGTCTTTTTCGTGAGCCACGTAAGAGAATTATATATATAGATTATTTTAATAAATGTGTTTTCCTTCTCATCACACGCAACAGCACCACAAAGTATTAGACTTAAAAATGTTAGGTAAGTCAGTATAAATTTTCAGTAAATTTTAAGTGTAGTTATGCCATTATTGAAAGAATAATGCCGTTATTTAAAGAATAATGCCGTTATTTAAAGAATAATGCCGTTATTTAAAGAATAATGACGTTATTTAAAGAATAATAATGTTTATTAATCCAAACTGGAACTTTTTCCAACATTAAAAAATTCGTTGTAATAATAACAGGAGAAGATTGCAAAATTTCACAATGTCGCAAGAATAATGCCGTTATTTAAAGAATAATGCCGTTATTGAAAGAATAATAATGTTTATTAATCCAAACTGGAACTTTTTCCAACATTAAAAAATTCGTTGTAATAATAACAGGAGAAGATTGCAAAATTTCACAATGTCGCATACCGGAGGCAAGAGTGCCACAAGTAAAAAAATATTGTTTTGTTGACTATGAGTGCGAGAGCACTCGCCGTAAATCGTAATTTTAATTAATTGAGTTGAACATGAAAAGAACTTAAGAAAGGGAATTTTAATCTTCCTATAAATCGTCTTTTATAGTAGTAACCTTAGTATCCCCTTTCGTCATTTTGTAGCTTTGTCATACAGCAATTGTGCGATGTATGTGAAATGTATTACATGAATGGATATGCATGTGTAGGATTTGTGTCCAAAGCAAGTTGTAGAAATTATAAAGATGGCTAAAGCTATTCAAATAAATTTTTATTCTACAAAAAAAGTAAGTCATTATATATTTTGATTATCTCTTCAATTTAGAGTAAGGCAATTCAAACCGAGTAAGTTCGGGTATTTTGCTAGTCATAAAATATGAAGCTTTCTTAGTATTTTAATTAAAATAAAACAAGCCATTGGACACTTTTCTGACATTAGATAGATGTTTCTAAAATAATATAGAACTGGTGGTACGAAAAACATTTCTAAAAATTTCAAGTGGTACGCAGTTACTAAAAGGTTGGGAACCCAGCTTATTAGATTGCATTTTTCTTTTTTGGGGGGCGTGAAGGCCCTACAGAATTATCGTCTCTGCAACCCATATTACAATATTTTTTTCATAACTAATAAAGCTTTTTATTCGAAACTACATACCTTTACAACTAGCTTCTAACTTTTACTCCATGCCGATACCTAACATATAATGCCAGTTGAAGCGGATAATAAGGGTTGAGGCGCAGCTCTTCCCGCGCGAACGCGTGACGGGCTGAGGCACCACTCCACATCACGCGTTGACACGTGATTGGCTCTTTAGCGCTGACGCCACATCACGCGCTGGAGCGAGAATCGGCAGCGAACGTATTAAGGCCTTTTGCAATGCTATTTCCCGAAAAACGTCGGGAGATTTTCTTGTTGTGTAATGTTGTTTTTATCCCACAATTTATTTAATGATTAACTAACCACATCTTATACAGATTCTTTAATACATTATAGAAATATTCTATTGGTTTTTCCCGTCAGAATAGAATCTTTCTTTGGAACAATTCCATTGGTCTTTTCCTTGGGATAGAATAAATTGGAATGATTGTATTGCAAATTTATTTACAAAATATTTTTGGAAAAATTCTCTTGGTTCTTTTTTAGATTTTAATCTTTAGGAAATACTTTGTTGGTCTTTTCCATAGAATATACAGTCAATTACAGTCCAAAATACAGTCAGTTTCGGTTCTATGGTCAGCTCAGCGGTCCTGAAAAATCAGACCCTATAAGCGGGGTGACCATATATGTGGAACAATACTACTCTATTTAATTATGGCAGGATTATATTCACCTATCAGAATATAGTGCTCATAAACAAATAATTAAACTTTTAAGAACATTTTAAAAATTAATTATATTAAACGTGTTCTCTGGAGCGACGCATCAAGGTTCACCCCCTACCGTTCGGATGGCAGGGTCTGGCGTCTGCCTGGAGAACGCCTCCTGCCAGAATGCATTGTGCCCACAGTAAAATTCGGCGGAAGTGGAATTATGGTCTGGGGTGTTTCTCCTGGTATGGATTGGGACCTTGGTCCAAATTCATGGTTCGCTCAAAGCCGATGATTACTGCACTACACGGTTTAGCGTTTCTTACTTTTCTTTCCCCCTACACATTTTCACCTCTGAAACAAATAATTCTGTCTTGCAAGATCCGATAAAAAAGTTCGCATTCATCAACGTTGGACACCTTGGCAGATTCATATCTTTCGAGGACTTTTTTTCTTCTGGTCATTCCCTGTGTTGCTCTCCGCCTCAAGAAATGTTACAATTGCTATTTTTCAACAACAAAAAAACCCAGATAACCTCATTGAGAGGATTAAAAACGACCCTATAACCGATAACCAGGAAAATAAAATGACTATTAAGTTAGACGGGATTTTAGAAAACTGACCGTATAAGCGGGATGACCTTATAACAGGGTGACCATATAGCCGGTACAGACTAATATTTTCTTGGAACGATTCTATTGGTCTTTTCCGATTTCCAGATATTGAATACTTTAAACAATCCATGAACTCATCTTGGAAAAAAACCTGAGATCTCGAATCACAAAATCAACTAAATTTTTACTAAACCATCCGTAAAAGGTTTTCATAAAATGATTTTAAATTTAAATTACTATACAAAATTGACAAGACTGAATTGGACAACTATTTTATTCATGGACATCTATTACGTGTGGGCATCTATTACGCCCAAACACATATTAATCCTCTGAAGAGGTACATGAAAAAAAAAATCACCGTCAGTAAATCTTTTCCGTGATTTCTAACCGATTTTGACTATCTTGACCAACAGAATATTTCCAAAGATTCTTTCAGTTAATGACCGTCGTTACTGTCTGCCACTAGAATTACACCAGACGTCTTGTCTGGTTGGAGGTGGTCGCTATAGGAACGGAACAAGCTCATTTTGAGTAAGGGTACTCCCGGAATGATTCCCGATTGGAAGAGTAACGGACTAACAACCAGAGGGTGGCGAGTTCGAATCAGATCAAAGACTGTCGTGTACAAAAAGGGCTGGTGCACGATAAATCTGCCGTGGTCTCAAACATCCTCACATTGGCGTGTGGGGTGGAAGATTGGAGAGTGGGGTGCCAGCTTAGGTGTGGCCTCGTCATATGACCTTGGTTCAAAATTACGTGGTATTGTCCTCGGATCTTTCCTGCCGACCAACCAGTATAGTGGTTAAGGTGTTAGCCTCTAGATTGGAAGATACCTGGTTCGAATCCGGGTCCGGGCATGGATGTTTGTAAGCGTATGGTGTAGAGGCGGCTGGTGCACCTTAAATCTGTCGTGGCCGAAAGTCCTCACGTTGGGTGGGTGTGGAAGTTTGGAGAGTGGGGTGCCAGCTCAGGTGTTGCTTCGTCATCTGACCGTGGTTCAAAATTACGAGGTGTTGTCTTCGGATCTTTCCCTTAAGGGATTGATCCCGGACCGTCGTCAATAGCCCGTTGTGTTGCTCTAGTACGACGTTAACTAAAAAATTACCAATTACCTCGGATCTTTCCTATGAGGGATTGATCCCGGACCGTTTTTGTAGCTCCAAAAAAACCTCTAAACCATTTCTAAACACGCAATGATTTTATATTATTTTGCTTTACGCGATTGCTGGAGGCTTAAAGAGGTATTTTACCAGTATATTCTCGGTGTAAGTAAAATTCGAATCCAATTTGTCATCAAGTGTACCAAATTTACAAACTTGAAAATGCATTTTGTCAAGAGCATCCCTCACGGAAAATGGTATCAAGCCTGTTTCCACGACAACAGACAGGGACGTACTTTATATCTGTAGCAGTTGTGGCAGTATTGTCATCAAATGGGACGTAGGGTAAAAGCAATGCTACTTTTCTCGGAAACCTTGTGACGTTCAGTGTCAACTTGTAATTACAATAATTTGTAAAAGCTGAAAAAAGATCTTACTTCGATGATACTATATCTGTCTCCATCCAGATCGATGAAAGGCTTCATTTTGTTCAGAACACTGTACGGAAGAAATAAACCGGTTATAAAATGAAATATTGATTGCTGAGCTCTAAAATGCATTACATGACTAATGTAGCGATTTCAGCAGGGTGTGAATGAAATGATCTGCCTTACCTCTGGATAGTTCTGCAAACCATGCTGACTCCTGGTAGCTCACATGCAGAGCTCAAGCGTTCCACTAAAGTCTGAAAGAATGAGAAAAGTATGAGATTTTATGAAAAAATAAGAGGGACTTTCAGAGTTAAACAAACCAGACGGTTTGCGAGATTTAACTTCAGCTGTTTAAATGCATGACATGCATCGTTACCAACACGCTAAAGGCAACCACCTTTTACATGCAAAATTGACGTTTCTACAGAAACGCTTTCAAAGTTTTGATGCTTCTGGAAAAATGGAAGATACGACTCAGAGGTTCTTTACTATTATAAAAGAAAGTGTTTGTTTGTCTGTTCGGGACCGCAAAATCCTGACGATTCTATGGCACTTACAGCACTGAGATTTGGCACACAGGTAGTCCGAATTATTTGCAATTTTTGGGTCCCGGCGAATTTTAAAATTCAATCTAGAAGATTTTAAAATGAATTTAATAGTTTTATTCTCTACTTGGTTCTTCACAAACGCGGATAACTTTTTCTACTCATGCGACATATCAGTCAGTGTTTGGAATCATGCTTCATCAATCAGTTTTTTTCAAGCGCTGAACGCGGAGAAAAATATTTTTTCCGTTTCCGCTTTGATTTGGCGCGATTGATTTCCCAGCCAGACGATAAATTTTTTAACTGAAGTCAAAGTTCTTTTTTCTATCTCCTAGACCGTTAAAGATGGAGTAAAAATTTCAACGGATTTGAAATCTGCGGAAAATTTTACAGTTAGTTTTTAGATAGGAAGGTTCCTGGTTCGAATCCGGGTCAGTGCATGGATGTTTGTAAGCGTCTGGTGTAGAGGCGGCTGTATGGTGCACCTTAAATCTGTTGTGGCCGAAGTGTCATCACGTTGGGGTGGGGTGGAAGTTTGGGGAGTGGCGTGCCAGCTCAGGTGTTGCCTCGCCATCTGGCCGTGGATCAAAATGTAGTCGTGTTGTTCTCGATTATTTCCTTTCGAGCTTGATCCCGGACCGTTGCCAATAGCCCGTGTGTTGTTCCAGTGCGACGTTAATTAAAGTACCTACCTACCGTTCAGCAACTTGCAGTATTTCCTTCATATACCGAATAATCATTTGTAACGAAATTTGGATACACTGGTAATAATTGTTCAAAGAGATATCAGAGATAATAAGGAGATGTATACGAATAACTCACCCAGTGAAAGAAGGGCAGAACTGTTGATCCACTTCTGGACATTCCAACAGCATATTCCATTCCACCCTAGAAGAAATCGGGTTGTAGATAATTTTTTTTATTCAAAAGGTATTACAGAAAATTGGATCACCATTAGGAATGTAGAATTACTTTAACCAACTCTCTGATTGGTTTACACTCATATATCCATTCTGAACCTTGCAGCGATTTCGACCCATTATATCGAGAATATAACCAACTATGAACGAACGGTAAAGTAGATCCTTGAAAAATAATCTAAATGTTCTTAATGGACTCCTTTATTAACAAGCTTATAGTAAGTTAACCCTTCTTTGCATAGTGGTGGAAATTTCCATCATAACATTGAATGCCCAAAAATTATATAAAAGAACAAGTTCACTTTAAGTTGATCGTGTCTGGATACCTTTTTAATGTCCATTGCATAAAAAAAACATAGCTGTCAAAAATAAGCAAGTGTCACTATCAGTAAAACGAGCTTGAAGTTGTCATTCCGCTGTTTGTTGTAGTTGCAATAAACGTATGATTTCGTTTTTAATTTTGTTTTATTATATTTGAGTTTCTATTGTGCTAAAAAAGTGAAAATGAGTGGAAGAAAGGTTTGTAACATGTGTTTCTGTTATTTTTAGAGCAATTTCTGAAAACGTTTGCGTTTAATTTTAAAAATACCACATGATACTATCCTATTGTTTTTTGCTAAATTTATACTATAAATATATACTAAGATTTGTTTAACCATTTTTCCTTTAATTTTGAACATGAATGATTGATTATATCACCTTGATTTAGTTCACCCATAAAGAAAAAAATCATGCAAAGAAGGGTTAAATTCACGTTGGATTAAATATGAGCTAAAACATAAGAATGAATGTTTCACAATTGTTTCTGAAGGAATGATTTCTAAATATCAAAATTTAGGTTAATTCTAAAGTTTATACAAGGAGGTTCAAAGCATATCAACTTACTTCAGGTTCTGGGAAAAGATGGCAATATCCCATTCCTGGGTCCACGTGACAGATACCCAAACTGTAACATACTACATCCGCACTTTCTTTGTGGCTCAGTCTAAAAAAAAAAGCATAAATTACTCACAGGTACACAAAACATACACTTAGGCACACCGGTGCACACATCCGGTTTTTCATAGTGCGGCGCCGCTGCGGCACCGAAGCCCAACTATGCACACATAACCATGAAATGACGCACGAACTCATTTTGCGCCATTTGCGATAAATATTCTATCGAAGAAAACTTGTTTATTTCGTCTACTTGGTGTAAAAAAAAAGTATATTTTGAAACAAAATATACGTTACTGGATACAACCATTTATTATTTATTATTTATATTCCATTTGTTTATGAAAACAAGGTACTTCAGAACGGAGACTCAGGTGCGGCGACAGTGCGGTGCCTTGCGAAACTGCGGTACAAATTGCACGCAAGTTGGACGTGCGTCGCTGGAAGCATGTGTGCACTGCTCCATTGGAACTAATGTATCTCAGACCGCACTTACGTTGCCGCACGTTGAAAAACCGGATGTATGCACCGGGCCACTTAAACACCTACACCGGAAAACTTAAATACACCAATCTATAAATTCGCACATTCTCGAAGAGAGCGATCTCAAGATTGACAGATTGATACTGAAGCCGCTGTCGTATAGGAAGCGCAAGATGCAAAGCGACACGCGCAAACCAATCAAAGCGTTTTCAGAGCTCTGTTTGGTACCTCTGATTGGACTGCGAGTGTCCCTTTGCGATTACTATTTGGCAACGGCTCTGATGGGAAACATCGAAAGAATGTAATGTAATCATGGGTAAGTAAAGAAACGAGTGTGTCTCTGCTTTTTATGATAAGACTTTTATTGATTCCTTTAGAATGAAGATTGTAGGCTCGAGTCCTGTAACTTAACCCTATATAAATTACTTTCTTCTTCTGTATCTGTAGACTATTCTTGAGTGTATATGTTCATAATTTGACGGGTCGCCGTAGGGCCTACTAGGGATGCAACATCGATGTTTTTTAAAAAACATCAATCAACATCGATGTTTTTAAAAAAAACATCAATCAACATCGATGTTTTTTAAAAAACATCAATGTATTTAACATCGATGTATTGGAGTCGATGCTTTTGTAACATCGATTTTTATACTTGTCGATGTTTTTACGTTGTCGATGTTTTATTTTTAAATGAAAAAAGTACCGTTATATGTATAATAAAAAAGCATAATTTTGATAATCAGCAAATTGAACATACTTTTAGACCAAAGTGGCCAAGGGTGAAGGGTCTGAAAAGTAGGGATGCGACATCGATGTCGATGTTTTCAAAACATTGATGTTCTATAAAAAACATCGATGTATTGGAGCCGATGTCGCATCACTAGTTGCTAAACCAGTTGTAAGAAATGGAGGAGAAAGTTTAAATACACTGAATTTTAAAAACATCAATGGTTTAGGGGGATGTATTATCAACATCGATGTTTTAATTTTGAGCATCGATGTTTTGCTGTCGATGTTGCATCACTAGGTGATAAACCAGTTTTAAGAAATAGGGGAAAAAGTTTAAATTCACTGAATTTTAAAAACATCGATGTTTTTGGTGCGATGTATTATCAACATCGATGTTTTAATTTTGAACATCGATGTTTTGCTGTCGATGTCGAATTCCTATTACCTACGAGTTGTATACGCTGCAGGTTCAACTGTATTCCATCTTGTGTGTATTTCTCTCTCCTGTGTCTATAAAGCTTTCGTTGTGGGTATATGTTACCGCTAAAGCTCGAAAGCCGTTAATGTGCACATTGCATAGCTAATCTGCAGATTAACTGATTTGCTCCGTTAACGTGCGGAATGGAGAGTTTTCCCGCATTTAACCTAGGTAATGTGCACATTAACGGCTTCCGTATCGTTTAAAGTTCAAATGTTTGTTTCTCTCATTTCCTTTCCCTACACCTTTCGCATCTACCTCCATTTTAGTTTTTTAATTGATTGATGATTTATTCTATCTACTAATTTGTTGATTATTTGATTGCATCAACTTGATTCTTTAGCTATCGAAAAATAAATAAATAACATTATGTTAATTTAAGGGTACAGAAACGTTGCCGTTGTTCCACAAAGATCTCATTTCTCTTTATGTTGTTGTTTCTTATGCCTACACTGGCAGACCGGAGGAGTGCCAGGCCCGTCAAAGACGGCAAGAGGCGAGGGGGGTGGGTGCGCCTTTCATGTTATTGAGCCCCATTGGGAGGAAGTTCGACTTAGCTCGACATACATGACACATCCGTTTTACAGGAAGGTCCCTTTCATACATCCATTCACTCACACATATCGTAATTTAGATCCCAATCAGAGACCGATAACAGCCTTATCAGGTACCCCCAGAGGTATTGATTTGGTATGGGAACATGGGGGACTTTGTGAGCACGACCTATTTAACGTGCCCCAGTCACCATTAGCGAACACGACGGTCTTTAGCCAGGTCGAAGCGCCGAACTCGCAATCATCAGAATTGCAGGCTCCGCCGAGGACAGAACCCACAACCCTTCTGATGCGAGCCCGATGCTCTACTGACTGAGCTACCGCGGCTCTAATTCACTTTAACTAGTGCCTAGTAGGTAATGTGCAGATTATGTAGGTAATTTGCAGATTACCTATCTAATTTGAGAGATGAAACAATTTTTGGCACTTTAATGGATTGCCCTAGTTTGTCTGCACATTACCTAGGTAATATGCACAATAACTGCACTTTAGCGGTAACATATATATCATTTTACTAGACGTTGCTTTGGCGTAGTTTGGCCAAATATGGCCTTGCGCCATAAAACCGAACCAATCATTACTTGACGTTGTCTGACTTGTATCTCATCTATCCAGATCTGGTCAATTTTGCTAATGACTAGGTATTTCGTCTACCAAGATCTGGTCAATCGAATAAGTCGCTTGGGAATCCCATGAGTAGGACTCTCGTATTAAGTAAACTCCTTAGGAAAAGAGCCGATCAACCGGTCTGGTTGTTAAGGTGTTAGCCTCTAGTGCGGAAGGTTCCTGGTTCGAATTCGGGTCAGTGCATGGATGTTTGTAAGCCTATAGTGTAGAGACGGCTGGTGCACCTTAAATCTGTGGTGGCCGAAAGTCCTCACGTTGGATTCGTGTGTGGAAGTTTTGAGAGTGGGGTGCCATCTCAGATGTTGCCTCGTCATCCGACCGGTGATCAAAATAACGCGGTGTTGCACTCGGATCTTTCACTTAGGGATATATCCCGGACCATCGTCAATAGCCCGTTGAGTTGCTCTAGTATAACGTTAATTGAAAATTACCAAAGGAAAAGAAAGATTCCTAAAGTACTTCGGGTGTGTGAAGCCAGTGTTCAACTTAAAGAAGATGTGAACCTGAGGATCCCAAGATGACCCCCCTGAAGACAACAAGGTGATGTGCCAAGAGTTCACGAAATGAAAGCTTAATTCCCTCAAACTCTTATTATGTGATAACCAGAGTCGATAGCATAAGGAGGCACGGTTATGACGAAATTTCTTCGCAGTTCCGAAATTCAAGACTTAAATGTAATATGAGAACTTTTTCTATATTTCCCATTTCTTGCTTGCCTTGTTACTTTCAGACTATGTTTAGTCTGAATAGAGTAAGTGTAAGATAAAGTTTTCAGAGAAAGTTCCAAGAAACGTACGATGATTTTATTTGGAGTTAATAAATGTAACGTTCGTAGGAAATTGCGGGTTTTATCGGGTGAATAGGTTTCGCAAAGTTCTCTAGTACTTCACGCTATGTCATAGACAAAAACATCTGATTGAATTAAAGGCCTTGAATCATAAGGGAATGAGTGCTATGTAGTCTATTTATTTGTTTTTTGTTCACCGTAAATTTCTTATCATAAACTAATTTTTGGAACGTTTCCTCATTATGTACAATTTCTTGATACTTTTTTAAGTAGATGCTAATTTGAGTATTTACTAAAAATAATGTGTTTAAAAATATAACTCCCAAACTTTTGAATTAACTCGATTAGAAGTACATAATACATAAGTAAGGAAAGTTCTAAAATTTAGCTATGGAGAAATTTTTTTTCCAGGTAATAAAAATAAATAAACCAATAAATATTTGCCATAGAGTTTCACCAAGTATCAACCCTAGACTGTTATATTTTATATTAATACTAGTGATAAGAGACGTAAATTTAACGCAGTAATTTAAATGATTAATACATGATTAATTTAACAGTGTTATAGGGTCAATGAATTCCGACGATATAAATAGTTCAGTAACTTTCAAACAGCAAACAAAAAACACATACATATGAGTTTGATTTTGAAGTAGAATATCAACTAAAAATATCCTAGCATTTAAGACTGCTTAAAAGTGTAGTAAGACGTTTACAACAACAACCTCATGACAATAGGTAAAAAAAATTGTATTGAATGGCAAGACAGGTGATGACTAGCAACTTTTTGCAACAAATGCAACTTTTTTTCATGCGTTCTACGCAGCATGTAAAGTACTAAAACCAAAATTTCTCTTACATGGGGTGTATTGTAAGTGAGTTATAATCGTAACATAAATACAACTTTCTGCATAAATGCAACTATTTAAATATAGCTTAAAATTAATTAATATCAAATTACTAATACATTTTTTGCTCTCTGAATCAACCCTTCGATCACTTGTCTCTGATCTTGCGAACGCCGAAGTATTGCGGATCAAACAAGTTCATGGTAAGAAGGTGTTCGTCCTAAGACGAAAATGAAATAAATGGCAAGAAATACTTCAACACATTGGTTGGCACTCTTGATAATCCAGAGGAAACTTGCATAATTGACTGCAGAGTTTGTGAGGTGAGTCTCGATCATCAATATGTTGTTCGCTTTGTACATGACGTTTTAAAATCTCTGAATGTTGAGCGAAAGGATTTTGCGCTTCTACTATCCGATACAGCACATTATATAACTGCGACTGGAGCAGGTTTTCAATGTTAAAGAAATTACTGGCCAAGGATCGGCCATTCAACGTTCTTCTGTATTTCAGTATGTATTATAATACTGTTGTACACGACTGAAATTGTAACGAATATTTTATTTTAGAATTAAGTGTATCAAAAATAAATGCAACTTTATTTCCATAAATGCAACTATAGGGAATGATAAATGCAACTTTTCCCATTTTTACTGCAACAAAAAAGTTTCCCTAGTGATGACGAGATGGTGATCTGTGAGCTTTTTCAGTTTGTGACGTATTTTCAGTATGAACAAACCAAACGGTCAGCGAAGATTTTACTACCGCTATTCAAATGTCTTCGTTTAATACCTATCGGTGTGTCCTTAAAATGTAGTATCGTAGTTTTGGCGATATTTGGTTCTTAATCAAAGGGGCATTGACCAATTAACTATAAAATATAAATTTAGATTTCATTTTTTGAAATTTTTTTCAGCGACATGTTGGCATCGCATTCCTAAAACAAGCCACATGACGTCATCTTCGGAATACGCACAGGAAAACACCTGACGTCATGTTCGTAATACGCACTGGAAAACACCTGACGTCATGTTCGGAAAACACCTATCGTCGCCGTAATACTACAGCCACCTACATTTAGCTTGACAGAAAACGTCGCTTGTAAAGTGAAAGCAACTTACTTTTCAATGATTGCTGGACCCCAAAGATGCACCAAGATATCGCAGAGGATGTTGTACTGTTCGGGTAGAAAATCGCACAGGTCAGAAACCATGTCGGTCACTGTTTTGTTGTTGACTTCGGCCACTTGTTCGATCAAACCCACGAGGACAGTACATGCTATACACGAATTGAAAGAAAAAAAAATATTCGTCAATGCCAGAATTTTCTGTTATCTTTCAAGCAAAATTTTACCAAGTTTCTTAATAATAATTTCAATTTAAGTCGTAGATCGCGTTTAATTAGTCCATGCTTTGCTAAACCCTGGAGGATTTAAAATAGGAACAATACTGGGAGAGAGCATGTGTGAAAAGCAGCGTTACAAAACAAGCTTTAGCAAGCCGGAATGAAATAGTGCAACTTTGTACCTATCTGCCGAGCTTCGATAGATGGCGCCACTACTAGAATGATTGCCATTTGCGTGAGATCGTGAGGATGTTAAGAATTGTAGTATTGGGTGCATTAAGATCACTGTTGTAATTGTCCTGCGTTGCCTTTAGAAATCGAGTGTGAGCGCTATTGTGAAGTGTAAGGCTGAGCAGCAATGAATGGAGTGAAGCCGTGATAGTAAATGAGCAGTTCCTGCTATCACATAGCCTCCGGTGGTTGTTGAAAGTGATTAGCATCGCATGGCGATTTAACTATCCCTCGTAGACCATCCATCGAAGTTGTAATTTTTTGCGTGTTCAAATCACGTCCGACAGTCACCAATTTAGCAAGCCGTGATGAAACAGTGCAACTATCTACCCAAAAGTTCTTCATGGTGGAGGTTGGGTTGCACTGTTAATATATATATATATATATATATATATATATATATATATATATATATATATATATATATATATATATATATATATATATATATATATATATATATGTATATATATGTATATATATGTATATATATACATATATATACATATATATATACACATAATAAACAATCGTTCAGACATTAAATCGTTAAATATTCACAATAAACAATCGCTGAAACTTCCTATGTCGGATTCCACAATTCAGTATTCAACTCAAAACTACGGTATGTTGTGCTTGATACAATCTACCATTTTTTTTTAATAATTTGTTTCTTATAGGCTCTCTTCCTTTATTTCATACTGACTTAAGAGGTCTGAGAACCCTTAAAATTGTCGAAATCAACGCTTTTCAGCTCATTTTCAAGTAATCAACGAACAATGATTTAATTTTCACACTGATTAGATTTTAGGCACACATATATAATAAAGTATGAAGATACATAAAAAAAAGTAATAAATAAAATGTTTCAACTAAACGAGGGGGGTCAAGAAATATAAGTCTTCGACCGACACGAATATTGCTACCATGTTATGTGCAGCATAACTAAAGATCAAGTGAACCTAAAACCTTCATTTATCAATTTTTATAATCTAAACAATTGTACGTTTTTAATGTACAATAATTTGGAAAATATTTGTTTTGCATCTTACAAAAAATTTGCCGAGAAAAATTATAATTTTTTTAGTATTCTCAAACTTTCTTAATTTTCTTTTAATTTTAAAAAGTTATTGTATATTAAAAACTTACAATTGTTTAGATTACTAGGGGGCTCCGCCCCTTGCTCGCTTACGCTCGCCAACCCGTGTGATGTTCTCAAGTGATGTTGCCAAATTATTCAGTGATGTTATCAAATTAAAAAACATGTTAGAATTAAGCTGTAGATATGACAGTTTTAACAAATATTAGCGAAAATATCCAAAGATTCCGAATTTTGCATGACCAACTTTTGATAGCATCGAATTTATTTATTAACCAATTTAAAGTAATTGTACCGTAAGAAAGAGTACCTTCTGAGGTATACTGCGATATTTTGAAAATAAAAACAAATTGTAATAAGATATAGATATGAAAGTTTAAAAAAAAGTAACGAAAAGTCCCGATTTTTCTCGAATTTCAAAAAAAAATATTATCAAGAACCAAATTGAAATTTCTAAAAAAACTCGGCGAGCTGCAAAAATTTACGTTGAGATGTACTCTTTATAAAAAACTCACGGCTTAAGACTGAAAATTTGTATGTGTTTTGCTCACTCGCATAAGAAATTTCGCTTTTCAAACTTTGACACTTAATAAACCCTAAACTAATAACCGCATCGGAAAAAGATCTCTACACTTCTCCAGGGAACACAATGAAGAACAAACCATGTTAATTTCATATTTTTCCTCATTCGAACTTTCTAGGGAAACTATCTAAGAATCGAGCTAAACATCACAGTTTTCAATCCTGCGGCGGCGGCAACTTTTTTTTAATATAGATATATAAAAAATGTTAAATGAAGGTTTCAGGTTCATTTGATCTTTAGTTATGTTGCACATAACATGGTAGCAATATTCGTGTCGGTCTAAGGCTTGTATTTCTTGACCCCCCCCTCGTTTAGTTGAAATATTTTATTTATTAATTTTTTTAAAGTTGTTTATGAATCTTCATACTTGATTATATATGTGTGTTTAAAATTAAATCAGTGTACAAATTAAACTATTGTTCGCTGATTACTTGAAAATGAGCTGAAAAGCGTTGATATCGACAGTTTTAAGGGTTCTCAGACTCCTTAAATAACTTTGTAGCAAAGTTTCCGTACATCAAAACAAGCAAGACTATAAAAGTCTGCATAAAAATTTGCTGTTTGATACTCGATTTCAAAGAAAGCAATCGAATGAATGAAGTAAATGAGCTATTTATAGATCCGAATTTCCACTAACTGAAAGCAAAACTTTATTTTTGGTACAAAGTTTAGAACTTTCTCCCGGCATTATTCAATAATTCAAGCATCATCAGATCTTAAACTCCAGACGTCGATTTTGAAAGTTCAGGGATTTCAAACCGGATACGATAGAAAACTAACAAAACAAAGTTCAGTGAAATAAATTCAAAAAGAGCTGCCGGTGTATGTTTAAAAAAAAAACCTTCGTAGTCTCTTCAAACTTTTAAAAAAATGTATCCTTAAAATATGCCGATTCGTTGAAAATTATTAGTGGTTCCTTTCGTCAGAAAATAATTGCGACAAGCAACACGTAACACGAAGTCTATCTTTTTCGATAAGTCAAAGGATGGTATGATTCGCGATGACGTCATTTCCACGAGATAGCATCAATTTTCGATTCGAATGAGATATAAAATTGTGGGAGACCGTTTTGATGAGATACGCAATAAAGATGTATATCTTGTTTTATCGAGACAAAGCAAGTTATCTAAATTTTTCTTTCGACATAAAAGGTGTGTAAAGTTATCGCAGTGTTGGTCTTGAACTTATTTGTTGAGAGCACTGATATTTATTATTTGTTACTTTTGAGAATTGATATCAGTAAATGAAATGTTTACTATTTGTTTTCTAGTGTCGCTTCATTTTATTTCCTCAATCTGCTAATTGCGACTTACTGATGGCGTTTCTATTCCATTTGCTTTAAAGCAGGGATGCTTGCTTTGACCGAGAGCCACATAAATTCACTGTGACTTAATGGTACGAATATAGCCGACGAATAGTAATGGTATAGCCGAAAAAATATGTTATCTGTCAAATTTTATTTATAAGGATAAATGGCCCGTCAAACACCGGGTGCGTAAAAACAAATTATTTAATTTGGTCAAACTTCATTTATATATTTTTAAAAACCTGACAGTATGTGATCACTGGCTAAGTATAAACCTTTTTTCACCACTATCTGTCTTGGAGAGTGGGGTGCCAGCTCAGGTGTTGATTCGTCATCTGACCGTGGTTCAAAATTACGAGGTGTTGTCCTCGGATCTTTCCGCCGACTAACCGGTATAGTGGTTAAGGTGTTAGCCTCTAGATAGGAAGGTTCCTGATTCGAATCCGGGTCCGGGCATGGATGTTTGTAAGCGTCTGGTGTAGAGGCGGCTGGTGCACCTTAAATCTGTCGTGGCCGAAAGTCCTCACGTTGGGTTGGTGTGGAAGTTTGGAGAGTGGGGTGCCAGCTCAGATGTTGCTTCGTCATCTGACCGTGGTTCAAAATTACGAGGCGTTGTTCTCGGATCTTTCCCTTAAGGGACTGATCCCGGACCGTCGTCAATAGCCCGTTGCGTTGCTCTAGTACGACTTTAACTAAAATTACCAAATTACCTCGCATCTTTCCCTTAAGGGACTGATCCCGGACAGTCGTCAATAGCCCGTTGTATTGCTCTAGTACGACGTTAACTAATAATTGCCAATTACCACCACTATCTGTCAACTTTTGTTGGTCACTAGCTTCCACACAACTATCAATCAGCTTGCCTTGCTTTCGCATGGTGTTGTTTTTCGAGCAATACTGGTAAAACAATATTATTGGAAAACTTAATTTTTGATCAACACTGGTAAAACAATGAGCTGCGTATAGCTATCGTTTTATACTCAATGTTATTTTCATGATGATTTCGAATTTTATAATTTTTGGTATCTCGTATCGCACGTGACGTCACACTAACAATCAAATTTTTTAGAAACTTCACCAACTCGTGACGTTATATAACCAATCAAAACTTTAATAGTCACGGAAAACAGAGAATCCAGTGTTTTAGGTTATAAGATTTATTTATCACATATCTTTCTTTCTATTACAAAAGAAAAAATATCTTTTTCAGGTTTATTCGCTTTGTGATTGGTAGATAGCGAGTCTTGTGATTCAATGGGCTAATGAATTTGGAGCACCCGCAGACAATCAACAATTATATTTTCTAATTAATTTATCCATAAAATTTTAGAGCACGCGCTAGAAAGTTTACAATGTCTACAGAAGAATCGGAAAATTCGGTCGCCGTTTCCATAGTAACAGCTGAATATGAAAATCTTAAAACATACTATTACAACAAACAACACGAATCAGCTAAAACATTTACAATTCTGATGAGATTTCCTCTGAATTTTAACAATATGTTATACTAAAATATTTTTTTTTTTCGTGTGTGGAAATGACATGTTTTGTTCTTGCATTTTTTAAAACATTTTCTTTATTTACCGTATATTTCCGTGTATAAGCCGAGAATGTTTGGAACGTTTTCTAAAGCTAAAGTACGGGAGTCGTCTGATATAAGGATCCGCTAATCTCGCAGAAAAAGTAGGCAATTTTCCGTTACTCGGGCGCATGTAATAAATATCGCAATGGAAAGGGAACCCTCAATTAAGGTCGTACTAGAGGTCCGAGATGAATCCAGCAGCAATCCAAAAGGGGATGGATTGAGAAGCAATCCCCTCCCCATCATTGTTGAAAAGCATAGTTCGTATGTTGCAAGGGCCATATTGGCCATCCTGCGCCACACGACATACAATATCAAGTAATAGTCACTCACATAATGAAAGTTTTATCGACACCGAAGAAAGAAATACAACCAGGGAGAACAGACCCTGACAGGAATCGAACCTACGCCACCTACAACTCGGAGGTTGCTAGCGAAGTGGGCATCCCCACTGATCCACGACGGACAGATTGAAGGTTGCGGCACATTGAAAATCAATGTGGCTCCAGAATGGCACTGCCGCTTTAACGAGTTGCAAGACAGGTCACAAACTGAAGCAGTATGAGGCAAAACAAACAACTCCGTTTCTGTACTGGTCCTCGGATCTTTCCCTTAAGGGAAAGTCCTCACCGAAAGTCCTCACGTTGGGTTGGCGTGGAAGTTTGGAGAGTGGGGTGCCAGCTCAGGTGTTGCTTCGTCATCTGACCGTGGCTCAAAATTACGAGGTGTTGTCCTCGGATATTTCCCTTAAAAGGGACTGATCCCGGACCGTCGTCAATAGCCCATTGTGTTGCTCTAGTACGTTAACTAAAATTACCATTACCATTACCTAAAGTGTGAGGAATAAAAATTACAATACAGGTAATCCGGGCTGTGAAATTAATTCAGTATAGACTGAAAATCAACAAAATCGATCGATAAATCAATAATTATTATTCCAGCAATAAAAATTGATATCAAATTCTGTTGTATTGCAGACATAGTTTTTCAATAAATACCATTTTTGACAAAGTTAGGTATACACACAACAATACCAAAGATGTATAATAAATACATTTATTTTTTTGTCTGCTACAAAAAAACGCGTTTTCTCCGATTGACATATTTTGATATTCTGATTTCAACATGTTCCTGACGCATTCTTTATTGCCAAAATTTTAGGTGTTTTAGTACTAAAAGATTTATTTTTTGCTTTACATGTTGAGCGATACACTTATGAAATGGAGTTAATTTGATTTATACGTATACGAACTATTATGTGAATTAAAAATTTGACCTCTAAATGGAAAATTAATTCCTAATGGACGTATCATTTTTTTACTGAAATGTAAAACTGTTTTTGAATACGCTTTAAGTTTTATTTCTAACGACTTACATTTTTTTTAACCAAACTTTATGACTTACTTCTTCGTAGAAAAAAAAAATGCTGCAAATTCTATAACAATCGGATTATAACTAGAAGTGATTGCCTTGAAAGTTTACTGCCCCCTAAATCGATTTAACTTTACTTGCACCCTCAAAAATTAGCGCCACTGGAACCATACACTCAAAAGTTTAATACAGAATCCAGGAGATATTGTAGATTAATATTAAAATTATAGAACAGTTAAAATAATAGTTGGAGTGAAACGCTGTAGGATTTAATATTTGATTAAAAATGTTACCTTTGAAAACATTTCTTATTATTGTTTGGTATAGACGCAAAGCAGAAATTTTAAGAACTAGGGGGCCTGCCCCCTGCTCGCTAACGCTCGCCAACCCCCGGAGGATTGCTTCGCAATCCTCATTGGTTCGCTGCGCGAACCTATGCTCGCTTCGCTCGCCTCAATGAAGACATTTGTCCTAGCATAAGGGATTGTTTACAAAATATGTTACCAAAAAAATGTTTTTCAAATCTAAATTTGCTGTATTACAGACAAAAATATTTACAGTATCTCTAAAATCAGAATTCAAATGAAAACTTTGTGCAAATTTTGACTCGAAATGTGAGCGTTGCTTTGGAAATTGAATACCCAGCATGTTGTTTGTGTGTACATTTTCCCAGCACTCAAACGACTCACACTTTTTCATTGAGTTTGTTGCCGAAAGTTGTAGCGCAAGCGTCTTGTTGAACTATAATTGTTGGCCCTGAAAAGAACCGTTTTTTAAATGGCCCTGAAAAGATCCTAGCTTTCTTTGATTTCTATTATAAACTAACTGCAACAGCTCATTAAAATTTCCTTTTTTTTTTCAATAAAATTTCATCCGATAACGCTATAAATTCAATCGATGCGCGAGACTTCGCGATAAACAAACAAACCGTACAGTGTTGCCAAAACGCGATTACAAATAACGTCTTTTTTGCGTGCCACGTAAGAGAATTATATATATATAGAAGGCATTCATTACCCTTATGAATTTTAATTCCGTAACGAATTAAATTAAAAGTTAGTTACTTAAATACGAGCCTAAATGATTGTAAAACTTTTTACGTGATCTTTTGTTTTGATGTCTTAATTCACAGTAAAAAGTAGAATAAGGAAAGAACGACTGCGTTAAATGTGATTTTTTTGGAAAACTAAAAAATAAACCAAAGTATTCACAAAAACATAGGTATAAAAAATCCATTTAAATGAACTTGAAAATATGCCACGGCATTCAAATATATAGCATTGAATTGCATTAATTGCAATAAAGTATGGTAACTGAGTAATGAATTAAAAGTTAGCTCTCGCTAATTAAACACTCGCCTAAATAGTTGTAGCAAAAGGTTTCCGTGACATTTGGTTCTAATTATTTATTCACAATAAAAACCAGAATGAGGAAAGAATAAAAGAAGCGTTAAATTATACTTTTTTGAAAAACGAGAATAATAAAAATATTTTAAGAAAATATGAAATAGATAAAACGTACATTTAAATGAAGTCCCGAAAAAAAGTTGTCGTAGCATTCAAATGTAAAAATCATCAAATGTTTATCGCATCAATCACGGTATAAATTAAATTAAAAGTTAGTTAATTAAACACTAGCGCTTAATTTTTTTGACTGTAGTAAAAGTTTTCCTTGACCTTTGGATGTTTTTATTCACCGAGAAAAGTAGGATATGGAAAAAAAAAGGGTCTATTTTTGGAAAACGGGTCTTAATTAACGAGGATTTTAAGAATTAGTCCTAGTTTTTTTTTTTTAGAAAACGAGAAAACTTAAAATGACACAAAAATATAAAATTGATAAATCATACATTTAAATGAACTAAAAAAACTGCGACAGCAAACAAATATGTAACAGATTAAGCTGCATAATTGCAGTTTAGATTAAATTAAAAGGTAGTTAATCATGCATAGTTAATCATGGTAGTCAAAAGCTTTTCGCGACCCTTTGTTATAATATTTTATTCACGATGAAAATTAGACTGAGGAAGACGAAAATAAGCTTTAGATTTTGTTTAAATAACGAGACTTAAAAAAAAAAAACGAGGTTAAGGAATTAAAGTCCCAGTTTTGTTTGGAAAAAGAGAAAACCCAAAATATCCACAAAAATATGAAATAGATGAAACATATTTACTTGAACTAAGGAAAAAGCTGTCGCAGCATTTAAATACATAACAGGTTGAATTACATAAATCTCGGTTTAAATTAAATTAAAAGGTAGTTAATCAAACACTGAGAAATGGTAGTAGAATGGCCTAAATGGTAGTAGCAAAAGTTTTTCATGACCTTTTGTTCTGTTTTTATTCATGGTAAAAACTACAACGAGGACAAACGAAAGATACGTTAGAGTTTGTTTGAAAAACGAGACTAAAAAAAACCCAGAAAAAACCCCGAGGATTAAGAATTTTTACCCTTAGATTTGTTTTGGAACAAACGAGAAAAACCAAAATATTCTCAAAAATACGAAATAGATAAAAAAAATGCATTTAATCAAACGAATGAAAAAAGAAAACTGCCGCAACACTCAAATACGAGTATATAACAGATTGAATTCACTGATCACAATCACGAGAATGTTAACTCAGCAATAAATTAAATTAAAGTTAGAAAATCAAATAAAGAATGCAAAAAACTAAAAAATTAAAGCCCTAAATGAATAATTTGCAAAGTTGCCTACCTGCGCATGCTGTTCCTCCATTCACATCAACGATGTCCTTTTTCGCTTTTGCACTGACGCTGCACAACAAAGCCGCGATCAAAAGCACCACAAATCCTACCACCTTCATGTTTGATGATTTTTTAAAAATACAACTATCTACTACAAAGCGCATTAAATCGCAAATCTTCTCTTAAATCCACAAATTGCCACCTTCTTCTTTTATACTCTCGCCACCTGGACTCTGTCCCCAGTGACGCCATGATGCAAATGCGAAAACGGCTATTTGAGACATGCAGCAACGGAATACGAAAACAAAAAAACAAAAAAATAAAGTGTTGCATTTTCACTTTTTCCACCCGATCATTAGGTCATCAGCGGTCTGGCATTGTTGATTTTTTCACCAACCGGTGAAATTTATCTTATTTTAGATCGCTATCTACTTTCTTTCGAGTCGTTGGGAACGTCAGCCTCTTCAAATACGAAAGTTATCAGTGACGGGCCCTTTGTTTATTTGTGACGCTTCTAAATGAGAGAGCTCGACACAAAAGTGACAAATGGGGAAAACGTATTGGAATTGTCCTCATGCGTTTTTGTTGACAAAACAGAGATAAAAACCTTCTCAGTGCACTCCAGTGATATAATCATAATTTCGATTCTTCCACACCAAACACAATTCACCTGTCCCGATAACCCTATTGGTGATTGTCTCAATGTCTCTCCCCCCCCATTAGGCTTCTTTAAACCCGAGAAAAATTCTCTAATAGAAAAATAATTTTTGAGACTAATTCAACTATTCTAAGATTCAAACTGTAGCAAAAATATTTTTTACTTTATTGAAAAAATGGGTTCATCTGATGGGAATAATATACACATTTGGAAACAAAGCTCTTACAATAATGGATAGCAAGATGTGATGGTATAAGGGAAAGAATACATGCTATAATAGGGGGGATGGCACCCCACGTGCTGCAATTACACTAGCACCCCTTCTAGGCATACTTTCAAAAAGGTTTTCATACACAGCTATGGGTATTTGTGTCCATTCCTGCTGCAAGGATGTCGCCAGCTCAGCTCTAGATTTCGGACGTGGTTCCCTGGTCCGTAAGCGTCGCTCTGATTCGTCCCACACATGGTCTATGGGGTTTAGGTCGGGACTCTGAGCAGGCCATGGAAGATGTTTTACATCCATATCTCGATACCACTGCTTGACGAGGCTGCAACATGACATGGAGCGTTGTCGTCCTGGGAATAACGTATATATCGTCCATTCCATAAAATAGCCAGAGCGTAGGAAGAACCTGATTGTCCAAAATGTTCATGTAGGCGTCGGCGTTCAATTGACCAGGAACAACATGCAAAGGTCCCAGGTCATACCACGAAAAACATCCCCAAATAAGTAGTCGGATTTTATGCAAATCCGCTGGCGTCCGGTCCATTATTGTAGGGTAGTGTATATAGCGCTTTTGAAATTTTTACCCTGTAATATAAAGCGCTTTATCACCCTGAAGTATAACGCCAAAAATGAATTTTTCACACACTGAGCGGACCGCCATCAACATCCCGTTGTGTTGCTCTAGTACGACATATCTACTTACCATTTCTATTCATAAAACGTTCAAGCAATACTTATTTATTGAAATTTAGTATCGTAGGACTGATGTTGTACCAATGTGTGCTTTGCTCAACGGTCATATTCATAAAAAGAGAGTTGACATGAAGCAGTAGAATTCTCTTCTCACACAAGTTCGGAAAGACCAAAACAAGACGGAAAGCTCTTTTTTTTTACTACCTAACCCATTGGCAAAGCCTTTTGCTTGGTTTTATACAGATGCAATAATGAATTTAAATAATAATTAATGTACCCACAAAAGCAATATTTTACCTTTTCAAGCTGGCTAATTTAATTATATACTACAATACTACGTACAACTACTTTCATGACAAAACGATTTTTATTCACAATAGGCGGAATATCTTCGATAGGACCTGTCTAGGGAGGCTGGAGACTTTCTAGCTGGATTGGTCTGCAGAAAAACATGGCTGCATTTACCCACATCTTGGTTAACTGTATGTTGACCATGTGGTTGGATCCACATGAGACGAATGGCGTTGCGTGGTTTTATCAAAGTATCCCTATAGGTACCGCCGACTAATCGGTATACTGGTTAAGGTGTTAGCCTTTAGATCGGAAGTGTCCTGGTTAGAATCCTTGTCCGGCCATGGATGTTTGTAAACGTATGTAGAGGCGGTTGGTGCACCTAAATACGTCATGGCCGAAAGTCCACACGTTGGGTTGGTATGGAAGTTTGGAGAGTGGTGTGCCAGCTCAGGTGTTGCTTCATCATCTGACCGTGGTTCAAAATTACGAGTTGTTGTCCTCGGATCTTTTCCTTAAGGTATTGATCCCAGACCGTCGTCAATAGCACTTTGTGTTTCGCTAGTACGACGTTAATTACAAATTACCAAATTACCCTACAGGTACCAATCTTCGTTTTAAATACGGTGTTAGCCTCTAGATCGGAAGGTTCCTGGTTAGAATCCAGGTCCGGGCGTGGATGTTTGTAAGCGTATGGTGTAGAGGCGGCTGGTGCACCTTAAGTATGTCGTGACCGAAAGTCCTCACGTTAGGTTGGTGTGGAAGTTTGGAGAGTGGGGTGCCAGTTCAGGTGTTGTCAGACAGGAACCCTCCGATCTGACCAAAATTTGAATTATGCAATCTGAGATGGAATCCTGTAACAAATGCCTTCATTGAAACAACTAAAATATCAAATGCATGTTCCTCGACAGCTCATGAAACTACTGGGGCTGTAGTCTCGTTAACTTTGCATTGAATCAAAACAACAGACTATCGGCAACAGCTCGGGATCAAACCCAAAGGGAAAGATTTGAGGGTAACGCCTCGTAATTTTAAACACGATCAGATGAAGTCACACCTGAGGTGACACCCCACTCTCCAAACCTCGCCAACGTCAGGACATTTGAGGTGTCGACATATTTAGCGTGCACCAGCCCCCACGAATTCGACTGTGTTTGGTTGGATCTAGTTTTGAATTCGTAACCCTCTTATTGCTAATCTACTACTCTTTAAACCGGGCTACTTTTGCACTTTGTACACCAAAACCTAATTCTTCGCATACGTCTGGATTGTTTACACTGGAAATCCTTGTCACTACATAGATCGGAAGGTTCCTGGTTCGAATCCGGGTGCGGGCATATGTTTGTAAGCGTATCGTGTAGAGGCTTCTGGTGCATCTTAAATCTGTCGTGGCTGAAAGTCCTCACGTTGGGTTGGCGTGGAAGTTTGGGGATTGGGGTGACAGCTCAGGTGTTGCCTCGTCATCTGACCGTGGTTCAAAATTACGAGGTGTTGTCCTCGGATCTTTGCCTTAAGGGACTGATCCCGGACTGTCGTCAATAGCCCGTTGTGTTGCTCTAGTATGACGTTAACTAAAATTACCAATTACCGAAAGTCCTCACGTTGGGTTCGCATGGAAGTTTAAAGAGCGGGGTGCCAGCTCAAGTGTTGTCTCGTCATCTGACCGTAGTTCAAAATTACGTGGTGTTGTCATCGGATCTTTCGCTTAGGGGATTGATCCCGGACTTTTACCAATATCCCGTGATGTTGCTCTAGTACGACGGTAATTAATATTACCTTTCCTTACCATATATGTTGGGTTGGCGTGGATGTTTGGAGAGTGGGGTGCCAGCTCAGGTGTTGCTTCGTCATCTGACCGTGGTTTCAAAAATTACGAGGTGTTGTACTCGGATCTTTCCCTTAAGGGACTGATCCCGGACCGTCGTGTTACTCCAGTACGACGTTAACTAAAATTACCATTAATTATTGTTTTAAATACGTAAACTTTGTTTGACAGGTAGGTATTTTAATTAATTGGTAATTTTTAGTTAACGTCGTACTAGAGCACAACGGGCTATTGACGACGGTCCGGGATCAGTCCGGTAAGGGAAAGATCCGAAGACAACACCTCGTAATTTTGAACCACGGTCAGATGACGAAGCAACACCTGAACTGGCACCCCACTCTCCAAACTTCCACACCAACCCAACGTGAGTATTTTAACTAAAGTCGCACTGGAGTAACACGACGGGTTTTTCGCGACAATCCGGGATCAAACCCGAAGGAAGAGGTCCGAGGACAACACCACGTAATTTTTAATTTTGAACTACGGACGAGGCAACACATGAGCTAGTACTTCACTCTCCAGACTTCCACGCCACGCCAAAGTGAGGACATTTAAGGCCACGAAATAATTAACATGCACCAGCCCCCTTTGTACACGACTGTGTATGTTGGATTCGAACTCGCAACCCTCCGGTTGCTAATCCGTTTCACTTCCAACCGGGTCATCGCGGTCCAAAAAACTTATCAGGATGAAAAATTAAAATTTGGCATTATAGTGCAGGCTTCAACTCCAGGGGTTTCAACTGCCCGTAATAAGGGGGGGGGGAAGGATACTGGAATCGAACCTTTTTCACTAACAGGTCACTGGCTCCAGGCGCCATTTGCAATATTTGTCAATTATTTAAAATTAAGTATTTCATGTCAAAAACTTTCAACTCTTAAGTTTTAAAGTATATAATAATTTTGAAACTTTTTCGTCAACCGATTCGTCAATAGCCCGTTGAATTGTTCTAGTACGACGGTGATTAAAATACCTACCTACCTAACTTCATCAACCGTAGTCTACATGACATATTCCAAGGTTTGTGGTTAAAATTTACGTGGCGTTGTCCTCGGATCTTTCCCAATGCATTGCCAATGCTAGCCAAATCATTTTTATTGAAGTGTATCTAAAATTTTTTTTCTATATAAGTCCGATGTAACTTATCTATATCTCTAACATTATAAAAGGAAGTGTTTGTTCGTTTTCTTGGCCTCAAAGTCCTGACGAATCTATGGCTCTTACAGTAATGAGATTTGGCACACAGGTAGTCCAAATTTTTTGTTATTTTAGTGTCCAGGCGAATTTTAAAATTCAATCTAGAACATTTTAAAATGATTTAATAGTTTTTTTTCACCATTCTTCCTTTTTCCGCGGAATGAAGAAACATCAAAATTTAGACTTTTCGTCCTCATGTCACCTTGACGTCAGCCTTTGAAACCATGCCACTTTCATCTCCCATCTCTATAATGGGAGAGAATAAATTCGAATGATTCCTGCGAAACGGATTCCAGTGAAGCAAACGATATTACTAAAGTTATCACTGGCGTTCTTCTGTGCTTTTTTTTTTATCTCAGCGATCGTTAAAGGTGGAATAAAACTTTAACGGGTTTGAAATCTGCGGAAAATTTTACACTAGATAGATACCTTATACGTATGATTTTCTTTAATCTTCTCCTTTTTTTTTTGCAAGAGATTGTGACGTCACGTGAACTTTCGTTTTCCAAAAATAAACAAATTGCATTTTCTGCCCTTCGCGTTAAAATAAAAATAAAAGCAGATTACATTTCCTGCCCTATTCCATTTCAGAGAAGGAGACCGAAAAAATAAAAAACATTTTGACTGGGATTGTTAAGTTCGTTTTTCGTAAAATCGGAATCGTTAAAGATAGATTGAAAATTTCAACGGATTTGAAATCTGCGGACAATTTTAAACCAGATTAATACCTTACATCACGGCGTTGATCGTGGTGTTCGCAAACCAACACTACGGGCACGGGCAACGCCGGGCTAGCCACGCAGTGGCTTGTTCTAATATATTTGGGGATCCATTCTTTTTAATGCCTTTTTAATGAAATGTATGAAGAAGTCCTATTTACTTTTGAATGGAGATTTTAATTTCAATAAATATTTTTTCAATATTTGATTTTCCATGTGTGAAAAAGAATTGTTCATTAGTAATACTCTTTAATGCTTCGAAGACATCCTTCTAAATTATGAAATCAAACATCATGAAACACGTAATATTTAATTTAAAGTGTAGATTCTACATAATGACAAGTACCTTAATACCAGATTTCATAAAAATATTTGCCGACCAATCGTTATAGTGGTTAAGGTGTTAGCCTCTAGATCGGAAGGTTCCTGGTTCGAATCCGGGTCCGGGCATGGATGTTTGTAAGCGTATGGTGTAGAGGCGGAAAGTCCTCACGTTGGGTTGGCGTGAAGTTTGGAGAGTGGGGTGCCAGATCAGGTGTTGCTTCGTCATCTGACCGTGGTTCAAAATTACGAGGTGTTGTCCTCGGATCTTTCCCTTAAGAGACTGATCCCGGACCGTCGTCAATAGCCCGTTGTGTTTGCTCTAGTACGACGTTAACTAAAAATAACCATAACCATTAACCATAAAAATATTTAAATAATATCCTACACAGTTAATGTAACATTTTGAATACATCGAAAAAATTTGAATACATAACTTTAGCTTCTATTAACAAAAATTACATTTTTATTTTGACGAACGCTATAATATGATTGTTGGCAACTTCTTTTGAAGATTCCCACGAAATATTTAGTCTTATTAATCATCTAAATAAAAACATTCAGTTTATCTAGCTTAGTAAAGTTTTTATCTAGTTAAAAAAACATGCGATCAAATGATTATCGAGTGAATCAGCCTTGGTAAGAATAATCATACTTTTTCTGATACTAAATGGCTCAGGCGTGACCTCGTCATCCGACAATGGTTGAAAATTGCGTGATGTCCTCAGATTTTATCTTCTGGTTTCATCCCGAAGTATCGCCAATAGACCATTGTTTAACTCCAGTGCGATGTTAACTAACATTTTTAACCTACTTACCAAAGGAATGTAGGTATTTAATTTCATATCGTACTGGAGAAACACGACGGGCTATTGACGACGGTCCGGGATCAATCGTGCAAGGGAAAGATCCGAGGGTAACACCTCTTAATTTTGAACCACGGTCAGATGACGAGGCAACACCTGAGCTGGCACCCCACTCTCCAAAATTCCAAACCATCCCAACGTGATGACTTTCGACCACGACAGATTTAAGTACCACCAACCGCCTCTACACCATACGCACAAACATTCATGCCCGGACCCGGATTCGAACCAGGAACCATCCGATCCAGAAGCTAAGGAAGATTCCTGGTTCAAATACGGGTCAGTGTAAGGATATTTGTAAACGTAAGGTGTAGAGGCGAATGGTGCACATTAAATCTGTCGTGGTCGAAAGTCCTCTCGTTGGATTAGTGTGAAAGTTTGAAGAGTAGGTTGCCAGCTCAGGTGTTGCCTCGTCATCTGACCATGGTTCAAAATGACGTGGTGTTTTACTCGTATCTTTTCCATAGTGGATTGATCCCTGAGGTTCGTCAATAGCCCGTTGTGTTGCTCTAGTATGACGTTAATTAAAGTACCAACCTCAACCGTAATTTGAATAGTTCTCAACTGAACTGAAATAACTGCGCACATTTCTTCTATATAAACGTCGAAGCCAATTAGTTAAATATAGGAACTTAGACTAAGTCTGAACTGTTGGTGAAATACTCCTGGTAATATTGTTCGTTTTCCGTATTTCTTTGAAATTCGATTTGAATGCAATGTGTAAAGAATTGCAGCCCGTGCTTCCAAAAACCACCGATTCTAATTTTGTTTCTACAAAAGAGGATATTCAAACCACATCGCACTATCAACAACGGCCTACTTCGACTACAATTCACGAGGGATCTAAACGATCGGAGATAATGCACAGCTCGAACCCTAGGGACCTCGACCCCGCCCAATCAGCGACTATTTTGGATGACTTTCCGGAGCCACCTGTAGCAACCGGTAGTGATCCTAACACAGGTTCATCAGTCTCCTCTACACCGTACGCTTACAAACATCCATGCAATCACCCGTATTCGAACCAGGAACCTTCCGATCTAGAGGCTAACACCTTAACCACCAGACAGATTGGTCGGCAAGAACAAACTTGGAGATGCTGTTGAAGGCCACAGACAAAGCAAAATGGTTTTGAAGGTTTGATGGCGTGAGGACCAAGTTGGCGCGCCAAATTCCATAGGACAAAACAGTTGCAACAATGTCAGCTTGGAATAGGAATGACAGTCACATCAGTAACTTTTGCGGAAAAAGTTACTCTGGAACATACCCGAACGTTGTACAAAAGAAAACATCACCAGGTTGAAATGCTTTTTGTATTGGAAGAGGTTAAGTCTAAAAGCCAGTATTTCGACAGATTGCTAAGTGAACGAATCCCCAGACTTGAAAAATCCCACGTATGTTCAACAAGACATTTCGGTATCAATCGAGGTTAAAGAAACCTAATCGAGACCACACTGACTAGGAAAATTTCGTATGTTCAGTGTGTGGAAAGTTATTTCACACCAAACAAAACTTAAAACTCTAATCTATTAGTACATTCTAGAGTTAAATTTATTGCAGTTTTCTGCAAGAATTAATTTTTACTCTTCATTAAGTCTGCACATATTAATTCTGCTCCACGAAGTGAAATCGTTTAGCCACGAATACGACAAGGTTTTCTGCAAGTAACTTTAAAAAAAAGACTGACGTAACATACATTCGCTATCAATTTGATTGACTAATTTGCATTGACACTTGCCAATTATATAGGATCAATTCGCTTTCATGCGGAAATATTAGTAAAGTACTTTAAAACATTTGTGAGATTAAAACTCTAAACTTGTTCAACTGAGTTATTTGATTTGTCAATTTAACTAAGTTCCAATGTTTTTCAAATAATTTTTATTGAAGTGTATCGTTAAATTTTTTTTTTAATATGTATAGTCGGATGTATCTTCTAATATATTTGTGGATTCATTCATTTTAATGAAATGTATGCAAGAAGTGTAATTTTCATTTTTGAATGCAGAGTTGAATTTCAATAAATATCTTTTCAATATATTTTTTTTTTCCCCCCATGTGCGAAAAGAAATGTTTATTTATAACTCTTTAATGCTTCCCCCAAGACAACCTTCAAAATTATGAAATGTAATATTCAATTTCAGTTGTACGTTCTACATAAGGACATGAATACCGGATTTCATAAAATATTGTTAATATATATTAAACAGTAATGGATCATTTTGAATAGTACGTCGAATTTGTATCGTTTTCCTTAGTTTTTTTAGACAAAAAAAAATTACATGCTTATTTTGACGAAAGCTGTTGTATTTGATTGCTGGTAACCCGTTTTGGAGATTCCCTGATACATAGAATATTTAGTCTTTTTAATCTAAATAAAAAGTCTTTTTTTTTATAGTTTAGTCCAGATTTTCCTTGCTTAAAAATTTAGAGTAAAATTAATCATTTTCCTGATGACTAATAATTTATTTTTGTTACTAAATAGCTCGGGTGTAACCTAGTCATCTGAAAGTGGTTCAAAACTACGTGGTGTTGTCCTCGGATCTTTCCCGTCGTGTTGTGAGTTACTAAACAAAAATAATTAGATGAGTAGTAGTAATATCAAATAAGATGAAATCGCAATGAAATCTGACTACGAAATGCTATTTTTTTTTACTTAAATCAATATTTTTAGATTGGAAGTATTCGTAATAAACTATTGATCAAGCAGTTGCAAAGTTTTCAAAAAAATTATAAAAACTATAAAATTTATTTAACGTCGCACTGGAGCAATTTACCGGGCTATTGGCAACGGTCTGGTATCAAACTCTAAGGCAGTAACAAGCTCGAACAATATGACAACCACCATAATTTGAACCACTTTTTTTAAACTAAGAAAGCTTTACCTCTGCTGCAGCTTAACCAAAATATAGCAATTCATACCAGATGACATCAAACACAATATAAATTACCTATTTCTAAATTATTAGAGACCATCGGCGTTGGCCGACCAACCGGTATAGTGGTTAAGGTGTTAGCCTCTAGATCGGAAGGTTCCTGGTTCGAATCCGGGTCCGGGCATGGATGTTTGTAAGCGTATGGTGTAGAGGCGGCTGGTGCACCTTAAATCTGTCGTGGCCGAAAGTCCTCACGTTGGGTTGGCGTGGAAGTTTGGAGAGTGGGGTGCCAGCTCAGGTGTTGCTTCGTCCTCTGATAGTGGTTCAAAATTACGAGGTGTTGTCCTCGGATATTTGCCTTAAGGGATTGATCCCGGACCGTCGTCATTAGCCCGTTGTGTTGCTCTAGTACGACTAGTACCAATAATTACCAATTACAGTAAAACTCAAGAATGCGACTTGTTACATTTACTTTTTCTTAAAATAAGTGTACCGACCAACCGGTATAGTGGTTAAGGTGTTAGCCTCTAGATCGGAAGGTTCCTGGTTCGAATCCGGGTCCGGGCATGGATGTTTGTAAGCGTATGGTGTAGAGGCGGCTGGTGCACCTTAAATCTGTCGTGGCCGAAAGTCCTCACGTTGGGTTGGTGTGGAAGTTTGGAGAGTGGGGTGCCAGCTCAGGTGTTGCTTCGTCATCTGACCTTGGTTCAAAATTACGAGGTGTTGTCCTCGGATCTTTCCCTTAAGGGACTGATCCCGGACCGTCGTCAATAGCCCGTTGTGTTGCTCTAGTAAGACGTTAACTAAAATTACCATTTACCATTACCATCTTAAAATAAGTGTGTGGGTGATATAGTACACATCTCGAATTCACACAGTCCGCTGTAACCCGGTTAGGAAAGTAAGGGAATAGCAACTGGACGGTTGTGCGTTCGATACTTGGTCAAATCTAAGACCGGCGTCTACATGGTTGCTGTTGTACGTTAAATCGTTGCCGTAAATTCCTTCAAGGTGAGCTGGAACATGCATACTATACTACTACTGCGTGTTCTGGAGTCGAATCAATATTTTTTTCCCGGAAACGTTGACAGGCGTACTAAACACGAGATTTCAAAACCTAAATACAGCAACATTGACCAATGAAATACGCAGCAATTTCCTAAGTTCTTTAAATGTCTTGAGTATAACATAAAAATTTAATTATGGTACATAACTATCAATAAACCTAAATGACAAATGATTTAACAAGACACACAAGTATCCAATCATCCACGCAATGACTTTAAAAGAGCACATGCATATTTTAAATTCATTAAATATAAACGATAAATTGCAAACATGATAAAAAATATAATTAAAAGAAATGTATGCACGACGGCAAAGACAGTTTTAGTTTGCAAACACAAATACCAGACGAAACTCTAAGACAGCGTATTCCTAAACAATAGTATTCAACATCGATCATCCTAAGTAAAGCGTTATAATCACAAAAGCAAGTACAAAGGATACTCAAGGATGAGACAAAGTGTTCACCTAGAAACGAAAGTAGACGAATTGGCCCAACCTAGAGTGCCTATATGATAAGAGTGGCGACAAGGGACCAAATTTGGCCCAATGCGCATGCGCGGCAGCCATTTTCCTACTAGAATCGTCTCAAAGAAGATTTCTGGGCGAATTAATATTTCATTTCAAGGAGAACAAAAAGCATATGATTGTTACAATAAGGATACATTCGGTATAAATGAATCATATAAACGCTCAATTACATGCATAGTTGATGAGATGGATTGCACAACGCGCTAACTTAGATTGCGGGAAACACCATATTGTTCAAAAAAGCCATTTACTTAAAAAGTCTTCAAATTTATACTGACAAAACACTAAAATAATAATAAATAAACATTCTAGAACACGAAATGGAACACGAATAAGCTATATTTTCTTTTTAATTTAATATACACACGTTTTTCTCGAACACAAAAAAAGTTCCCATGTTAAGTCTACGGGAGTTAGGAAAAGACCGCTTCGGGCGGTAGAAAAGGTCTCTAAGCCAATCAGAAAGTGTTTCCCGTATGTCGCCACTCTTATTATATAGGCACTCTAACCCAACCAGTCTTCTCAATGAAACAAACAAATCTAGTATACCTTGTAACGTAGACGACATTCTACGACCTGTTGTGTTACCGTTCCTTTTGTGACACCCCGGACTTACTTTTCAACAAGATAAAAATGCCCAGCCGCACACAGTATGTGTTGCTATGAATTGTCTTCAAACTTTCCTTGGCCAGCTAGGTCTCCTGATCTATCTCCCATAGAGCAAATTTGGGACGTTATGGGAAGGCGATTGCAATCATCCCGGAATGTTGACCATTCAGAACGACAGTTGTGGAGACAATTTGGCAAGAAATTCCGCTCGACACCATCCGGGAACTTTATCAGTCTATGCCATGCCGGGTGACAGTTTGGAACCAGGCCAGTGGTAGACTAACGACTTATTGCCATCCACCCTTTGTAACCATCAAATTCTGAAACAAATCTTTAAATTGTTCAGAAATTTGTATCTTTTTTAGGATGTTCTTTACATTTACCAATTTTTATCGCAATCCGACAACCCTTCTTGGAGGGACGATTTATTTTTGTTTGAGTGTAATAAAACTTAATATAGGAGGGATATATAATCTATAAAATTTAATTTAGATAAAAATAACAATACAATCTTCCTTTTACTTTTTTATATATAAGAAAACAAGACTTATTAACATATCTATACTAACGCTGTCAATGTGACGGATTCTTGATAAGGTTAGTAATGTTGGGTTCAAAAGAAGTCTGTTTTGTTAAAATGGAATTAACAAGGCTGGAATCATCTCAAACTATGTACAAGCTAGGGAATACAAGCAAAAAGGAAAAAGTTACTTCAGAAAGTTTGGGATACCGTATTATACATTTATATTCGTCCAAAAGTCTATTTTTAAAGAGCATCTTGGCATCAAGATCAACCGACAGTTCAATAAGTTAATCTTGTAAGTTACATTCGATATTTTTACTATCTGATTCGATTCTTCTATCGACCCTTGAACTCGAATTGACCCCGTCAATGTTATATCAACCACTGACTTAGAGGAATGAAGATAAATAGGAATGTGAACAAGATCGCACAACTGCAGGAATTGCCATGAAACTGAGCTCACCTCGGAACATAACATTCACATGACCAGCCATTCTGACGGTTTTGCAGAATATAGATGAATTTTGTTAGGGAAAAGAATCATTATTATGTAATTGGCGAACACACCAACTAACAATTACACAGCAAGTAGAAAATGTCTGAGCCTTTTGGAGCTTGAAAACAAAATTTAGAACTGTAAGTCATCCACTGGTGAAGCAGACTGTACAGGACTTACTTAACATTCCAATATATGACCAATTTAGTTAATGGCGAGATATAGTCATGATATTGCCGATTTTTGGATGAGGAAATCCAGATCTGGCCAGTTTTCTAGGGACCAGTCAACCCGTTCATCCAGATCCTGTAATGGTTTAGCTAATGACGAGAATGTCGTCAAGACAACCACCAGGAGGGTTATCCGGATCTGGCCAGTTCTCTTCTAAGGACGAGACAACCAGTTCATCCAGATCTTGTAATGGTTTAGCTAATGACGAGAATGTCGTCAAGACAACCACCAGGAGGGTTATCCGGATCTGGCCAGTTCTCTTCGAAGGACGAGACAACCAGTTCATCCAGATCTTGTAATGGTTTAGCTAATGACGAGAATGTCGTCAATACAACCACCAGGAGGGTTAATCCGGATCTGGCCAGTTCTCTTCTAAGGACGAGACCACCCGTTCATCCAGATCCTGTAATGGTTTAGCTAATGACGAGAATGTCGTCAAGACAACCACCAGGAGGGTTATCCGGATCTGGCCAGTTCTCTTCTAAGGACGAGACAACCAGTTCATCCAGATCTTGTAATGGCTTAGCTAATGACGAGAATGTCGTCAAGACAACCACCAGGAGGGTTATCCGGATCTGGCCAGTTCTCTTCTAAGGACGAGACAACCAGTTCATCCAGATCTTGTAATGGTTTAGCTAATGACGAGAATGTCGTCAAGACAACCACCAGGAGGGTTAATCCGGATCTGGCCAGTTCTCTTCTAAGGACGAGACCACCCGTTCATCCAGATCCTGTAATGGTTTAGCTAATGATGAGAATGTCGTCAAGACAACCACCAGGAGGGTTAATCCGGATCTTGCTTGTTCTCTTCTAAGGACGAGACAACCCGTTCATCCAGATCTTGTAATGGTTTAGCTAATGACGAGTATGTCGTCAAGACAACCACCAGGAGGGTTAATCCGGATCTGGCCAGTTCTCTTCTAAGGACGAGACAACCCGTTCATCCAGATCTTGTAATGGTTTAGCTAATGACGAGAATGTTGTCAAGCCAACCACCAGGAGGGTTATCCGGATCTGGCCAGTTCTCTTCTAAGGACGAGACAACCAGTTCATCCAGATCTTGTAATGGTTTAGCTAATGACGAGTATGTCGTCAAGACAACCACCAGGAGGGTTATCCGGATCTGGCCAGTTCTCTTCTAAGGACGAGACAACCAGTTCATCCAGATCTTGTAATGGTTTAGCTAATGACGAGAATGTCGTCAAGACAACCACCAGGAGGGTTAATCCGGATCTGGCCAGTTCTCTTCTAAGGACGAGACCACCCGTTCATCCAGATCCTGTAATGGTTTAGCTAATGATGAGAATGTCGTCAAGACAACCACCAGGAGGATTAATCCGGATCTTGCTTGTTCTCTTCTAAGGACGAGACAACCCGTTCATCCAGATCTTGTAATGGTTTAGCTAATGACGAGAATGTCGTCAAGACAACCACCAGGAGGGTTAATCCGGATCTGGCCAGTTCTCTTCTAAGGACGAGACAACCCGTTCGCGATTTTCCAAACCCTCACAGATACTGCACCGCCAGGTGACAGGCCGGTCGCTGGGAGGAGCGTTAAGGAATTGTGGGAAGGTTGATCCAACTTCTTGGCGACTTACCGCTCCGTCGTCGCGCTTTTAGCAAGAAATTTCAATGGATAACAGTTTGGGCGATTTGATTTTTTTTCAACGGGGGTTTTATTGGTTTAAACCAGGTTTTTTTTAGAAACTTAGTTTAACAAAACAATGAACATTAAACGCAAAGTAGTAATTATCTGTAATATCTGCTCAAATTGATTAATCCAATGGATTATCTTAATTAATTAATCAATATTTGGGATTAATTAATTATATGATTAGTTCTTTTTTATAATTAATATTACGGTGTGATCGTTTTTATATTTTCTTTAATAAGTCGATGGGATCTTCAAATAAGCAGTAACTTTAAATGCTAATATATTTAAATTGGGATTTATCTTTTGTAATCCAATGAGAGAGAGAGAGAGAGTAACCGTTATCTTCGAAAATTCCTCCAAAAACCTTAGAGCGTCATTTTCATTTGCCAAGGAACTTCGAAGAATAATGATATTTTCCATATGTAAAACTACGTTGAAATCTTTTGGGATTTCTTTTAATATTAATTCTATTTCCATTATGCGCTCCACACGTGTAACACAGTCAAGATAACACTAACAACAATATCTGTGACGACAGAATGTGCGGCGAGATTTCTTCAGCGCCAAGTTGTCATAGTGCAACCCGATAACCGGTCAATTTAATTGGTTCAGCAACAAATCGTCATCCAGCGCGACCGCCTGTCACCTGGCGGTGCAGTATCTGTGAGGGTTTGGAAAATCACAGGCGCCTCAATCCCATGATAGTACTTTACGCAAGTCCAACTTGATTGGCTAATCGGATCACATGACCTAGATACGTATGTCATCAAGGTTTATAGTTGTTGGCGATTTATCTCTTCCTTTCTGCTTTCTTCTTTTCTTTTCAGATCCATGGCTATGGGTGGGTAGAGGTGGGAGCCGAAAATTGTATCCTTTTATTATATAAGTTAGTGTTTTATGTATGCTTTTTGTTACATCAGAATGGTCCTAAGCCAGCGGTGGATACGACATCATCATCCTAAAGCAAAGGGGACGGCAGAGGGGCGGTAAAATATCAGCTGGTAGTGAGTTCAGGAGTGGTTCTTAAATTATTTATGTAAAATCAACGGAAGCTTGGAAAAATATGAAAAGGGTATTAAAAATTAGGAAAAGTAAATTAGAATAAAAAGGAATTAAATTGGAATTTTTTAAAAATAATTTTGAGGATTTAAAAACTTTTACGCCAGCTGGGTTTCGAACTCGGGAAGTCATCTTCCGCTGCCGACGCTAATCTGAAGGTGGGTAACTATAGCCATTAGACCATCGTTGCTTCACGAAAAGAAGCTCTTTAAAGTATAAGTACCCTTAATATAAGTTGGCAAGAAATACTACTAACAACCATACAGCATATATATGAGGAGCAAATCAGAGTCAACTTGTCGGACACTTACGCTGTACTCTGAGGCGCTAGTGTATGTATTGTATTTCTACGAAACAACGCGCATATTCAAAATCAAATGGTTACTGCAACAATCAGATTGGCGAGATATCCAAGTGAAGCCAAGCCCGTGAAACTAGCCAATCAAGTTGGACTTGCGTAAAGTACTATCATGGGATTGAGCCGCTTCTGGAAAATCGCAACCCGTTCATCCAGATCTGGTATGGTTTAGCTAATAACGAGAATGTCGTCAACACAACCACTAGGAAGGTTAATCCTAAAAACTGACATCAACTTTTCAAATGACGGCAATGAGATCGTATAGACTGTTAAGCTTTAATTTTTTTCAAAGCAATAGTGTTACGAAAGTTAGGACATTTGATTCACGAGTCTATTCATTAGAGTAGGTAACAGATTAAACATAAACGCCCTTTCACCACTGATTTCTTGAGTGGCGCGGATTCTGGCACGAAAATTGCTCGCTGTCGGAAGCAATAGCAGTGAAGATGTGGCGGAACAATTGCCTATGGTCACCGTAGATGATTCCCCAACAGCAGCCCTGACGATCTTACTACCTTCCTAGGGTTTTCCAAGCTTATCGGTCTCCTTACAGGACCACTCTATAACTATTGTGATTAAAAATGCTGGGTTATCTTATAAAAGGGTATATGTATTTAAATCTCAAATATCTATAATAATGCTCCTTTAATGTAAGCTACAAATCCACAACAGTTAATTACATAAAGGACTAAGTTGCCAAGTGGAAGCACTTTTAAATTGTTTCAAATTTGAGAAACATCGTAAAAAATAAATATATCTACAGCCATGCATGATTACAAGCAGGGATGAAAATCTATTTGTGGAAAGCTAATATGAAAAATAATTGTTCTGATGATATGAAAAGCTTCATTTTAAGAAAAATAAAATATTGTAAATTTGTACCACTTGATGTGATACAAAAAATCGAACTCCCAAAAGGCTCAAACAAAAAATGCATTCTAACTTTAAACAAAGATTTTATCTTTAACATGAAAAAAAAACACAAAAAAAATTGACGTCAATACAAAGGAAAACATTTAAATGCAAAGAATTAAAAAAAAATTTCAGCTCCTTTTTTCCTTTCATAACTCATTTGATTACGATCATTGACACTCAATAATCAAAGTGAAAAAGCAAGATTTGATATCACAATATAATTCAATACATACAATACACATGAATGCTCAACTTACAAAATTCTTTTTGCCAATGCAATACTTCACAGTTCAATATGGACAGATTTAAACTTTAGTAATTCACTTAGAGTATCCTTTCAAAAACCTCTGTGCTCTTTGAAAGGACACAATTCAATTTTTGCCAAATTAGATGCAAAATCTAAGAGAATCTTGAAACAGAATCTAATATAGTTGAAATTCTTGATGAAATAAGGGTTAGGATGGTTAAGATGCTGAGTTGTCAGAGTGGCTGAATTTTATAACTGAAAGTAAAGGATACACAATAGATTTAACAGTTGAAAAAAAAAATGTTACCTAACTTTAATCAAATAAGATTTTACAATTTTTTAGATAAATTGGTGTATTTCTAGTTATAACTTTGCTTAATTTTTATCCACAGAATTCTAAATACGCCTATTCCAATTTCCATTACATAATCAGAATAACTTAAATCACCAATTTGAAAGTTGTCTCAACTAAGAGCATTACTGTATTCTAACATTGTTGTCAGTTTAAAATTGTTTTTTATTAATTATCACATGTGACATAACATAAACCTAATGTATTGATGTTTTGTTGTTGTAGTGATTTTTTGCTACATCTTCACATCTACTATTTTGCTTAAAGTAGAAATTTTTTTTTCGGGGCATGACAATTTTCAAGTGCAAGAAAGCTGCAGTTTTAAATGCAACCACAATAAAATGTACACAAGAAAAAGTTTTATGCACAATATTATTAATGGCTATATAAATTTTTGCTGCATCACTTTCTTAAATGCCACACAGTAAATTTTTCAGTAGGTGTTCTTGATCACTTTTGATACAAAATACAGGTTTATATTCAAATCTTGTGAAGAAAAAACATTTTTATTTAAGGAAAATATACAAAACATGTAACAGAAATTGATAATATTTGGAATCATTATCATATGAAATCACTATTAAAGTACAAAAGACACAAATAACATTTTCTTTCTTGTTAATAATACTTTTAAGACAACATTCCCATTTTAGAAACATAGATATAAATAATATGGTATATAATTATATTACAGTGGATGATCAAATTATTAGTGGCAGTACAAAAGACATGAAGAACATTTTCTTTCTAGCAAATATTACTTTTACGACAACATTCAAATTTTAGAAACAAACATGGATATAAATAATATAGTGCATAATTATATTACGTGGGAGATCAAATTATTAGCGCCAGTACAAATGACATGAAGAACATTTTCTTTCTTGTTAATAGTACTTTTACGACAACATTCCCATTTTAGAAACAAACATAGATATAAATAATATAGTGCATAATTATATTACAGTGGGTGATCCAATTAATAGCTCCAGTAAAAAAAGCATCCTCCAAGTTTAAGGTAAGAATGGATGGCAGCTGTGACGTGTTTTGAAACCAACAGTGTTGCTGATTAAATTTATTATAAGTGTTTCATAAAAGTAATTCAATGTAACCTGTAATCATTTTAATAACTGATTAAAAGGTAATATTGTTATTTTACATAGGTATCATTCATTGCGTAAACTGGAAATGCGTTTTGTGATGTAAATTAAATTTTGCAACTGGAAATACATAAAGCATAAGGCCACAAATCTCATTCAGAAAATCTAACACTATCTCTGGAATTTTGTTACATAAAAATACAACGGTATAAGTAAAACCTACTTATTTTATACAATAAACCTACTTTTCATTCAACATTTAAAACAGAAAACTATTTATGGGTCCATTTACCTCAGAATGAATATTGACAAGGTTCACTGTAGAAATGTGTCCCCACAAGTGAGTAGTTAGTCCACAGCTGGATTCCTGTATTACCTAAATATTTGATATAAAGGCATAACTGATTTCCAGTGTCAGGTTACAACTTTTTTGATAGAGGATTGTGCATCTATATTTTTTAGATGAAATTTCATTTGCAGAATGTCTTTGATAAATCGACACATTTAAAACAGAAGAGTAGTCTTATGTACAGCAATTTTCAATCAGCTTGCAACAAGAATGGCATAAGCATGCCTTACGCATAGTGAAAAGGTTTAAATAGTGTAACATTTGTTTCATTTTAAGTTTAGTTTTAAAGTTTTTGCACATATGTTTACAAATAATTTTAGGCTTTTCTCGTATAAATAGTTTTTAATATTATTTTTTATTACAAAGCACTAGAACTAATTTTTCTGGTGCTTTGTGTGCGAAAGAATTTTTAGTAATTAGTTTATGTGCACCATGAGACGAAAAAAAAGGTAGAAAATTTGCTGCCTCTAAACATTCAGTACAATGGTTAAAAAATAATCATATCTCTGGCATTCAAAATATCCTTTCATACAAAAAATAATGACAGCAATACAAGTATTTTCAGAACATTATATAATCAGAATAGTAATTAGTTTATGTGCACAATGAGATGAAAATAAGATGGAAAATTTGCTGCCTATAAACATTCAGTAGGTACAGTGTTAAAAAATAATCATATCTCTGGCATACAAAATATCTTTTCATACAAAAAATAATGACAGCAATACAAGTATTTTCAGAATATTATATATAATAGGTTATACAGTGTTCAATGGTATTGATAGGATACAGCAATTAATTCATTATCAGGATGTAAGTTGTTTGAAGACAACTTACCTTTTGGCCTTACACATTACTTGAAAATTCGTATTTGTACAGCACAATAAGATGCTTCAACATGAGCAAGAAAACAGTCAATTTAAATGAACAGGATATGATTCAAAATGAGTGAACATATTTTTAAGTGAATAAGCATGAAATCAAAAATATAAAATGAAAATAGTTGTCAGTCAAAAATAAATGAATGGATAGGTCACTTTCAATATCATTCAGAGAAATTTGAATTATTTCAATACTTTTCAATCATAGGCACTTCAACATGAATTTTGAGTTTGTCATATATCCATTCAAGTCCCTGATTCAAAATAAATTTTTGAAGCTTTAGTTTAATCCTTACCATTGTTCACTAAATTTTGTGAATTCTACATTCTTGCCTTTTCAGAACAAATACCTCACCAATTGAGATGCTTTTTACAGAAGGAAGAACAGATCCCCCAAAGGACGAGAACTTCTTCTTTAGAAGACTAACCATTATTTCAAATCTAACATACTGAGTGGGCACCTCAAATATGTAGTCCTAGCCCAAGTTTCAGTTAAGATGACATGCCCCAGAACCAATACAAATGATGAGCACTTGTACCATGCAAGATGGTGGTCACATTTACCAGTTTCAGAGAGTTAGACCAGTTTACATAACCAATTCCAGAGACTACCATCATATTTCATTAACCAGGACAGGCCCCAGTACCAGTACATGATGGGTCCCAACACCAATTTCAATGATGGCTACTTACAACCTATTCACGTGATGACCTCTTATTAAATTAAAAACATATTAATACAAATGCTTTTCTTCAAGTATTTGCACAGCTTTATTACAAATACAATACAGATTTTAAATAACATTATTAAGGTACAAAGTTTTCTGTACCTCTTGAAGGCTTCAGGCCTATGTGCTATGGTATTGATGACCCATACCTTGGTTTGTGATGTGTCATTTTTCGACAGTGCAGATGCATACCAGCTTACCTACAAGAAACGAAAACCCAGTAGATTTTGAGGATCACAAAAAAAAACAATGCTGAAGATCCAACCAAACAATTGAAAAATTCTTAATGTGTGTAAATTGGTACCCAAAAGTCGACTTGAACTAAGCAAATCTTTCTGGTAATCCACTACAAGATTCCAATGCTAGTACTTTTAATGTTGAAATAAAACTGCGTTTAGAGGCCTTTGAGAATATGCGTGAAATACCAGTTTCTCAAAGTTGACCTGCAAAAACAAAACAAATTATTTTGGCAAGTCTCTAGTATGATTTTAATATCATGCCTACATGAATTTCCATGATGTAGGGCCAAATGCTGAATTTGGCATCATAAAAAACGAGGAAGACTGGAGAAAAAGTGGGTTTCCAGAATACTTGGCAGATATGCAAAACAGGTGAAGGGTTGCCTGTACCATTTAAGATGGTGGCCACATTTATCAGTTTACCAGAGACCCTCATTAAATTGAAAATATGTATTCCAAGTAATCAATGTTTAACATTTCCCTCTCTCCTTTTGGAGAGTTGCAGAAATTTATTATACATACAATAAAGAATAAATATTTTACTTAGACAACTTAAATTGCTTCTTTGATCTCCCAAAGTCTTTAGACGCATGAAGAATGGTAAGGATGACCTAACATCTTGATATGGCATTTTCAAACAAGGAGAAACCTAGTTATTTTTTAAATTTTCCAAGATTTCTTTTAGTCAAACTCAATATGAAGTTTTATAGATAAGATTATATAGGGGATAATACACAGTTATAATATGGATCACATAGTTATGAATTTGACAAGATTGAGAGCCAATACCTAAAAATGTGTGTATAATTGATAATATGTTTTGATATACATATTTGGATTCCACAACGCACTGGAATCAACCAATAACAAACATTTCGTAAATAACACGACATCCAACAGACATAATTTTAGAGCGTTTTACTCTTTTGATAAAAAACTATTAAAGGATTTAAAAACATTGATATCCACTTTTTGTATTATAAAGAACGAAGACAATATTAGTAAGAAAGGTTATAATTTCGAACAGCATATTTTTTGCAAAACATTTGGTTGGGTTGGAACAAATAAAAGACATATATACATATAAAACCTTTACTGACATAGAAGGGAGAAATACACAAAGGGAAGAATCAAATCTACTGTCTACACCTTGGAGGTAATTGACTGTTGATAAAAAGGATTGTCAAAATGTTTATGTATAAAACAGCATCATACAGAATTGGTTTAAAATAAGAAGCAGAAAAACAAGCATCAATGAAAGTGAAGTGTCAATAATCAAAACATTTTTACTCAGTTGCCAAATTGTCCTTGCAAGAAAACACTATTTATGAAGGATACACGATGTAATAAATCTGAAATAATAAAAAATTAGCTTCAAAATATATCCTTTGTGCAAATGCTCTGCCAATAAAGCAATAAAATTATTAACTTCTCCATTCAATAGCATAAAAATTATGATAGCCTTATTGCTCATCATATATAATTTTTCTTTTCAAGGGCTAAACTGTATAATCTTATTGATTATACTAGATTATATTATGAAGCAATATATGTGTTCGGCATAATACAGTAGTTTCAAACACATATAAAATATATAAATTCTCAATATATACACAGCAAAATTGAAAAATATTCACTGATTTACAGTACAAAGTCCCAAATCCAGACATTCTGCAAATTGGCGGCATTTTTTCTATCTTTCTGCCTCTTCAAAGGACAAATTTTTAAGAACAAGGCGTTCAACCTGGACCAAATAATTCAAAATAACGGATATGTTTAAAATAAATACTACACAGAAAAATTAGATTTGTAAGTAGAATTTGTTGCATTGTATAAATTTTTTTTTACTGTTAAAAAAATTATTATTATTTATCTATTTGCTATATTATATGTATGTATATTATTATATTATATATGTGTATAATATAATATATATATTATATTATATACTGTATTATAAATGTGTTCCATAGATAAATAGCGCGGGGACAAATTCACGGGGGTTAGATTAGGGTTTTTTGATAAGAAAAACTGCAAAACATCCAAAATCAGGAATGGCAGGTCTTGAGGATTTTGGACTTTGTAGTGTATTGACAAGGTGACTAAAAAGTGTTACAAAAATATTCACATTAAAATCTTAAATGCTATATTCTGAATAACAAATGCCTAAAAAATGTTTCACTTGCAGCACAAGTTTGCAGTGGTCACATGCTAACAAAGTGATAAATTCAATGGATATGTGTGATAATATCCCACTTGATGTGATTTTTTCTCACCAAGTCAAATGTTAGCAGTTAATTTCAATACTAACATGTAACTATAAGTGACCACACAAGTTTTCAGAATGAAGTCCAGATATGCATTAACTATAAAAACACATACACACAGATATAACATGTAAATGCATATATACCTCATTCATGTGAACATGCATAGCAAATAAAACAGTGATGAACTTAACATCAAGTAGCTCAGGCAGAAAAACAACTTTCATTTTCAACTGAATAACATTTGAATAGTTTCAGCATATCATCATCAACAATGTAAAGTCCCACATTCTGCAAGATTATACTAGGAAAATGAGGGAACATCCAGTTGAAAAATTAAAAACATTTCATATGCCAGATATAACTACAAAAATCTTATCACTTCAAATTATGGTTGGTGCATTATTTGTAAGAGTATTTAGTTTCATTCATTCAAATTGTTTTATACACCAGAAATAGCTCTAACTAGAGCTATTCTTATTGATTTTTCAGGTATCGACTTTTGTGAATGATTTTACTGGAACACCATTTAGTTAGATTCGAGAACCCAGTAATAATTTTCAATCACCCATTGTCGATAATTTTGGGATATGATAACCTATCATAAGCTATTGGGTGATGAAAATTTTAGTGCCAATTTGGTGATCTGTTAAGAGATCCTAATTTCTTAGTTCAAATCAGAGTTAACAGTACAGTCTTGGCATATTCCCAATTTTTGGTTGCCAAACTGTAATTGTTAGCATCGTAGATAAGACACAACTTCATAAGTTTTGACAGCACTGTGTAATATGATTTAATTCCAATTATACATTCGCTTCCTGATAGGAAAGAAAGTACATTAGATTATTCAGCCAGACAAACAGCCACTCAATTACTTGGCTTCTCTAATTTTTGTTTTAGTACTTCCCGCATGTTCAAAAAACGTTCAGCATGGTTTTGCTTTTTTACTTTGTGGTGAGTGCGATGCCTCACATAAGCCGTCTTGTCGGTGAAAATGTCCTCGCAGATGTCACATCGGAAAGGCTTCTGCTCAAAATGCGTCAGCCGGTGGATGTCGAAGAATATCCTTTCCATGAACACCTTCCCACATTCATCGCACTCCTGGCGGACCCTTTTCTCGTGGAGGGATCGGTGACTTTTGAGGAAGTTCTCGTCATCAAAGAACTTCCCACAGACTTCGCAACCGTACGGCTTGTCTGGATCGTGTTTCGCCTCATGCTGCCTCAGCTTGTCCATGCAATTGAACGTTTTCTGGCACACGGAACAAGTGTGGAGGTCCTCCGTATTCAACCGTAGCTTGCGGAGTTTGTGACTGTTCAGGTGCTTCAGATACGTCGGTCGGTCCTTGAAAGTGTTGTAACAGATGTTGCATCGGAAAGCATCGTGGCTTTTCACGTGCTGTTCGAGGCCAATTTCGGAACTGAACTCCTCCCTGCAAATATCACATATGAAAACCTCTTGCCCTGCGACGCAACTACGCACGTACTTGTTGACTTTATGAATTTTCCAATGTTTAAGGAAAACATGTTTCTCCATGAAGATTTTACCACACACATTGCATCTGAAAGGCTTTGGGTCGGAGTGTGTTAACTGATGAACATCGAAAAATATCTTTTCAGTGAACTCTTTCCCACAAACTTCACACGAATGACGAAACTTGTTTTTATGGACCGAGTGATGCCTTTTGAGGATGGATTCCTCCTCAAATGTCTTTCCACATACATTGCATGCATAGGATTCTGCTCTACGCTTGCGTGTCCTTACATGATTCTGTTGACCAGCTTCTTGCATGACAGATTGAATAATATTTTTGTGGCGCTTCATATGTTGTTCTAGTTTGGCTCTCGTATAAAACCCCTGATGGCAGTAATCACAGACGTGAAATCGAATGGGAGGATTGTGATTTGCATAATGATGTGCTAGATCATCTGGAGAAGGATAACTTTCAGAACAAACAACACATTTCGATGGTATTTCTTCCATATGGGGTGAAATATTTCAGAAAATTATCTTACAAATAACACTTAAATTCCTCAAAGCATTTATGAGGAACAATCCACCAAACGATTAGGAGGTTCAGAGAAGCAGACACTTTATAGTAATGATCAATTCCAGATTTAGAAGACTCATAGAAGTGAATTGTCATACAAATAATTTGTAACTTTTTTGATTGAATCGACTGCACAATGTTCGAAGTTGGAACTTTACAGAATAATTAATTTTTCAAAAACACTCGAGATATAACAGGATTAAATTATTTTTACAAATTAAAATGAATATGAATCTTATGAATGTGAGTCAGCATGTGTCATTTACGTCGAGGAATTATTTGAAAAAGCTCCGATCTAAAAAATCAGTATGAGCTATAGTTAATTTATGTCTTCAAAGATAAAAAAATTACCAAAGAACAATATAATTTATATATATATATATATACATATATAAATACTTCCTTCTTCCGATTTCAATTCGTTCAATTTTTTTAAAGGTACGGTGACAGTGAGAGTGAAGAAAACAATAACTTTACGTCATCATTCTGTGTAATGATAGGTAGGTAGTTAATTAACGTTTACTTGAGAAGTACACGGACTATTAAAGACAGTCCGAAATCAATACCAAAGGAAAAGATCCGAGGGTAACACCTCGTAATTTTGAACCAGGGTCTGTTCAAGAGGTCAACTCCTGACCTGACAATCCACATTCAAACTTTAACGCAACACCAATGCGGCGATCTTCAGATTACGACAAATTTGACGTGCACCAGCCTATGATTACACAAAGGTTTATAGTTTTTTTTTTTTTTTTTTTTTTAAATTAACGTCGTACTGGAGCTACACAGCGGATATTGTTGACAGTCCGGGATCAATCCGAACCGGTATAGTGGTTAAGGTGTTAGCCTCTAGATCGGAAGGTTCCTGGTTCGAATCCGGGTCCGGGCATGGATGTTTGTAATCGTATGGTGTAGAGGCGGCTGGTGCACCTTAAATCTGTCGTGGCCGAAAGTCCTCACGTTGGGTTGGCGTGGAAGTTTGGAGAGTGGGGTGCCAGCTCAGGTGTTGCTTCGTCATCTGACCGTGGTTCAAAATTACGAGGTGTTGTCCTCGGTTCTTTCCCTTAAGGGACTGATCCCGGACCGTCGTCAATAGCCCGTTGTGTAGCTCTAGTACGACGTTAACTAAAAATTACCAATTACCGGGATCAATCCGACCGGGAAGTTGACCCGAGTTTCAAACTTTTAATTCTACGGTTGCTTTTAAATTACTTTTCCCGAACTAGAGTCATTTGACCATGGTTCAAAATTACATGTTGTTGTCCTCGGGCCCGTTGTGTTGATCTAATGTGACGTTAATTAACTAGTTTTGCATTATTCTTCCAAATGGGTTACCGTGGCCTTGTGTAAAAATATTAAACGGTAATGAATTAAAATAAACTGGTCACACGTAGAGTGCCTATATAATAATAAGAGTGGCGACAAGGGACCAAATTTGGCCCAATGAGCATGCGCGGCAGCCATTTTTCTACCAGAATCGTCTCAAAGAAGATTGCTGGGCGAATTAATATTTCATTTCAAGGAGAACAAAAAGCATATGATTGTTACAATAAGGATACATTCGGTATAAATGAATCATATAAACGCTCAATTACATGCATAGTTGATGAGATGGATTGCACAACGCGCTAACTTAGATTGCGGGAAACACCATATTGTTCAAAAAAGCCATTTACTTAAAAAGTCTTCAAATTTATACTGACAAAACACTAAAAAAAAAAAAAAAAAACATTCTAGAACACGAAATGGAACATGAATAAGCTATATTTTCTTTTTAATTTAATGTACACACGTTTTTCTAGAACACACAAAAAGTTCCCATGTTGAGTCTACGGGAGCTAGGAAAAGACCGCCTCGGGCGGTAGAAAAGGTCTCTTAGCCAATCAGAAAGTGTTTCCCGTATGTCGCCACTCTTATTATATAGGCACTCTAGTCACACGCACTCTAGGTAACAATAGAGTAACACTACATGCATTGACTATGGTCCACGATCAATCCATCAAGGCAAATATCCCAGGACACCAAGTAAATTTGAATCTCTATTCCTCAAGGATAGGAAGGTTGTTGAGAAGCCTTTCAGATGGGGTGAAGCAATATGCTTACTTTCTATTCTCACTTCTTGGCTCCGCCTCCCAGCTGGTTTCAGTTCGCACTTTCGCGAGTGCGAGCATTGCTTACTTCCTTGTCTGTGATGTGGGATATTATTGATGGGGAAAATGACTCTTTTCAGGGATCGGATCGGAACCGCTCACTCACTAAAAAGAGCTAGCTCTTTTTGATGACTCACCGCTCCTTTGAGATATATAATAATGTATATAACATAACAAAATGTATACAATATGTTTGGGCCATCGAACATCCCTCGTTGTCACGTTAGCGCATGTGTCCAGACGAAGAGGCGCCAAGCGTGCTTGAAACACCCACGCACACAACACTTGAAACACTCACTCATCCAGCAATTGCGCAGTTTACCTCTAAAATCAACAAAAGGAGGGAGACGGGGCCCGAGGACGATAGGCATTGCAGCATAGGGCTGCTAAGCTGTAAAATTTAATTGCTAAGGCATAAGATGGCCCAAAACCATGTCAATTCATATAACTTTGAAATTGTCCATAAAGAATAAAAAACTTTGAGGACACTTCTACTTTTGTAATTCCCGTCATGAACCCGTTGAGATTACAGAAATAGCAATTAAAATATCCAAACACGTTAAAAATCTCATTTTTGACCAATAATTCTAAAAAAGTTTTCGATTTTATTGGATAGAGTATTTATTTGACTTTCCAAAGCATATTAAATTTTTTCTCTGTTAATTACTTGAAGAAGTATTAAGATTTTAATCAAGGCGGGAAAACAAGAAGTAAGAATGGAAAACACTGGAAATGGCCATTAAAAGGCCAAAAACATGGCAAAATCTAAATTTAAACTTTACTTTTTTTTGCAAATATAATTTTAGAAAGTTTTTTCAAATATTTAAATGGTTTCTCTTTTGGAAATGGAGTGAACTTTTTTAAAGAGAAGGAAGAACAAAATTGTTTACACAAAGAGCAAACGCAAGGGAGCAAGCGATGCACTTGAAACTACCTTTAACTCTAAATTAATATTTTTGCATTATTTCCTCACTTCAAATGAAAGAATACAAAAACTTATAACTGGATTCTAGTAAACTTTTGAGAGTTTGTTATTTATAATGTTGTCAAGTGAATGAACTAGAATAATTATGCTGAGTTCAAAAGTTTCTAAATTATTACTATTTATTTAAGAAGTAGGACTGTAAAACTATAAAAAAATCTTCTATTCATTTTTCAATCACTTGTAAAATTGTTGTTTATTTAAATATCCTTTTATTCTAGTTCATTCTCTAGAAATATGCATGTAGTTTATTTTGGTAGCATCATTTTTCAAATTGGTTGAATAGATTTGCATGTAGCACATTTGAAGTTTTTGACACATTTCTTTAAAATTTCATACATAATTATCATATTTTTACAAAATTATTAATATATACTTTTAATATTTATAGCCCAATGCTATTGTTTAAAACACAAAACATAAAAATATCATTAAAATGTTTCTATACCACATTTAAAAAAAGTGTCTTGGACGTGTTTGGATACATTAAGATTTCTTTCTAAACCCACTTAGTTACCAAATGAGACTTCCTAATAATTTAAATGATATTTTAAAATCATATAATAAAAATATTAATAATTTATTGAAGTACTTAAGATTTTTAACTATTTATTTTAAGATATAGGTATATAATACCCTCGAATACTCGTTGTCCCAAAGATTTTCAAAATCCAAGTCCCCTCCCTGTCTTTTAATAAAATATTTTCAAAATGCCTTGTTTTGTGAAGGCAATGCAATAAAAACGAGTTACGTTTAATTTAATTTTGTGTAGCTTTATTAAAATGATATCACTCCCGAGAAATCAAGGTTTTATTATAATTATTATATTAATGTTAAGTGAATAACATAATAACTGTTATAATATGTTTTAATAACAACCTTAAGACTAGTTTTAATTAGTGCTAAAAGGCGTAATATGACTTAAGCCGTAAAAACACCCTTTCACTCTAAAATTGCATTAAATTTAAAAAAATAACATTTATGATAATACATAGATATTTAAAAATTTGAAACTTCAAAAAAGTAACAAAAAGCTAGGGAGCGCAAAAGAACGAATGCGGAATTGACTCTTCGAGAGCGGTAGTTATCGAAAAGAGCCAAAGAGGGTACTCCTTAAAAGAATCAACTCCCAAAAGAATCAGTGAGCGCAAACGATCGAATGCGGAAATGATTCTTCGAAAGAGCCAACGCTCGAAAAGAATCAACTCCCAAAAAGAATCACTGATAATATATTGAAGTAATTAAAGATTGGTAATTTGTAATTAACGTCGCACAAGAGCAACGCAACGGATTATAGACGAAGGTCCGGGATCATTCCCCATGCCTGAGAGTCCTCACGTTGTGTTAATGTGGAAGTTTGGAGAGTGAGGTGCCAGTTCAGATGTTGCCTCGTCATCTGAATGTGGTTCAAAATTTCGTGTTGTCGTCTTCGATCTTTCTCTTAGGACATTGATCCTGGACGTCGTTAATAGCCCGTTGTGTTGTTCTAGTACGACGTTAACTAAAATTACCAATTACCAATTAACCTTTGTGTTTGTTTCCAGGACCTTCAACAACAGCCCGTTGCACCAGTGCGATGATAATTAACTAACTACCTTCTTAAATAGATGGTAATGGTAATTTCAGTTAACGTCGTACTAGAGCAACACAACGGGCTATTGACGAAAGATCCGGGATCAGTCAATTAAGGGAAAGATCCGAGGACAACACCTCGTAATTTTGAACCACGGTCAGATGACGAAGCAACACCTGAGCTGGCACCCCACTCTCCAAACTTCCACGCCCCAACCCAACGTGAGGACTTTCGGCCACGACAGATTTAAGGTGCACCAGCCGCCTCTACACCATACGCTTACAAACATCCATGCCCGAACCCGGATTCGAAGCAGGAACCTTCCGATCTAGAGGCTAACATAAATAATTGAAGAATGTAAGGTTTAAGAAAACTATCGTATACAACATTTTAACCGTGGTAAAGTGGTAATTTTAATTAACGTCGCACTAACGCAACACATCGGGCTACTGACGATGGTCCGGGATCAATCCCCAATGCGAAAGATTTGGGGACATACCCACGTAATTTAAAACTACAGTCAGATGACAAGGCAACACCTGAGCTGGCGTCCCCACTCTCCAAACTTTCACACCACACCAACGTGAGGACATTTGAGGTCGTGACAGATTTAACTTGTACCAACTTCCTTTGTTCTCACGATAGTCTTTGGTAGGAAAAATCGCAAAGATCGCAACCCTACGGTTTCTGATCCGTTACTCTTCTCACTGGGGCCCTCTGGAGATCACTCGCTGACCAACCGGTCTGGTGGCTAAGGTGTTAGCCTCTGGATAGGAAGATTTCTAGTTCGAATACGGATCCAGGCATGGATGTTTGTAAGCGTATGGTAATTGGTAATTTTTAGTTAACGTCGTACTAGAGCAACACAACTGGCTATTGGTGAAGGTCCGGGATCAGTCCCTTAAGGGAAAGATTCGAGGACAACACTTCGTAATTTTGAACCACGGTCAGATGACGAAGCAACACCTGAGCTGGCACCCCACTCTCCAAACTTCCACGCCAACCCAACGTGACGACTTTCGGCCACGACAGATTTAAGGTGCACCAGCCGCCTCTACACCATACGTTTACAAACATCCATGCCCGGACCCGGATTCGAACCAGGAACCTTCCGATCTAGAGGTTAACACCTTAACCACTATATCGGTTGTTCGGCTGTAAGCGTATGGTGGAGAGGCGGATCGTGAACCTTAAATCTGTCGTGGCCGAAAGCCCTCACGTTGGGTTGGTGTGGGAGTTTGGAGAATGGGGTGCCAGATCAGGTGTTGCTTCGTCATCTGACCGGGGTTCAAAATTACAAGGTGTTGTCCCCTTATCTTTCCCTTAAGGGATTGATCCCGGGCTGTCGCCAATAGCCCCTTGTGTTGCTCTAGTACGACGTTAATTATATATCTTAAGATTATAAAAGGTAATAGAAATGGGTAAGGTAATTCGGTAATTTTATAGTTAACGTCGTACTAGAGCAGGAATGGGCAACCTTTGGAAAGGTGTGGGCTAAACTTTAGGACATTAATGAAGTCGCGGGCCGTAGATAATAGGTAATGGTAATGGTAATGGTAATTTTAGTTAACGTCGTACTAGAGCAACACAACGGGCTATTGACGACGGTCCATGATCAGTCCCTGTAGATAATAGGTAGTTGTGAAAAAGTAATGATGATAAGGTTTGTTTTATTTCATATATTTTTAAAGTAGAATGGTAAAGTTACATGAAGAGAATAATATCGTATTGATTAACTATTTACTTACAATCGCCAGAAATTAATGAGATAATTTGGTAACTTTTTAGTTAACGTCGTACTAGAGCAACACAACGGGCTATTGACGACGGTCCGGGATCAGTCCCTTAAGGGAAAGATTCGAGGACAACACCTCGTAATTTTGAACCACGGTCAGATGACGAAGCAACACCTGAGCTGGCACCCCACTCTCCAAACTTCCACGCCAACCCAACGCGAGGACTTTCGGCCACGACAGATTTAAGGTGCACCAGCCGCCTCTACACCATACGTTTACAAACATCCATGCCCGGGCCCGGATTCGAACCAGGAACCTTCCGATCTAGAGGCTAACACCTTAACCACTATACCGGTTGGTCGGCAGAAATTAATGAGAACTAAAGCTTGAACTTGAGAAACAAGATAATCAATGTTGGAATCAATCCCATTAATACACAGGTGCAGAGAGTTTTCCAAATTTTCATCTGTAAGCCTGGTTCGATACTTCGATTTATTAGTTTCCATCATGGAAAATAACTATCCGAGTATTGTTGATTTGTATCAGTGTTTATCAATAGATTCAAGAAGAGCAAGGCCGTTTCTCGGATATAATTAATAACGAAATTTATAATTATCATTCCCGATTATCCGTGAAATTGAGTGGCTCGATGTGTCGCCGATAATTTGTCTGGCGACTTTGAAACCTGGTTTTGATTTAATTTGTTCAAAAAAACAGGCTCAGCCATCTCATACATATATCCAATACTAATTTTATTAGTAATAAGAACTATATAAGGTAGTATTGGAAATACCAACTTTTACATTTTTATATTCAGGTGTGCCGCAAATAATTCAAGATATTTTTTGTGTGCCGTCAAATAAAAGAGGTTGAGAAACACTGACCCACGAAGTTCAGGCTTTTGTTCCCCCCTCACTCTCTTGTTGGCGAGAACCGAGAATTTTACTTTTTTTCGAGCGCGATTTTAAAATGTTCCGCGGGCCGGATCAAAAGTCGGGGCAGGCCACATCCGGCCCTCGGGTTGCCCATATATGTACTAGAGCAACACAACGGGCTATTGACGACGGTCCGGTATCAGTCAAATAATGGAAAGATCCGAGGACAACACCTCGTAATTTTGAACCACGGTCAGATGACAAGCAACACCTGAAATGGCACCACACTCTACAAACTTCCACACCAAACCCAAGGTGAGGACTTTCGGCCACGACAGATTTATTTAACCGGTATAGTGGTTAAGGTATTAGCCTCTAGATCGGAAGGTTCCTGGTTCGAATCCGGGCCCGGGCATGGATGTTTGTAAACGTATGGTGTAGAGGCGGCTGGTGCACCTTAAATCTGTCGTGGCCGAAAGTCCTCACGTTGGGTTGGCGTCGAAGTTTGGAGAGTGGGGTGCCAGCTCAGGTGTTGCTTCGTCATCTGACCGTGGTTCAAAATTACGAGGTGTTGTGCTCGAATCTTTCCCTCAAGGGACTGATCCCGGACCGTCGTCAATAGCCCGTTGTGTTGCTCTAGTACGACGTTAACTAAAAAGTTACCAAATTATCTCATTAATTTCTGGCGATTGTAAGTAAATAGTTAATCAATACGATATTATTCTCTTCATGTAACTTTACCATTCTACTTTAAAAATATATAATCTCTCTATATTAAAAAAAAGTTACCGCCGCCGCCGCCGCCGCCGCCGAAGAATTGAAATTTTTGTTGTTTAGCTCCATTCTTAGACGGTTTCCCGAGAAAGTACTGATCGGAAAAATATGAAATTAACATGCTTTGTTCTTCATCGTATTCCCTGGATAATTATTAAGATTTTTTTCCGATGCGGCTATTAGTTTAGGTTTTATTAAGTGTTAAAGTTGAAGAAGTGAAATTTCTTCCGCGAGTGAGCAAAACACATTCAAAATTTCAGTCTTTAGTCGTGAGTTTTTTTTTAAGAGTACCTCTCAACGTAAATTTTTGCAGCTCGTCGAGTTTTTTTTTAAATTTAAATGTGGTTCTTGATAATATTTTTTTGAAATTCGGGAAAAATCGGGACATTTTTGTTACTTTTTTTTAAAACTGCCGTATCTATATCTAATTACTATTAGTTTTTAATTTTTAAAATATCGCAGTATACCTCAGAATATACTCTTTCTTACGGTACTATTATTTTTGAAATCGGTTAATAATTAAATTGGATGCGATCAAAAGTTCGTGATACAAAATTCGGAATCTTCGGATATTTTCGCTACGTTTTGTTAAAACCGTTATGTCTACGGCAAAAACCATTATTTTTTAAATTTGAGAACATCACTGAATACACTACATTACACTCTTTCTTATGGTACAATTATTTTTCAAATTGGTTAATAAACAAAATCGATGCAATTAAAAGTAGGTCATACAATTTTCGGAACTTTCAGATCGTAACTTCCGATACAAAACTAAAATGGTCATATCTATATAGTATTACTGTTAGTTTTTAATTTTAAAAATATTGCAGTATACCTCACAATGTACTCTTTCTTACGGTACAATTATTTTTAAAATTGGTTCATAAATAAATTCGTTGCAATCAAAAGTTGGTGACACAAATTTCGTATTTTTCAGTTCGCATAGCTGGTTCGGCAAACAGCAGTGGGTTGCATTTCCTACTATCGGGTTTGCCACATATCAAATTTATCGTAGCAACAATTGCCATAAAAACGATTTCTTTTTATTTGGCGAGGAAAAAGGCTCGCTTTTTCCCCTCTGTTCTCAAGACAGTTTACCGACAAAGTACAATCGTAAAGTTTTGATATTAACACTGTTTACTTAAAATTGTACAGGGAACAAGATACAGAAGATTTTTTACTGATGCGGCTATTAGTTTAGGGTGCATTAAGTGTTAAAGCAAAAAAAAGTGAAATCAATTGCGAAAGAAGTATTGGTTTGAGAAAGCAAACCAAACGGGATTGCGTAGCAATCCCCGGGGTCGGCGAGCGTAAGCGAGCAGGGCGCGAAGCCCTCGCTGTGACGTCATGTACCGGAAAGTGAAATCAGCATAATACGAATTATTCAGATAGTTTCACTCTGTTAAAGGAATGTTGGTTTGCGAAGCAAACCAAATGACATCTGTGAAAGGAGTGTTGGTTTGCGAAGCAAACCAAATGGGATTGCGCAGCAATCCCCGGGGGTTGGTGAGCGTAAGCGAGCAGGGGGCGGAGCCCCCTAGTAACTAAAAAATTACCAAATTACCAATTACCACGACAGATTTAAGGTGCACCGACCGCCTCTACACCATACGCTTACAAATATCCATGCCCTGACCCAGGATTCGAACCAGGAACCTTCCGATCCAGAGACCAACACCTTAACCACTAGATCAGTTGGTCGGCTCCAAACACAAAGGGAATGATTCTAGGTAATGGTAATTTTTAATTAACGTCGGACTAGAGCACAACGGGCTATGGACGACGCTCCGGGATCAATCCCCTAATGCAGGAGTTCCGAACCTTTTAGTAACTCCGTAACACTTGAGATTTTTTGAAGTTTTTGGCGTACCACCACAGTCCTATATTTTTTTAGAAACATATATCTAATGTCAGAAAAGTGCCCAATGGCTTGTTTTATTTTATTAAAATACTAATAAAGCTTCATAATTTATGATAGATGCACTTGTATTTCGTATCAAAGATGTTTTAATAAAGGAAAAAAATAAAACGATTATTGAAAATTACAGTTTTATTTTTTACTCACAGGTCTAAACATAAATCATTTTAAATAATTAGTACACACTAAGCAAACAAATATTAACATAAATCAAAAATTAATTTTTAGTGCGAAACTTGGAGTTACTCTTTTATTAAAATATCAATATCAGGAGCAATGGAGCTTAACTTCACTCTTAAGTCCTCTTCAACACTTACTCTGTTTTTATATTTATTTTTTATTTACAAAAAAGTGTTCAGAAAAACCACTCTCACACAAGTAACTAGTAACAAATGGCATAAGAAATAGCATAACGTGGTTTTTTTTTTTTTGTGCATACTAAAAAAAATCTAACAAACTTCGTAGAATATTTGGGTCGCTCGTATCATCCTTGCGTAGCACCTGAAACGTTGCTGCGTACCACTAGTGGTACGCGTACCACCGGTTGGGAATCCCTGCCCTAAGGGAAAGATTCGAGGGCAACACCATATAATTTTGAACCACGGTAAGCATGCCCCCCCCCCCCTCCTTATCTGAATTCCACAACACCATGCTAATTTGAGGGCACGTCAGATTTACCATGCACCAGCTCCCTTTGTACACGACTGTCTTTCTTACAATAGTATATACTAGGGGGCCCGCCCCCTGCTCGCTAACGCTCGCCAACCCCCGGAGGATTGCTTCGCAATTCTCATTGGTTCGCTGCGCGAACCTATGCTCGCTTCGCTCGCATCAATGAAGACACGTGTCCTAGCAGAAGGGGGATTGATTACAAAATAAGATATTCCAAAAAAATATTTTTCAAATCTAAATTTGTTGTATTACATAAAAGATATATACAGTACCTCTGGAATCAGAATTTAAATGAAAACTTTGAGCAAATTTTTACTTGCAATGTGAACGCTGCTTTGGAAATTGAATACCCAGCATGTTGTTTGTGTGTACATTTCCCCAGTACTCGAGCCACCCATACACTTTTTGACTGAGTTTGTTGTCGAAAGTTGTAGTGCATGCGTCTTGTTGTACTATAATTGTCAGCCTTGAAAAGAACCGTTTTTTAAATAGCCCTGAAAAGATCCTCCGCTTTCTTAGATTTCTATTACAAACCGCAACAGCTCGTCTAAAATTCATTTTTTTCAATAAAATTTCATCCGATAACGCTATAGATTCAAATGAGGCGCGAGGCTCCTAGTAAACAAACAATCGCACAATGTTGCCAAAACGCGGTAACAAATAACGTCTTTTTTGCGTGCCACGTAAGAGAAATATATATATATATAGATAAATATATATATATATATATATATCGGGGTTGAGGAAACGTTCACTTGATTTCGCTTCCAATTGCACCGGGTGACCGGTCATCCAGGTGAATTATGGGTCGTTGCGGGTCAAGTGGTTGAAGTGGGTTGTCGGGAGAGAACTCACTCTCTGACCTGCTTATGCACGCAGACGGACCCCACCCTGAATATCAATTGCGGGCTCAAACCTCCATGATAGAGACTCGACCTTGTTTGGGAACGGTCGCCGAAGCAGAGACCCGAATCGACTGGTATCGCTTTTCAGCTGTTACCTGCCTTTATTGAAATGAGCTATTAATCCGTCTAGAAAGGAAATATCAAGGTCGAGGATATGGGGTCGATAACGGTGTGATGAAACTAGTGGAAAACATTGCATTAAAGAAATCGTTTCTTACATTCCCGACAGGGTGTTTTTCTATTTTCTATGACCAATATTGGTTGGTTGGAAGTTTGGAGAGTGGGGTGCCAGCTCAGGTGTTGCTTCGTCATCTGACCGTGGTTCAAAATTACAAGGTGTTGTCCACGGATCTTTCCCTTAACCCTCTGACTGCTCAATTTGTGGACCGAAATCGCTACAAAAATCGTGTATTTTTTTTTGCATATTAAAAATCTATATATATTGGAGAATTGAAATATGTATTTTTTCTTTCTAGAAAAAACTTTTTATATAGATTTTTATCATGAGAAACTAAACTGTCAGAAGTTATTGTTAGCTATATGCACAGTAATTCCCGGATTTCCACGAACAGGAACTGGAGGAGGAGGAATATTCTTCATCTCAATTTTTCACCACTGCCTAACGCTTTGCAAGTTTATTGAATCATGATCAGATTCATCGCTATCTGAGGAGCAGTCCGAAAAATCTATATCACTATCACTATCAAAACTAAAGTCACTTTCAGAATATGGTCAATCATCAGGAATATATACTCTGTCAATCGCTGAACGTTTTCTAGCAGCCATTTCTGACTGGTATAGTGGTTAAGGTGTTAGCCTATAGATCGGAAGGTTCCCGGTTCGAATCCGGGTCCGGGCATGGATGTTTGTAAACGTATGGTGTAGAGGCGGCTGGTGCACCTTAAATCTGTCGTGGCCGAAAGTCCTCACGTTGGGTTGGCGTGGAAGTTTGGAGAGTGGGGTGCCAGCTCAGGTGTTGCTTCGTCATCTGACCGTGGTTCAAAATTACGAGGTGTTGTCCTCGGATCTTTCCCTTCAGGGACTGATCCCGGACCGTCGTCAATAGCCTGTTGTGTTGCTCTAGTACGACGTTAACTAAAAAAAATAAATAAAAAAAATAAAAAATAAAAGCAGCCATTTCTGATTAGAAAAAGGCGCCAAACAAAGGTGCGAAGTTAGAGCGGTAAATACAAAGTACCTACAAATGCCGCAATTTAGTGGACGACTAGCGACAACTGTTGACCCAAATCTAAATTTAACGTCTAACACTGTATGTAATTTATTTCATTGGTTAAAAGGTAAAAAAGCGGGATGCGCTCCTCAATAAAGATAGAAAAACACCTGCCCGCGAAAATCGCGGGATGAGCAAATTTTGCTACATTTGAGTTGCCCGTGGAAATCGCGGGATAATCAGCCAGTGGGTTAAGGGACTGATCCCGGACCGTCGTCAATAGCCCGCTGTGTTACTCTAGTACGACATTAAACTAAAATTACCATTACCATTACCTCGGATCTTTCCCTTAAGGGATTGATCCCGGACCGTCGTCAATAGCCCGTTGTGTTGCTCTAATACGACGTTAACTAAAATTACCAATTACCAGATAAGAAGGTTCCTGGTACGTATCCGGGTCCGGGCATGAATGTTTGTAAACGTATGGTGTAGAGGCGGCTAGTTTACCTTAAATCTGTCATGGCCGAAAGTCCTCACGTTGGATTGGCGTGGAGGTTTCGAGAGTGGGGTGCCAGCTCAGGTGTTGCTTCGTAATCTGACCGTGGTTCAAAATTACGAGGTGTTGTCCTCGGATCTTTTCCTTAAGGGACTGACCCCGGACCGTCGTCAATAGCACGTTGTGTTGCTCTAGTGGGACGTTAATTATATATATAATTACCAATAGTCAGAAAAACATTCTAGACTATAATGAACGTTTAAGTAAGCTAAACATGTATACACTGGAAAGAAGAAGAAGAAGGAGTGGGTATTTGATTCAGCTTTTCAAGTTGGTAAAACAATGGGATACAGAGGGCTTAAATTTCAATAGGGGTAACAGAACAAGGGGCCATGGGGTATAAATTGAATAAGACATATTTTAATCGGGATTTAAGGAAAAATTACTACTTTAATAGGGTAATAGACAAATTTAAACGTGTTGCCAGAAAATATAGTTATATCAAGGGGAGTGTACGAAAATTTAAGATACAATTGGATAGTCAGTGGGTAATGGTAATGGTAATGGTAATTTTAGTTAACGTCGTACTAGAGCAACACAACGGGCTATTGACGACGGTCCGGGATCAGTCCCTTAAGGGAAAGATCCGAGGACAACACCTCGTAATTTTGAACCACGGTCAGATGACGAAGCAACACCTGAGCTGGCACCCCACTCTCCAAACTTCCACGCCAACCCAACGTGAGTATTTTAACTAAAGTCGCACTGGAGCAACACGAAGGGTTTTTCGCGACAATCCGGAATCAAACCCGAAGGAAGAGGTCCGAGGACAACACCTCGTAATTTTGAACCACGGTCAGATGACGAAGCAACACCTGAGCTGGCACCCCACTCTCCAAACTTCCACGCCAACCCAACGTGAGGACTTTCGGCCACGACAGATTTAAGGTGCACCAGCCGCCTCTACACCATACGTTTACAAACATCCATGCCCAGACCCGGATTCGAACCAGGAACCTTCCGATCTAGAGGCTAACACCGTAACCACTATGCCGGTTGGTCGGCCATAAACAAAGGACCAGCCTTATTGGGCTTTGAGCCTGTAGCTGGTCGTCAATATTTGTATTTGTTAGCGGTTGTTGGTGGTTAAGATGTTAGCTTCTAGATCCGAAGGTTCCTGTCTCGAATCGGAGGCAATGCATGGATGTTTGTTAGCGTATGGTGTAGATGCGGCTGGTGCACCATAAATCTGGCGTTTCCGAAAGTCGTTGTGTTGGTATGGAAGTTTGGAGAGTGGGGTGCCAGCTCAGTTGTTGCCTCGTCAGCTGACTGTGGTTCAAATGACGTGGTGTTGTCCTCGGATCTTTTCATAGAGGATTTAACCCGGACCGTCGTCAATATCCGTTGTGATGCTCTAGTACAGTGGTCGGCAAACTCACTTGTCAAAAGAGCCAAAGATCAGCTGTACAACGATTAAGATTTATTTTGTTAAGATTCATTTTAAGAGCCAAGTTTATTTCCAAGAACCATGTTTTTTTAGGAATCGATTTAAACCAGCTACTAACATTAAATAAAACCAGATATCAATAACATTAATAATCTTATTTATCGACAATTTTTTTAAAATAAATAAATAAAAATATGAAAAAACACGTATTTAATGTGAACATAGCAATCTCTTGACTAACAATAAAGCTTGTAATATTAACATTGGCATGGAAGATTGCACCCAATAATTAAATACAGAACTAATTTTTCTTGTCTTTTCTGAAGTTCCTCAACTGCTTTCTTCCTCTCATCACCGGCGGGATATTTACTGCCAGCATTTAGTAGAAATCGTTTCGTGGCAGAGCCGCACTCAAGTAGCTAAAGAGCCGCACTCAAGTATCTAAAGAGCCGAACTCAAGTAGCTAAAGAGACGCACTCAAGTAACCAAAAAATTCGCACTCCATTAGCCAAAGAGCCGCACTCAAGTAGCCAAAGAGCCGCACTCAAGTAGCCAAAGAGCCGCACTCAAGTAGCCAAAGAGCCGCATTCAAGTAGCTAAAGAGCCGCACTCAAGTAACCAAAAAATTCGCACTCCAGTAGCCAAAGAGCCGCATTCAAGTAGTCAAAGAACCGCACCCAAGTATCCAAAGAGCCGCACTCAAGTATCCAAAGAGCCGCACTCAAGTATCCAAAGAGCCGAACTCAAGTAGCTTAAGAGCCGAATTTAAGTAGCCAAAGAGCCGCACTCAAGTATCCAAAGAGCCGCACTCAAGTAGCTTAAGAGCCGCACTCAAGTAGTCAAAGAACCGCACTCAAGTATCCAAAGAGCCGCACTCAAGTAGCTAAAGAGCCGCACTCAAGTAACCAAAAAATTCGCACTCCAGTAGCCAAAGAGCCGCATTCAAGTAGTCAAAGAACCGCACCCAAGTATCCAAAGAGCCGCACTCAAGTATCCAAAGAGCCGCACTCAAGTAGCTTAAGAGCCGAATTCAAGTAGCCAAAGACCCGCACTCAAGTAGCTAAAGAGCCACACTCTAGTAGCCAAAAGACCCGCACTCAAGTATCCAAAGAGCCGCACTCAAGTAGTCAAAGAACCGCACTCAAGTATCCAAAGAGCCGCACTCAAGTAGCCAAAGAGCCGCACTCAAGTAGCCAAAGAGCCGCACTCAAATAGCCAAAGTGCCGCACTCGAGTAGCTAAAGAGCCGCACTCAAGTAGCCAAAGAGTCGCACTTAAGTAGCCAAAGAGGCGCACTCAAGTAGCCAAAGAGGCGCACTCAAGTAGCCAAAGAGCCGCGGTATAGCGATTGTAATATTAATTTTAATTTTGGTTTTTGGTTTTAAATAGATGAGTGAGATGAGATGGTTGTGGTAGTAAATTGGAGTTGTGTCTTTTTATGGTCAGAAGATGATTCCCGATTTCCTAAATATAGAAAGAGGAATTCCGAAGCAACAGCCCGCGGCTTCCCACTAAAAAAGACGATTTCTTAGAAAAAGATATGAATCGAATTTTACCATACAACCTGAGGATTCAAGAAGATACAGTGATGTTGTCTCCCTTTTTTTTGTGTTGATGGAGAAAGTCCGTTTTTTTTGTTTAGGAATGTTCGGATACCAGACTCGAACCTGGAGGAGACTGAATTGCGTTACTCCCTCGGAAAATTGGAGGCGGAAAGTATATATATATATATATATATATATATATATATATATATACGGCCACTTCCCAATTTTTTCGTTGTGAAATGAAGAACGAATTATTGAACTTGCGCGTTTCAAGATGAATCGATAACTGTTGAGGGAAAGTGGATGTTCCATAAGATGGATCAATAGCTGTTGAGGGTGCGTTTGGTCAGCTCGGGAATTGGCAATTGAAGAAGGACGATGATGATGACAAGATATGAAATTTTTTTTTCTTATTCATTGCATCGAGAAAAAACAGGTACACGCACTCCTCACTTCACTCTCAGAGTTTTTCCAAGTCCATCACTTTAAAGGATGATTGTAGATAAAATATGCTAAAGTAGGACCCTTGAAATGATTACACGGAAAATAGTAGCCGCTCCGTGACGGTACTATCAAGGGTCCATCTTCCTCGAAGATGAAGAAAGGGGGAGGTGACTGTGGGATCAGCAAAATATTTTAAGAAAAAAACTACACGAGGACAGCGGATCCGCAATAATGCTTGTTTGCCTCGGCTAAATGTTTATTTTCTTGTGCAATCCACATAGTCACCCCTAAAAATCGAGACGACTTTTTTCGAAAACCGTCCACGCAACGATCAACGGAAAAAGTAATGAATCGCATGCCAACACTTGGTTTTGTACTTTGGTCCAGACCCGCGACTTTCTCGCCAATTGGGTCGTCAATTTTTCATATTTGATGGTTCCTCTCCATCTGTAATCCAGCCAAAAATCCGCATACTGACAACCCTACTACGCGTTCTCTTTGGGTTCAAATGAATGCTATTGCATTAATTAGGTTATAAAAGCATCCGTTCAACACACATCGACCTGTAACAACTATCAAAATTACCCAAAGGTGTCAATGTACAATCTGACAGAAGTTCCGAAGTCGTTTGATCAAAATTGATGAATTAATTACCTTTTTGTTAATTGAACCGTTGAAGACATGTTGGCAAGGAATAGACCCCTTAATTCGCCTTATCTTTCTTGGAATTGTTTTCCTCTCTCACCCTTCTCGGCAGAGAGAATGCGAGGTTAATCCAGCTTGTAATTTTTCGTTGGGAAAGAGGAACAACTCGTTCGTTTTAGTCAGCTTTGGGGGTGAATCTTTGAAAATTGGTGTTGTCTGGGTAATTTTTAGGTTTTATGTAGGTGCGGTGATGATTACAAAAGAAACGTTTTTAATCAACGTTACACCGATCATTGTACTAGTACGATGGTAATAAAAATTACATTGCATTTAACAAGGGCACGATGGTTAAAATGATTAACATGGTGAGTTTCATTGAAAATCATCAGGACTTGATTATCCTAAAAGATTAAGAGAAACGAACTATTTTTACTTACCTTGCATGATGTATGTATATACAGAGGCTGTTCACACATTTTTTAGACAATGTATATTGTATTCACAAAACCAAATTACATAAAATTCTTGTGTTTTAAATGTTCTATTTGATATCCCTTATTCTGAACTATCTTTCGACAGGATATTATTTCCAGGATAATAATGCCTTTTGAAGTGTCAGAAGAGGTATTCTATCCCATTCCTCCTGAACAGCTTTCCAGAGTCCTGTAAGGGTTGTGGGACGAGGTTTGGATAATGCAGATTTTAAAAGTCAGAGAGCACAAAAATCCATAGGTGATACATCGGGAGATTTTGTAGGGATATCAGTGAAGGGAATGGACTTGATACCGGTTTTTTGTTCCATTTCTTTTAGGAAACTGCTAGCTTTGTGACTGTTAGCTTTGTCTTAATGGAGTTCCACAGATTGATGGCACTGTGGGTAAAGCGATGGTATTTCATTCTGAAAAACTGGCGATAAAATATGTTCCTGATAGTATTTGGAGTTAATTTTGACATTTTTTCCCCACTCTCTTTATTTTTAACTTGCCATTAAATGAAAAACCAGCAACAATCATGAATCCCTTAGAAAAACTTTCTTTCGATTCTGTGAACCATGTACTTAAATTTTTTTCTCCCCTTTTATGGTAATAAATGGCTCTTTTTTTTTGCTGCAGTCATTTAAATACACCCATGATTCATCTATTGTGACAATTTTTTTCAATTTTTCTTTGGAAAAGTGTTTCGCATATAGAATTTGGCAGCGTGTCCTGCGTTAAGTGATATGCTTTGAAGTAAGACGATGCACATTGCGTTTTTTCGCTTTCTTAAGATTGAAATCAACGTTTATCATTTCGTTTACAGTGGACACCAAGCATTTTAATGATTTTGCAACTGTCCTTTGACTAGGGGGATTTTCTTTTAACATTAAACAACGTACCTTTGCAATATTCGAAGATGTCCGGTTCTTCCTTGGATACTTGTTTGGAATTTTTGTCCCACTTGAGGCTCCAATTTGACGTCTTTTTCCTTTCTTGTTGACGATATTACCTATCGACGATTTAGATATCACAAAACTATGACTCTGACATCGTTTTTGGATAACGGAATATAAATATTTCTCTTCGGAACGAGCATAAATATAGCCTTCGAACCACTGCTTCGTTATAAACGCCATTTTGAATAAAAACAAACCTCTCAAGCAGCAGACGATAATTTTGACTTTTAAAAGCATAGTACAACTGCAATTATTTCTTTTGCAGCAAACGATTTTTTATTACCGCTAACTAAAATCGTCTAAAAAATGTGCGAACACGAACAGTCTCTGTATTTACAATATAACCTAGTATAATGATTTAATGTAAGTACTGTATAAATGTAAGGATGTATATATGTATAATGTGCTCTAACATTCTGGGTAGACATGCCACCTTGGTGGCATGCTCTACTCATCCAGCCACACTTATTTAAACTAGTACAGTGTCTCACGACACTAGGCACGGGAGTGTGTGTTGATATTAGTTAGTTAATTAAAATTAACTTACTTACCTTGATGGACGAGAAATTTGATGTGTGTTAAAATTATAACTAGATCCAATCTAAATATCGTCATAAAAAAATTGGCAATATCTTGTCATTCGCACGATTATTCACATCGTAATGGACGAGATATCTCGTCGAAACCACTTTTAGGGCTAGAGATAGTTTTCTTTGGTGCCCTCTATGTAAAACTCTCTCAATGAATAATAAACTGCAAGGGTAGATGTGCCTATAGTTCTTGAATTTTGCCAAACGAATTATGCAGCTGTGTGTGCAGTTTTTTAATTTCAAGAAGCTAGTTAGAAAACAAATCAACTTTGAACTGAAATTATATAGACATATTTATTCAAATGAAATTAAAAAAATAAATTGCGCAGAAATGCAACACACTATTAAAATTATGGTAACTAATATCAATCATGCCAATGAAATTTTAAAAAATCCATTGAAGTCCAGAATGATCCTGATGTTATGCTACCAATTTGTTTATTTTTGGCTTTATTTTCGTCAGTGGCATCCTCAAACTTCTATGGTCAACTATTTGCTGTCCTTATATTATGTCTTTTTGTCATCCAACTTCGATGGATGAACCACGATGTATAGTTGAACCGCCGATGCGATGCTAATCACTTTCAATAACCATCTGAGGCTCTGAGATAGCAGACACTGCACATTTACTATCACGGCTTCACTCCATTTATTGTTGCTCAGCCTTCTCTTCACAAGGGCACTCACACTCGGCTGCTAAAGGCAACATAGGACAATTACAACTGATCTTAATACAGCTTTCACAGTCTCATGCAAAATGGCAATCATTCTACGGGTAGCGTCATCTATCGAATTTCGCCTACCGCTAACTTCTGGAAGGGGAGTATTACAGCTAGCCTAGCCACCACTACAAAACTTTACTTACAGTAGTATCTAACAGTGTAACCCAAACTCTACAATGAAGTACTTTTGGGTATACGAAGTTGTACTGTTTCATTCCGCCTTGCCTAAACAACTATTTCAAAGAGTTTATGTTGCTATTTCAATAGTGCTGCGGTTGTTGCAACTTTGCTACATACAAAAGGTCTGCATGCACTCTTACCAATGATTCGTGTTCTTATCTCCAAGGAGATCCATTATAGCGGCGGCGCGAGCATGTTATTTGTTCATGAGCTCCAATGTTGGCTTCACAGACAAATCCATATCTGCCATAATCGGCAAATACACGCGTGGGATCTGAAAAGAACAGGAATACCCAACCAGTCTTTTTAGTAACATCATTGAACAGCACTGCTTTAGTCGTGGTGCTGTGATGATGTCGGTTGTGTTTTCATTGGTGTACCTTGCCGACCAGTACGTATTCACTGGTGTTGCCAGGACGGCCAAAAGATATCGGTACCTTGAAATCTATGCCTGGTCGGCCCAGATTTTGATGGACGATAGTGCTTGTTTACATAGAGCAGCCTTTTTGGAACCTTTTTTTTCATGGCAAATGTAAATTCTCAGCACCAAAACAAAAATTATATATATATATATATATATATAACTTCCTACAAGTCTCACTACTTAGTACTCATAAAATACGAGCAAGACAGAGAGTAATGAAAAAGATGTCTTTATTAGACCGCAGTCATGATTCGAGTGTTACAAGAGATGGCGCAACAAGTTACAAGTTGCGTATCAACAAATTAATTATTCCTTGATCAGCAATACGCAGACAGATTTCATTGCCTTATATGGTATCATTTGATGGGACATCTTATAGTAAATAGATGAGAACAGATGGATCACGGCGTGGGAAGATGAATTTAGCTGAGCTTGCAAAAATTAATTATTTCTAATGCAATGGGCTGCGAAACTGTAAAAGACACGTGAAAAAATACTCGGAGGCGCCGGACAATCACGAAGCAATAACTTCAAGGCAATATATCTGACTAAATTTTGCTTGATTTACAAGCAAATATTAGTTCTCTGTCATATTTGCTGTAAAGTGAGTTTTCGAACCCTTTTTTTGAAATAACATATATTTTTTCCTACTTTGAAATGAAAATCAATACACTCAAAATTATTCATACGAACATTATTTATACAGGTATTACTTGATGTTGTCTATGTTTACTTGTCAAATGTCCAAAATTAAAATCGTCGAAGACGGAAAAAGGAGCTGGATTAGATCTTCAAGTAATTTATTGGCTTGGACGACACAAACCCACAATACAGGAACGTGCAACTCTTGGACGAACAAACATTACATTAAATTAAAAGAAATACATTTTAAATTTAGTTGAATACAACGTCATCAGCCATTGTCTCTGCACTCGTTGTTCTCTCTACTTTCGCAAAGCATTCTGGGCCGCTCGTGATGACGTAGACCATGACGTTAAAGTATGGTGATGGTATAGATGATTTGCAGAAAAGTACTCTCTCTGAAGAATTGAATATGCTTCCGGTTAACTGTACTGAAACTTCAAACGCGTTTTCCCCGAATAGCCTTTTCGCGTGAGTGGTTGATATATCTATAAAACTATTGGGTTGATCGACCTCAAATTTTTCTACCACATAGAGGAAACATTCCTTTTTCGTTCACCGTACCAGAAAAGTGATACGTTACGTTTTTATATTTTTACAACACATAACTCGGTCAATTTTTCGAACTAAATAGATAGGTATGGATTCAAGAAGACACAATTTCCCAAAATACTTTTAAAAGAATTCTCTGGTTCGTCAAACCATAAGTTCGTACGAATGAGTAAAACGACACTGAAAAATATTTTGTTTAAAGTCACTTGAGAAATTGCAATCTTTTAGTAATATTAAGTCACCTTTTTATGTGACAAATTATTTTAGCATCTTACTTTCTTACTTTTGCTCTTAAACTCTTATCTTGAGGCCAATATAGACCCAAATATTCTTACAGTCTTCAAAGAGGGTGGTAGTGTCAATTTTGTGAAATTTCAATTAAATAGGAACCTATTTGTATGCACAATACTTATTTTTGAAATATGATCTCATTTGAAATCAACTAGGTAAATGACCAGCTATGTGCATGTCTATCGATTTTTTTTCAATTCAAGTACAAATGTAGCTGTTCCAATTCATAGCAATAATTTCTATTGGGTTAGAACTTTATTCAACGGTGTAAATATCATTAATTTTCCATAATGTTTTTTTATTAAAAAAATAAATTTAAATGAGCTGTTTTACCAGCTATGGTCCCACAAATTTAGTTATGGTCATACTAAATACTAATAATGGTAATCCTACGTAAAACTTACAATTTTCATAAAATATATCAAAGTATTCAATAATACTAATCTAAAAAGTTGATCTTACTACTATATAGTCCTCAGTTTAGTATTGTTATATGTAATTAATCAACACTGTAGTTATCCAAAAAAGTTTTCAACGTTGTCATCATCAATTGTTTCATTATATTGAAAACATGAGGGACAAACAAATATATCACTTTCATCATCACTGTATGGTAAATTATCATCGAATTCTTTAGACAGACATCCGTGATTATAAATTTTTTTGCATAAGCTGTATGCAATGTTAAATTAACATAGTAAAAAAAAAAAAAAAAAAAAAAAACACTAATTTATAAGTTATGGGCACTATGGCTTGAAATAACCTTCCGATCTAGAGGCTAACATCTTAACCACCAAACTGGTTGGTCGGCTCCAAACCTAAGGTCTACCGCGGTAGCCCTGTCGGAAGAGACACTGTTTATCAAACGGAGGGTTGTAAGTTCGAAACCAGATCCAGCCGAACACCGCCGAGTACGTGGAGAATGTTGCACGTTAAATCTGTCTAAAATGTACCCACATTTGCGTGGTGAGGAAGGTCGGAGAGTGGGGTGCCAGCTCCGATGTTGACCTCGTCATCTGAGTGTGGTTTAAAATTTCGAGGTGTTCACCTCTGGTCTTTTTCTTTGGGAATGATCGTATAGGCGCCGATAGCCCGTTTTACAGATGCTGTTCGCACATTTTTTAGACGATTTTGGTTAGCGGTAATAAAAAATCGTTTGTTGCAAAAGAAATAACTGCAGTTGTACTATGTTTTTAAAAGTTAAAATTATCGTCTGCGGCTTGAGAGGTTTGTTTTTATTCAAAATGGCGTTTTTAACGAAGCAGTGGTTCGGAGGCTATATTTATGCTTTTTCCGAAGAGAAATATTCATATTCCGTTATCCAAAACGATGTGAGTCATGGTTTTGTGATATCTAAAGCGTCGATAGGTAATATCGTCAACAAGAAAGTAAAAAAACGTCAAATTGGAGCCTCAAGTGGGACAAAAATTCCAAACAAATATCCAAGGAAGAAACGGACATCTTCGACTATTGCAAAGGTACGTTGTTTAATGTTAAAAGAAAATCCTCCTAGTCAAAGGACAGTTGCAAAATCATTAAAATGCTCGGTGTCACTGTAAACAAAATGATAAACGTTGATTTAAATTTTAAGAAAGCGAAAAAACGCAATGTGCATCGTCTTTCTCCAAAGCATATCGCTGAACGCAGGACACCCTGCCGAATTCTATATGGAAAACCCTTATCCAAAGAAAAATGAAAAAAATTGTCACAATAGATGAATCATGGGTGTATTTAAATGATTGCAGCAAAAAAAGAGCCATTTATTATCATAAAAGGGGAGAAAAAAATGTAAGTACATGGTTCACAGAATCGAAAGAAAGTTTTTCTAAGGGATTCATGATTGTTGCTGGTTTTTCATACAACGACAAGTTAAAAATAAAGAGAGTGGAAAAAAATGTCAAGATTAACTCCAAATACTATAAGGAACATATTTTATCACCAATTTTTCTGAATGAAATATCATCGCTTTACCCACAGTGCCATCAATCTGTGGAATTCCATCAAGACAAAGCTAGCAGTCACTCATCAAAATCCACAGTAAATTTCCTAACAGAAATGGAACAAAAAACCGGTATCAAGGCCATATCCTTCACTGATATCCCTACTAAATCTCCCGATGTATCACCTATGGATTTTTGTGCTTTCGGACTTTTAAAATCTGCATTATCCAAACGTCGTCCCACAACCCTTACAGGACTCTGGAAAACCGTTCAGGAGGAATGGGATAGAATACCTCTTCTGACACTTCAAAAGGCATTATTATCCTGGAAATTACGGTGTCGAAAGATAGTTCAGAATAAGGGCTATCAAGTAGAACATTTAAAACACAAGAATTTTATGTAATTTAGTTTTGTGAATACAATATACATTGTTTAAAAAATGTGTGAACAGCCTCTGTATTGCTCCAGTGTCACGTTAATTCGACTACTTACTTCAAAAAAAAAAAAAGATTTGTTTCCAATGAAAAATCAGAAAAGAAATAAAAACCTCAGCTGACATATCTTGGGAAAATTTCCCATCCCAAGGATGGAATTCAACCTTGTAAACTTTCTCCCCACATTCAATTAAAACAATCCCACTGAAGCGGACAACGGAATCGAAAGCATGCTAATCGCATTCTCTTTACGTTCGATTTCAGTGGCCTTAAAACGACTCTTCCCCCTCCCCCCACCAACGTGTTAAAGCGCCACCTGTGCGAGCGAGCTCTCGGCGAAGGGATCAGTGGGTCAGTTCTCGCACATGTTCTCGAATATGATTTGGATCACCTGTGGAATTTTACTCCTCTCTGCGTGTGCTGCCTTCGGTGAGTTGGAATTTCCCTGTTTCTTTTTTAAGTTACAAGTGGGGTTAAGATTTGAAATCACCGTCCATAAAATAAAACTGGTTTTGGAATTATATCGAGAACATATCTAACACAGATATATAAAGACTTGTTAAGACAAGGGCCTTAAACTATTGTGAAATGCTTCCTTTAAAATACATATCGCACCCCGGAAAGAAAAGTCGCACAACTCAAAATTTCAGAATTTGAGAAACATTATATTAAAGGATACTCTAAAACTTACATTGAAATAGTATAAGCTTCTTTTAAATTTTAGGTAAGTATTTATGATGGTAACTTCTATTATATTCTATAGAATAGTATTATAATACGCGCTGGGGCACCTCATAAATATTTTTCAATGACGTAACATCAACATTTTTATTTTTTGAGTTGTGTCACTCTTCTTGACGGGGTGTGATATATAGAAGATTAGCAAAATACCCTACCTTACTCGGTTTGAATTGGTTTACTCTAGATTGAAGAGATAATCAAAATATATAATTACTTACGTTTTTTTGTAGAATAAAAATTTATTTTAACACCTTTCGCCATCTTTATATTTTCTACAACTTACTTTGGACACAAATCCTACACATGCATATCCATTCATGTAATACATTTCACATACATCGCACAATTGCTGTATGACAAAGCTACAAAATGACGAAAGGTGATAGATACTAAGATTACTACTATAAAAGACGATTTTGAGGGATATTTGGAATTCCCTTTTTTTAAGTTCTTTTCATGTTCAACTCAATTAATTAAAATAACGGCATTATTCTTTCAATAATGGCATAACTACACTTAAAATTTACTGAAAATTTATACTGACTTACCTAACATTTTTAAGTCTAATAATTTGTGGTGCTGTTGCGTGTGATGAGAAGGAAAACACATTTATTAAAATAATAAATATTTAAAACAGAAAACAGTGAAATAGAACAAAATAAAAGATGTCGGAAAAATTGTTCTAAAGATATTAATTTGTGATTCATTTTTATCTCTTGATCTCGCACAGTTGCCACAATTTACAACTAAAAGTGCACAAAATTTAGAAATGTGAAATTAATTCAGACCGAAAGAAACAGAAAATATCACTGCTCACGCGATCTTGTTCATTCTCGTTTCGTTGAAAAATATCGTCTGTCTCAAATATTCCGAAATCGTTTTCATTGCGCAAAGAACAAAAATAAGACTCGAAATAAATGAAGTATCAGAGCTGAAAAATTTCATTAAAAAATATAATTTTTTTAAAAGAATAATTACTTTTTCAGCACAGTACTGGTAAAGCAATCGAAGTAATCGTAATATTCAATAGACATTCCAATTTTTCCAAAACTACCAAATTATGGTTGATTTAAGTATACTTACTCAGGTGTTTTAGCATGAAACTCATCTAAATATAACAATAAAGAAATGTTTAATATTGCATTCACTAAAATATTAGATAATGTATAAAATAAAATACACTGCAATCAAATATCTGGAATACAATTCATGTGATGCCTACACAAACATACAAACACAAAATCGAGCATAGAACAGAAAGACGGACAGACAGACTTTCGCAACCAATGCCACTCACTAAATGAAGATAAGTTCTCACAGTATGCAAATTTCCATGAAAATATCTCAAACCGCGTGGACGTGTATAGGGCACAACATACAGACAGATAGACAGACAGACGGACAGACAGACACCAAACGAGAAAAAGGCGGATTCGGCATCCGAAGGGTCCAAAACGGATAGAAAACTTGAAATGGGCCGAAAATATTGAATATACAAACAAACACTCCATTCGTATTTATACAGATGTCGTCTGCAAACTTTTATCAAATATTTTTACGAAGTATATAAACATGTGACAACAATCAGGGATTTATTTAATTTTGTCGTCTGAAAATAAATTTGTTTTTAATAAGAGAAGAATTTTCACTTCGTTGATTTTTTAGAATGTCGAATGTAATTGAGAAAAGAAAAAGTGCATTATATTTGGTTCCCGCCGTAGAATGTTTTGTTACAAACACATTTGAAATGTTGCAAAAGCCATACAGACGACTGTTTAACATAAAAAACAGTATTTGATTGGTTTAAAAAGTTTAAAGAAGTTAGAGAATCCGTCGTAGATGATTCGCGATCTGGTAGACCATCCACTTCGACTAATGATCAACATGTCAATCAGGTCAGAGAATTGGTGCTTAGTGATCGTCGTTTAACAATAAGACACCATTGAACATGTTCATATATCTTTCGTCGAAACGACAGGTCGAAAACGACCTGAATTGTGATGAGATAATTCATGGTTTTTGCATCACGATAACGCGCCTTCTCACAATACCATTATTATTCGTGATTTTTTACAAAGCATTCAACAAATACGCCTTCGCAAGCTCCGTATTCACCTGATATGATACCATGTGACTTTTTTTTATTTCCACGGGTGAAACTACCTCTTCGTGGTCACCATTTTCAATCCTCTATTGATGTAATAAAAGAAAATTCGATACGATCCCTGAAGGGGTTTCATAAAAACGACTTCGACGCATGTTTTGAGGATTGGAAAAAAAAACGTTGGCAGAATTGCATTGAAGTCGAAGGAGATTACTTTGAAGGAGATTTAATAAATTTTGTTCAATAAATTGATGCCTTTTGTTTCATGACAGCATCCTGTGTACTTTTTGATCACAGTAGTATTTATTTTATTTTATTGTTGATATAATGCTTTTTCTGAAATTGGATAATACAAACTACGGTAAAGACTAATTTTTTTACGGTTTCGTGAAATTCGTCTTAACGAGGTTTGACTGTATTTATATATTACTAGAAAGAAAGATAATAAAAAAGTAAACAAATGATTTATTTACAATAGCTTAAATATTCGATTTTTCATATTCAGCCAAGCGCAAAATTAATTCTAAATTTTCACGATACAGGCCATTCCTGTTTTCCCGATTTGTTAATATGTGTTTCAATGCTAAAATGTTTCAAACTGCACAACTTCTCGGAGGTTAAAGGATTTTTAATTATTTCAACATAAGCAATCTTCTTCAATGTCATGTCTCAGTGAACACCTGAGATGGCTCTCAACTTTCCAAACTTCCACAACGTGAGGACATTTGAGGCCATAACAGATTTAATGTGCACCAGCTCCCACGTACACGATGGTCCTTGAGTGGATCAAGTCTTCAACTCGCGACTCTTATCAATTTCACTGTACAAAAGACAGATAAATCCAGGAAATTGAAATATATATTTCACTAGCGTAGGAGGTACAGAATGCGAAACGTTATGGAACCAGACACCACCCTGTATGTGGGGGGAGGTGGACGTTAAATTCGTCATAGCCTGTATTGCCCTAACACTGTTGCGGTATGGAAGGTTAGAAAGTGGGGTACCAGATTTTCGTCATGGGACCCTAGGACAAAACTACGAGGTGTTGTTCTCAGTTCCTTCCCTTGTGGATTGATTCCGGACAGTCGCTAATAACACGTTGTTTTGTTCACACGTTGTAACACGTTGTTGCATGACGTAAATTCAACTACTTACCTTAAATCTGTCTTTGTCTTCTCTTTTAACGGGTACTATGTTTGGAGAATTTCTTAATGCTGTTCTAGAACTGATGTGATACTGTTCAGTGGGTTCGCTCACTGCTCTAACAACCTGCAGGTTATAGAGGGTACAGTAGAACTCCAATTATCCGAATCAATCGGGACCGGACCCCATTCGGATAATCAAAAATTCGGATAATTGGATTGCTTCCGAAAAAAGGGTTTGTTTGTATTTTAATTAATTACTGTATGTACGGTTGAAAATGGGAGAAAAAAAAACTATTTTTAAAGAAAAAGAGCTTTTAATTAATTAAATGAAAAGCCAACAGTTTTACATGTTAAGCGTACTTACAAGTGCCGTACATTAGTACAGTATGTACGTACCGTACTGTAAATGAAAGTCATTGCTTGCTAAACATCTCGGTCAAAGTAAGCTGTTTGACTGTCTAATCCGTTTTCGGGCAACCAAGTCGCGCATATGCTTGACAATAAGTTGCATGTGGTCACACTCGGGCTGTCGCTCCATCCACTTCAACGCAGTTTCTAAGCCGGCAAATGCTTCACTAGCAGATGGCCCCGTGTCTGCTTCAACTTCGACAGTAATGTCATCTTCTTCAACGACACTTTCTACTCACAAACTTTCAATAAGTTCATCATCATTTAAAATTTGAAAACCAGAATCATTATTTTGCGGATCGCTATACGTTTCCTTCTTAATTTTTTTTTCTGAAATTCTGAAAGCGATTCGGATAATCAGCGATTCGGATAGTCGGAGTTCGGATAATTGGAGTTCTACTGTACCACAAAAATACAAGAAATACACAACAAGAACTTGGGTTCTTGTGGTGTATTTCTCTCTTTTGTGTTAGTTAAACTGTCTCTGTATGTGTATGTCCATTGTTTGGAGCAGCTTGGCCAGATATAATCCTAGCATCATAAAACCCCAAACCAACCAAACATCCGCGATGTTGTAATTCGGTTTGGGTAGAAATCTGTCTAACTATTTTTACTTTAACTTTTGTGATGAGGTTGTGAGTATATCATTTTCACTATAGTACCAGTGACTTCGCCATTGCATGTGGAATTCGTTTCTGATGGAGTTTGCCCACTGTACTAGGAAATTGCGAATTATAGGTGTGCGTACGTTCGGTTCCCTATTAATTTACCTGGCTGCATTGATCTTCCGTCTCAGTAAAACCGAAGAAAGGCAGGTATTTTATAAACGTCGTACAACTGGCTTTTGATGATGGGCCGGGATCAATCCCCAAGAGAAAGATCCAGTAAAACTTTAGAGAAAGTACAAAAGAGTGAGAAATGATAACCTTTTCATTTGCCCCCTATCATGTGATCAAACATGAATCTTAGACTACTTTTGTCTACCGGGTGGAAACGAACATTCATCATGTGATTAGTCCACGGAACGGGAGAAGCCACCAATCCATTGATTCATCATTTAATTGGATCTAGGGATGCGACATCGATGTCGATGTTTTTATCATCGATGTATTGGGATCGATGTTTTTGTAACATCGATGTTTATACTTGTCGATGTTTTAACGTTGTCGATGTTTTATTTTTAAATGAAAAAAGTACCGTTATATGTATAATAAAAAAGCATAATTTTGATAATCAGCAAATTGAACATACTTTTAGACCAAAGTGACCAAAGGTGAAGGGTCTTAAAAGTAGGGATACGACATCGATGTCGATGTTTTCAAAACATTGATGTTTAAAAAAAAAACATCGATGTATTGGAGCTGATGTCACATCAATAGTTACTAAACCACTTATAAGAAATGGGGTAAAACGTTTAAATGCACTGAATTTTAAAAAAATCGAAAGTTTTGGGGCGATACATTATCAACATCGATGTTTCAAATTTGAACATCGATGTTTTACTGTCGATGTAGCATCACTAGGTGATAAACCAGTTTTAAGAAGAGGGGGAAAAAGTTTGAATTCACTGAATTTTAAAAACATCGATAGTTTGGGGGCGATGCATTATCAACATCGATGTTTTGCTGTCGATGTTGCATCCTTATTTGCTAAACCAGTTTTAAGAAAAGGGAAAAAAAGTTTAAATACACTGAATTTTTAAAACATCGATGTTTTTGGAACGATGTTTTATCAACATCGATGTTTCAAAACATCGGTGTTTTGCGGTCGATGTCGCATCCCTAATTGGATCACACGAAATATTAGAGTTAGGCGTTTTTACCCATTTTGTCGCCACTCTATAGAAAAATGCATTCACACATCTACCCAGTCGAGAGATGTTATTCCGCCAGACGAGGGACTAGAATGCTAAATCGATCAACCAGGGCAATTTTTCCCTTAGAGTAGTCGTGCCGACCAACCGGTATAGTGGTTAAGGTGTTAGCCTCTAGATCGGAAGGTTCCTGGTTCGAATCCAGGTCAGGGCATGGATGTTTGTAAGCGTATGGTGTAGAGGCGGCTGGTGCACCTTAAATCTGTCGTGGCCGAAAGTCCTCACGTTGGGTTGGCGTGGAAGTTTGGAGAGTGGGGTGCCAGCTCAGGTGTTGTTTCGTCATCTGACCGTGGTTCAAAATTACGAAGTGTTGTCCTCGGATCTTTCCCTTAAGGGACTGATCCCGGACCGTCGTCAATAGCCCGTTGTGTTGCTCTAGTACGACGTTAACTAAAATTACCAAAATTACCAATTACCATTTTAGTCCCAAAATTGGTAAATTGGGTAATTTTTAGTTAACGTCGTACTAGAGCAACACAACGGGTTATTGACAACACTACGGTAATGGTAATGGTAATTTTAGTTAACGTCGTACTAGAGCAACACAACGGGCTATTGACGACGGTCCGGGATCAATCCCTTAAGGGAAAGATCCGTGGACAACACCTCGTAATTTTGAACTCCGGTCAGATGACGAGGCAACACGTGAGCTGGCACACCACTCTCCAAACTTCCACACCAACCCAACGTGAGGACTTTCGGCCACGACAAATTTAAGGTGCACCAACGGCCTCTACACCATACTCTTACAAACATCCATGCCTGGACCCGGATTCAAACCAGGAACCTTCCGATCTAGAGGCTAACACCTTAACCCTATACCGAAAGAAATACATGGAGGTTAGTGCACGTTATATGTTATGGTCTCAAATTTTCGCACGCTTGCGTAATGTGGAAGTTTGGAGAGTGAGGTGGCAGCTCAGATGTTGCCTCGTCATCTGACCGTGGTTCAAAATTACGTGTTGTTGGCCTCGGATCTTTCCCGTTGGGATTTATCGTAGACCATCGCCATTAGCCCATGACGTTGCTACAATGTTTGAATAATTAAAAATATCATACATATAACTTTTTTTTACTGTAACAACACCAGCGCAATTATAATTGTCTCAATAATCAGCAGGTCATGACCGATATATGATAGATTGCCAAGACTCATTGCAGTTATTCGAGACTGTCACAGTAAAAAATTCAAATTAATAGAATGAGTGGATTCGTAGATAATCAAGCATCGAGGACAATCAATCTAGGTGTGGTTTCTTTGACCTTAAATAATGAGACAAGAGTGCAACGCTGTCTGCGAGGTTTGACCGACAGGATAAAGTTATGAGTCACTGTTTTGGAAATATACATCATTTGCAGCAATGACAATTCATTGGGAAGTCAAGGTTTTCAGGAGACGCCGAGTTTTCAATCGAAAATACTTTGTTTTTCTTCTGTTTGGTGAGTTGGGTATCAGCTCAAGCGTTGACCTCGTCATCTCAATGTGGTTAAAGGGGTCCGGGACACATTAAAAAAAAAAAATTGAAAAAATTTTATTACTTAATTTAGAATTTTTATTTTTTTTGTACTGATTACCCATCTAACTAATAAGCAAAATCGCAACACAAAATTTTTCCAAAAGTTTTTTTTAAATTTTAAATAAAAATTTTTGGAAAAAAGAGGGGTCATTTTAAATTGCTAAGACCAAAAATATTCTTGATCAATTTTCAAAATTCTTGCAGTAAATTATTCACAAATTTATAAACTTTAATTTCGATTCAGCAATTCAAAAAATATTAATTTAATAAAAAATAAAAATATTTGAATGAAACTTTTTGAAAATTTTAAGGTACTTTTTTTAAAAAAAGTGATATTTTTAAAAGTAAATATTTGTTTCAAATTTTCTGAATCAAAATTAAAGTATAATGTTTGAAAAAGATATATTCCAAATTTCAACCCTTAACCTTTATCGGTTTTCGACTTATAGCAATTTGAATACAGGAAATCTTGAAAAAATGTATCATGGAGAAAAACGCATTTAAAGTTTTAGAGACAGATGTTGTTGCCATGACAACAACTGTCAATAGAGTTAGTTTTTCAAAACAACGCACCACAAAAATTATTATATCTCTAGTTCTAATTAAGATAGAAACATGATTTAGACGTCATTTTAAGCAGAAAAACACAGAGAATTTCTTAAAATAATAAAAAAAAATTCGAAAATTTGACGATTTTTGTGTTTTGAACCCCTTTAAAAAAACTCGGCTCGCGCACAGACCGTATTGTACACGTACCCATGTGCACGTTAAATATATCATGGCCTCAAATGTCCTCATGTTTGCGCGGTGTAGTAATTTGTGAAGGGGGGTTGTCAGCTCAGGTGTTTACTGGTTATTTGACTTTGGTTCAAAATTACCAGGCTTTGTCCTCGAATCTTTCCCGGATAGATCTCGGACCGTCGTCAATACCTCGTTGTGGTGCACGAGTTCGACGTTAATTAAAATTCCTACCTACCTTCCCTTCGAAATTGATACTAGATCGTCGCCACTAGTACGTTATGTTGCTCCAGTGATGAGTTAATTAACCATCTACCACGTCAAATATACTAAATACGTATTAGCAAAGCCGACCAACCGGTATAGTGGTTAAGGTGTAAGCCTCTAGATCGGAAGGTTCCTGGTTCGAATCCGTGTCCGGGCATGGATGTTTGTAAGCGTATGGTGTAGAGGCGGCTGGTGTACCTTAAATCTGTCGTGGCCGAAAGTCCTCACGTTGGGTTGGTGTGGAAGTTTGGAGAGTGGGGTGCCAGCTCAGGTGTTGCCTCGTCATCTGACCGTGGTTCAAAATTACGAGGTGTTGTCCTCGGATCTTTCCCTTAAGGGCCTGATCCCGGACCGTCGTCAATAGCCCGTTGTGTTGCTCTAGTACGACGTTAACTAAAATTACCAATTACCATTGTAAAAGCCGCCGTTGTTGCTAACAGGGCCAATCAAAAACATCCATGCTCTTACAAACCTGTTTTTACACCCAGAACCTATTAGGTAATGGTAATGGTAATTTTAGTTAACGTCGTACTAGAGCAACACAACGGGCTATTGACGACGGTCCGGGATCAGTCCCTCAAGGGAAAGATCCGAGGACAACACCTCGTAATTTTGAACCACGGTCAGGTGACGAAGCAACACCTGAGCTGGCACCCCACTCTCCAAACTTCCACGCCAACCCAACGTGAGGACTTTCGGCCACGACAGATTTAAGGTGCACCAGCCGCCTCTACACCATACGTTTACAAACATCCATGCCCGGACCCGTATTCGAACCGGGAACCTTCCGATCTAGAGGCTAACACCTTAACCACTATACCGGTTGGTCGGCAGAACCTATTAGGAATTTAATGAAAACTTATGTAACCAGATATAGATATTTAAATCCATGCACTTTAATATAAGTTTTCAACAATATGATTAAGGTGTTAGCCTCTAAATAGGAAGGTTCCTGGTTCGAATCTGGGTCAATTCATGGATATTTGTAAGTGTATGGTGTAGAGCCTTAAATCTGTCCTGGCCGAAAGTCATCACGGTGGGTTGGTGTGTAAGTATGGAGTGTGGGATGCCTGATCGGGCGTTGCCTCGTCATCTGACACTGGTTCAAGATTACATGGCGGTGTCCTCGGATTTTTCTTTCTGGGGATTGAACCCGGACCGTTGTCAATAACCCGTTGTGTTGCTCTTGTAGGACGTTAATTATGATGAAATAACGAATAATTGTTTTTTCATGGACATATTTTAAAAAGAAGGTAGGTATTTCAATAACGTCGTACTGTAGCAACACAACGGGCTCTTGACAACTTTCAAACATAAATAATTGTTAGCTGTTAGGAAGGTAGTTATTTTAATTAACGTCCTTCTCGAGCAACACAACGGGCTATTGATGACGGTCATGGATGATGATGATGTCGTGTCTATGGATTGCCAAAAAAGTCTCAAATATTGTCAAAGGTCCAAAGGACCGCAGATGCCAGCTTCGGTGTCTCAGAACTGTAGAGGGTCTCCCACAGCAGATCTCTATTTGGTAACAAGCCGTTTCAAGATCTCCGCAGTCATTTTTGGACATTCAAAGATGGGTTGTGGTGTGAGTTGGATCTCTGGGCAGTTCTTGCAGTAAGGATAGGTCCTTGTCCCGTCAGGAAGTATTTTCATTCCCTTATAATGATCCGATCTCAGTAGAGCAAGTGTGGTCGTTATGTCTCTAGGGAAGTCGAAGTCGGTTATCAAGGTTTTTTTTGAGGGTTGGTTTAAAAGTGACGGTCATGGATTAATCTCCCAAGTGAAAAGACCCGAGGACAACACCACGTGATTTTGAACACCAGGTCATATGACGATTTAGCTGTTAGAGAAATAGCTGTTCTCGTCGGGGCCAGGAAATCTCCACATAAAACCGCACTCTTAAAGATAAAGGTCAGTACGTGTAGGATAAATGAGTTGTAAAGAAGAGGTTTAACCTCGGACCTGCAGACGATATACGGCCCTCCAAACTGATTTACCACCCTGCAACTGATTGCTAACTCACAACCCCTCGGTTGCTAGTTAGTCGCTTTTCCAACCGATAACCACCAAGAGAACCAACCAATCATCGTAAGAAAATGTTTGAGGCTGGGCATCCCCCATTATTTATTTTTTTTTGCGTTGAAAATCAAGGACGTTAAAACAGAAATTGACGTCCCACTCCGATTTACGTTAAAAAATCGTCGTGTTTGCTTCAGGATTAATCGTTTTTAATAATTTTACCACCGTGTCCTCCGCAGCAAAGGCTCGTTTCACGTAATCGGCATCCATCCGTGTCTAATCCGGCTGAATATTACCACTTACCTTCTGTGACACATTGAGGAAGAAAGAGAAAGTGGAACGGCGACATGTGGTTACCTGGAGCGCGACCTTATGGATTAGTCTTGTCGATTCCCAATGCCTTATGGCGTCCTTGAAATGTGTAACTAACATCCAGATGAATTTTGATCGTAGAGATAGCTGCTTAACAGTGAACACTTTCAGAACTAACTTTTGATGTTTCAATCCGATTGTTTAAAATTGACACCAGACTCTTTATTTCTACTAAAATACCGACAAATAAAGCTTAATCAAAAAATATTACGTTTGAACGAAGTTATTGCTTGCTTTGTGGACAAGCATTTTGATAAATTGTCATTTTACCTCCAGCACACACACGCACACATACACAACACACACACACGACCTTATGGATTTGTCTTGTCGATTCCCAATGGCTTGTTGAGTTCTTGAAAGGTGCAACCGAATATCGAGATGAATTTTGATCGAAGAGATTGCTTCTTAACAGTGAATTTTCAAAACAAACTTTTGATCTTATAATCCGATTGTTTATAAAATTGACTCCCGTCTGTTTATCTCTTTTAAAATAGGGCTTGGTCCAAAAGCATTACGTTCCAAGGAAGTTATTACATGATATGTGGACAAATATTTTTGATAAATTAGAAAAACTTTATCGGCGCCATGTACATTCATTTTATATTGTGTATTGTCAATATTTTAATTCACATAATAATTTGTATGCATAAAACCTTTTAGGAAGTGCATCATTGACAAGTAACGAAATTTTTTTAGTATAAATTATCTAAAAATTTCAATAAAAGAGCAAGTTTAACATTTTATATTAAATTTCAAACTTTGGAAGAATAATTAATTTTTTATTTCTACGTATGAAAACGAAACAGATTGGAAAGTGTTATCCAACACACACACACAACAATATCAAGGAAATGTAGAAAAACTTAATCTACAGGGTGAAGTTCAAAATCAGAATGTTAAAAAAACTCAATAGGAGAAAAAAAAGCGTTTCTTAATACTTAATGTACGTAGTATATCTTTGATGTATATATAACTCAAAAATTATCACTATTGAAAAATCTATTTGCTATCTACAGTGTTTAATATTAATTAATTTAAAAACTACAAATGAAAAACCGTTTTTTCGGTCGATTTTGAAGGTCTGCTGTCTTTAACGCTTTTCCGGTATTCTTGCATTTAATATTTGGAAATGTGTGTAAAGAAATTGAACACTACACCCCTGAAAGGTGTTCAAATGTCATGGAAAATGTGGTTGAAAGACAATATTTGACGCGTGTCATTTGTCCTATATCGTATTCCATGAATAATTTAGCATGAAAATGTTAGGGCGAAGAGGATTCTAAGACCCCCAATAACAGCTGTTCTGTTTGTTTACTTATCCACTCAAGTAGAAATGAAGCGCAATGAAATTAAAATAATCCTAGTCAAATTAACAGTTATTGGCAGCGTGGGAGGATTTGTTCCATTTTCTCGCTAAAGTTTTTATTAAGCTGTTGAATTGTTGTCCGCTTGTTAGTTTAGACTCGTTTCTTTAAGTAGTTCTATAGAGAAAAAAATCCGACATGGTCAAATCAGGAGAACAAGAGGGCCAATTGACATCCCCAAATCTTGCCATTTTGGAAATACATTCTTTTGAATTCACGTTTGATGTGCTAGATGAATGAGATGCTGATGCTTGTTGTTGAAATCGCTCGTGCTGTAAGCCTTTGTCGATCAATTTCAGGCCGGGTATTGGTAATTTTAGTTAACGTAGTACTAGAGCAACACAACGGGCTATTGACGACGATCCGGCATCAGTCTCTTAAAGGAAAGATCCTAGGACAACCCCTCGTAATTTTGAACCACGGTCAGATGACGAAGCAACACCTGAGCTGGCACCCCATTCTCTAAACTTCCACACCAACCCAACGTGAGAATTTCAGGCCGGGAGAAGTTTTGTAACGTCGCACAATTTTGTTCACGATAATTGTGAATGATTACGAATCCAACAAATACGGAGATGAAGAGGTCGTACGTGAATTAACCTTAGATTTTCTGATCACCAATAGCTATTGTTTTGATTGTTTGCGAATCCACTGATGTCAAAACGAAGTTCAATGAAATTGAAAACGTTACGCGATTAAAAGAGCCCGTATTTGTGCAACGCGACAAGAAGCTGTCATTTGTCATTAATTGAGAAAACAATATGTATAAAACTTGATAAAAACTGTTTTATCTAAACGTTTCTCCCAAACCAAAATGGTGGTCTTGAATAACAAAAACACAGCTTTTTCAATGCGAAATTTTAAGTGTTTTAGTGTTCCAAATGTAAAACATTAGATTTGATCAGGATATCCCCTTGTATCTGTGCTAAAGAGAAGACCACATCTAGTTTGATAGCGGGAATGGCAATCATCCATAACATCCTTAAGTAAAAAGCAATGCTTTAATATTAAAATATTTCCGACATCGATTTATAATGATGTGAAAACATTTGAGTTTAAAAAAGACAATCTAAGTGTTTAAGCATGAGTGAAGAACATTTATGTATATTAATCTTCCTATTTATAAGTTTGCTAACAGTTATTTCTTATTTCTAAAAACTTGTACAAGATATGATACTGTTCTTAATATACGAGCATTAGGACTTCGAAAATGGGCATCCCAAAACTCTGAGATTCTTCAGTGAACTGTAGTTTATTAGCACATAACTCGTATATGTAGTGCAACGTAATTAGGCTTAGGTAGTATACTTAGTAGGGATGCGATATCGATAGCAAAACATCGATGTTCAAAATTAAAACATCGATGTTGATAATACTTCGACCCAAAAACATCGATGTTTTAAAAATTCAGTGTATTTAAACTTTTTCCCCCATTACTTAAAACTGGTTTAGCAACTTGTGATGCTACATCGACAGCAAAACATCGATGTTTTGAAACTTTGATGTTCCAAATTAAAACATCGATGTTGATAGTACATCGCCCAAAACCATCGATGTTTTAAAATTCAGTGTATTTAAGCTTTTTTCCCCATTTCTTAAAACTGGTTTTGCAACTATTGATGCGACATCGACAGCAAAACATCGATGTTAAAAATTAAAACATCGATGTTGATAATACATCGATATCGATGTCGCATGTCTACTTTTCAGACCCTTCATTCTTGGTCACTTTGGTCTAAAAGTATGTTCAATTTGCTGATTATATAAATTATGCTACTTGGTTATTCTTTAAAATTTTATAGCGGTACTTTTTTCATTTAAAAATAAAACATCGACAACATAAAAACATCGACAAGTATAAACATCGATGTTACAAAAACATCGATGTTAAATACATCGATGTTTTTAAAAAAACATCGATGTTTTGAAAACATCGACATCGATGTCGCATACCTAATACTTAGTAGGCCTATTAATATTTTATCAAAGGAGCACTGTGTGAATTATAACTAAATCAACATAATCAACACATGTTTAAGTCGTTTCCTACTACCATGACTTTTGATTTTAAAAACCAAATATCAAATTAATGATCTTTGGAGTTTTAGCATAAGTAACAGCTTAAACCCCATAGTTCTAGGAAATTAGCAAATTTTGCGTGTAACAGTTACTCTGAAGCACAGATGAGATGCTTTATCAACCAGATGGCGAAGTTAAAATCTTATCTTCTTACTATTACGATTCAATGAAGAACCCGAGAAATACCTTACATGTAAATCCTTTTTTGACCATAGAGTTTACTGTATAAGCAAGAACAGAGTTGTAATGTGCTCGTGATTCAAAATTACGAGGTGTTGTCTTTGGATCTTTCACTTCGGGGTGGATACCGGAATGTTGCCAATAGCCCGTCGGGTTACATACAATATAAACATTTTAGTTCAGTATACACATTCAATAAACATTTTATCAGTTTGTAACCAGTGTTACGTTTAAATAGAGACCGGTAACGTTACAGTTTGAAACCAAGTGGAGATTGTTCGAGAGGAACTATCTCCACTTGAGGCGAAAAGTTCTTGCATATCCTAGGTTCCGGTCTAGCATTTTCTAGACGAGTAACAATGCATCTAAAGAAGATTTTTTAGATTATATATGACTTACTCGTACTTTTAAATGACTCTTGTAAACTTTAACTTCTAAATTACTTTTAAAATAAACACTTTATTGCTTTGTAACCAGTTTTCCGACTAAATAGAGACAGGAAACATTACAGAGTCAAACCGAGTGGAGATTGTTCCTCTCCCGTTGAGGCGACAAGTTCCCTCCTACCTTAGGTTACTGTTTAGCAATTTCTAGACGAGCAACAATGCGTGTAAAGATTCTGCGGATTATATGTAACTTACTCGTACCTTTAAATGGCTGTTGTGTATAACCTCTAACTTTTATAAACTTTGACTTCTAAATTACTTTTCAAATAAACATTTTACTGTTTGTAACCAGTGTTCCGACTAAATAGAGACAGGAAACATTACAGTGTCAAACCAAGTGGAGATTGTTCCTCTCCTGTTGAGGCGACAAGTTCTGGCCTACCTTAGGTTACGGTCTACATTTTCTAGACGAGCAACAATGCGTGTAAAGATTCCTTAGATTATATATAACTTGCTCGTACCTTTAAATGGTTCTTGTGTAACCTCTAGCTTTTATAAACTTTGACTTCTAAATTACTTTTCAAATAAACATTTTACTGTTTGTAACCAGTGTTCCGACTAAATAGAGACAGGAAACATTACAGTGTCAAACCAAGTGGAGATTGTTCCTCTCCTGTTGAGGCGACAAGTTCTGGCCTACCTTAGGTTACGGTCTACATTTTCTAGACGAGCAACAATGCGTGTAAAGATTCCTTAGATTATATATAACTTGCTCGTACCTTTAAATGGTTCTTGTGTAACCTCTAGCTTTTATAAACTTTGACTTCTAAATTACTTTTCAAATAAACATTTTATTAAATAGTAACCAGTGTTCCGACTAAATAGAGACAGGAAACATTACAGTGTCAAACCAAGTGGAGATTGTTCCTCTCCTGTTGAGGCGACAAGTTCTGGCCCACCTTAGGTTATGGTCTACATTTTCTAGACGAGCAACAATGCGTGTAAAGATTCTTTAGATTATATATGACTTACTCGTACCTTTAATTGGCTCTTGTGTATAACCTCTAACTTTTATAAACTTTGACTTCTAAATTACTTTTAAAATAAATACTTTATTGCTTTGTAACCAGTGTTCCGACTAAATAGAGACAGGAAACATTACAGAGTCAAACCAAGTGGAGATTGTTCCTCTCCTGTTGAGGTGACAAGTTCTCTCCTACCTTAGGTTACTGTCTAGCAATTTCTAGACGAGCAACAATGCGTGAAAAGATTCTGTAGATTATATGTAACTTACTCGTACCTTTAAATGGCTCTTGTGTGTAACCTCTAACATTTATAAACTTTGACTTCTAAATTACTTTTCAAATAAACATTATATTGTTTGTAACCAGTGTTCCGACTAAATAGAGACAGGGAACATTACAGTGTCAAACCAAGTGGAGATTGTTCCTCTCCTGTTGAGGCGACAAGTTCTGGTCTACCCTAGGTACCGGTATAGTATTTTCTAGACCAGCAACAGTGCATGTAAAGAAGATAATTTAGATTACATTTGACTTATTTGTGTGTGTGCTAGCATTATTCCAATCCTTAACACTGCAAACACAATATAATGGTAACAGTAATCTATGAACCAAGCATTTGAAAATAAAACAACGACGAAAGGACTCTGGAAAATTAACCTTACCAAAGAATAAATTCCAATTTTATATATGGTAAGGTAATGGTAATTTTTAGTTAACGTCTTACTAGAGCAACACAACGGGCTATTGACGACGGTCCGGGATCAGTCCCTTAATGGAAAGATCCGAGGACAACACCTCGTAATTTTGAACCACGGTCAGATGACGAAGCAACACCTGAGCTGGCACCCCACTCTCCAAACTTCCACGCCAACACAACATATATGGTAAGGAAAGGTAATATTAATTACCGTCGTACTAGAGCAACATCACGGGATATTGGTAAAAGTCCGGGATCAATCCCCTAAGCGAAAGATCCGATGACAACACCACGTAATTTTGAACTACGGTCAGATGACGAGACAACACTTGAGCTGGCACCCCGCTCTTTAAACTTCCATGCGAACCCAACGTGAGGACTTTCGGTAATTGGTAATTTTAGTTAACGTCATACTAGAGCAACACAACGGGCTATTGACGACAGTCCGGGATCAGTCCCTTAAGGCAAAGATCCGAGGACAACACCTCGTAATTTTGAACCACGGTCAGATGACGAGGCAACACCTGAGCTGGCACCCCAATCCCCAAACTTCCACGCCAACCCAACGTGAGGACTTTCAGCCACGACAGATTTAAGATGCACCAGAAGCCTCTACACGATACGCTTACAAACATATGCCCGCACCCGGATTCGAACCAGGAACCTTCCGATCTATGTAGTGACAAGGATTTCCAGTGTAAACAATCCAGACGTCTGCGAAGAATTAGGTTTTGGTGTACAAAGTGCAAAAGTAGCCCGGTTTAAAGAGTAGTAGAATAGCAATAAGAGGGTTACGAATTCAAAACTCGATCCAACCAAACACATTCGAATTCGTGGGGGCTGGTGCACGCTAAATTTGTCGGCACCTCAAATGTCCTGACGTTGGCAAGGTTTGGAGAGTGGGGTGTCACCTCAGGTGTGACTTCATCACACCGTGTTTAAAATTACGAGGAGAAGCCCTCGGAATTCAGTGCTTGGATGTGCTCGGATTCAAAACGACGTGGTGTTGTTCTCGTATCGTTCCCTTAGGGATTAGCAACATGAGGGTTGCGAGTACGAATCCAACCAGAGACCGTAGTGTTCAAAGTTGAATTGGTTCACGTATGCGTGGTGTGGAAGTTTGGAGAGTGGGGTGCCAGCTCAGGTGTTGCCTCGTCATCTGACCGTGGTTCAAAATTACGAGGTGTTGTCCTCGAATCTTTGCGTCGTTAGTAGTAATCGTCAATAGACCGTTTTGTTGCTCTGGTACGACGTTAATTAAAAATTACCAATTACCAAATTTTGGTTAACATTTCTATCCAATTTTTGGAGGACCAGTAGCGCATATGAGGGACTGGTGCACATTAAATCTGTTTGAACAAAATTTGGTTGACAGATAAGCACATTAAATCTGTTACGGCATCAAATGTCCTCACGTTGTCGTGGAAATTAGGAGAGTTATGAATCAGATCAATTGTTAACCTCGTCATCTGACTGTGGTTTAAAATGATGAGGTATTGTCCTCAGATCTTTATCATTTAGGACTCATTCCGGAATGTCGCCAATAGTGTTGCACAGACTGTGACGTAAGTTCGACCATCTACCTTCATTTACGTACATTCAAGTGTCACGAATTGAAAAGGAAAGCATCTGTTTTGAAAGGTAAAAAATGGTAATTTTAGTTAACGTCGTACTAGAGCAACACAACGGGCTATTGACGACGGTCCGGGATCAGTCCCTTAAGGGAAAGGTCCGAGGACAACACCTCGTAATTTTGAACCACGGTCAGATGACGAAGCAACACCTGAACTGGCACCCCACTCTCCAAACTTCCACGCCAACCCAACGTGAGGACTTTCGGCCACGACAGATTTAAGGTGCACCAGCCGCCTCTACACCATACGTTTACAAACATCCATGCCCGGACCCGGATTCGAACCAGGAACCTTCCGATCCAGAGGCTAACACCTTAACCACTATACCGGTTGGTCGGCTCTGTTTTGAAAGGAAAACCCCTTTTCCCGAAAGCGCATTCGAGTATGAAAATTCTTAAGAGTTCGCCCCCAAAAACTTATAAAGCTTGCTGTGCTTTGACCTTGTCTATTTAGATTCCTTCTATCTCTGCTTTCTCGGTTTCGCTCTACTGACCCGGATTTGCGGAATAACTCGAGCCAAATCATGTGGAGCTTTGTAATTACTTTGAACTTTCTCAGAGGCCAACGCAACAGATACGCCTTCATCAAACTGTTTTTGAACAAGGTGGATTTTCATATGGGGTGTAATTCAATATTTATTGATCCGTTATAGTAGGCCGACCAACCGCTATAGTGGTTAATGGTAATGATAATTTTAGTTAACGTCGTACTAGAGCAACACAACGGGCTATTGACGACGGTCCGGGATCAATCCTTTAAGGGAAAGATCCGAGGACAACACCTCGTAATTTTGAACCACAGATGACGAAGCAACACTTGAGATGGCACCCCACTCTCCAAACTTCTACACAATATCCCACTATCAGTACTTTCGGCCATGACAGATTTAAGGTGCCCCAGCCTCCTCTGCACCACATGCTTACAAATATCCATGCACTGGTTCGAATTCGAACGATGAACCCCTTCCGATCTAGAGGCAGACACCTTAACCATCAGACCGGTTGGTCGGCCTATAGTGGTTAAAGTGTTAGCCTCTAGATAGGAAGGTTCCTGGTTCGAATCCGGGCATGGATGTTTGTAAGCGTATGGTGTAGAGGCGGCTGGTGCTATTTTAATCTGTCGTGGCAGAAAGTTCTCACTTTGGGTTGGCGTGGAAGTTTGGAGAGTAGGGTGCCAGCTCAGGTGTTGCTTCGTCATCTGACCATGGTTCAAAATTACGAGGTGTTGTCCTCGGATCTTTCCCTTAAGGGATTGATCCCGAACCGTCGTCAATAGCCCGTTGTGTTGCTCTAGTACGACGTTAACTAAAATTACCATTAACATAACCCAAAATAGGTAAATTGGATAATTTTCAGTTAGCGTCGTACTAGAGCAACGCAACGGGTTATTGACAACGGTCCGGGATCTATCCTTTAAGGGAAAGATCCGAGGACAACACCTCGTAATTTTGAACCACGGTCAGATGACGAAGCAACCCCTGAGCTAGCACTCCATTCTCCAAACTTCCACACCAACCCAACGTGAGGACTTTTGGCCACGACCGATTTAAGAGGCACCAGCCGCCTCTACATCATACGCTTACAAACATCCATGCCCAGGCCCGAATTCGAACCAGGAAGCAGGAACCTTCTGATCTAGAGGATAACACCTTAACCACCAGACCGTTTGGTCAGATGATTTTTAAGAATATCAACGCCATCAATCATCTGGTAACCATCAAGTTTCAAATTTAACCTTGGAAGTAATTCACGTATTTAATGGAAGGTTAAGAGGTGATTCATGGTTTCTGCTTTCGTAGTCATGAAACGTAGAATGATCAATGTCAAACATGGTTTTCTCCTTCCGTAATATTATTTTAAATACAATTTTGTGGTTGGTTTGGAATCTGTTGAAGGGTACCATCTCGCAAGTGGTCTCCATCTTCGCTAAGTACTTGCGGAATGGAGGAGGCAGTCGGGAAAAGTCACATTTTCGGTTAAGTAATCAGGTCAGTTGTTGTATAAAGTAGTAAAATACGATCCATATTCAGCGTCAAGTTAACTTGATTGTATAGAATAACCTACAAATCGGTAAAAAAATAACCCACGTGTATAAATGGGGTGACATTATGATTTGCCAAGAGTGAAAATCGCACTACATGCGTCCAAGATTTACAGAACATCTTTTTTTAAAGATAACATGTCCTCTCTTTCCGCTCTTATCTTTTTTCACTCTTATTTTGAGTAGAATCTTTTTTATCATCTTTTAAAAGTCGGATCTTTTTTGTCGTCTTTTAAGTCAGATCTTTTTGTCCTCTTTTTTAAGTCAGATCTTTTTGTGCTCTTTTTTCGGTTGTTTACTTTTTGTTCTTTGTCCATCATTTTGGATTGCGTTAAAAAATATTTTTCACTTTTTAAACTTTACGCGCTAATTTATTCGCATCGCCTACTATATTGTTATCTAAACAACAGCAATTCCAAATACGTACTAGATCTAGTACATTTTACGAAAATCGTTGACACATTCGCTGCCGTTCACGTAGAAATGGGTTTTTTCCACAAGCCAACTTACTTTTTACAACAAATATGATTAAAAACTGCGACAATACCACGCCAATACTAGAATAGATTGGCGAAAGCTCAGCCAACAAATAAGTTAAAGCTATAAATTTGAAACCACATACCCCTTTGCAACTATACTGGTGTAAGAAATTAAGAGAATTTCCAGACTTGGTCGATTATCTCTAGAACTACTGTACCGATTTTAATGAAATTTGAATACATTGATATAATACAAAACAAATAACCATTCAATAATTGTAATACACACGCATGATCGTGCGTAACACTCGTTGGAGTCGGAAGGCATGAAACAGCGGTTGCAGAATAAACAAAAAAAAGGGTTAATAGAGGCTGTGGTCCCCTCTTACAGATATACAGGTCTCGCAGCGTGATTTCATACTTGAAATAAGGCAGTTTATCATTTCCTGTAGCAATTGGTCCCACGCATTCAGAACCGCTGTTTTCATTCCCTGGATGGTTCTCGGAGGAGGGTTGCGAGTTGCAATTGCCCTCCCCAGAGCGTCCCAGACATGCTCTATAGGGTTAAGGTCTGGAGATCTGGCTGGCCAATCCATCCGGCGAATATCCTCACTCTCTAGAAATTCGACGACCAGAAGAGCTCTATGTGGCCCCGCGTTATCGTCCATTAAAATGAACTCAAGGCCAACTGCACCCCTGAAAAGGCGAACATAGGGCTCCAAGACCTCATCCCTATACCTCACACCAGTCACACTGCCTCTTTCAAAGACACGGAGAGGTGTGCGGCCATCCAACACGATGCTTGCTCAGACCATTAAACCCCCTCCGCCATAATCATCGATATCGCGGACATTGGAGGGTAGGTAGCGGGTCCCTGGTTCTCTCCATATGAACGTACGGCAAGAATCGATGTTTAGGCTCAACCGGGACTCATCAGTGAAACGAACGGTCGCCCATTGATCCATACTCCAATCTCTATGCTCTCTGCACCATGATAAACGGATTCTCCTGTTCGTAGAAGTGAGCGGGACGCAAACAGCAGGTCTTCTTGCGAACAACCCTCTCTCATGAAGTCTTTTGGAAACAGTCACCCTTGATACACGGGTTCCTGTGGCTGCATACAAGTCACGAGAGAGCTGAGAAGCTGTAGCACTCCTGTTACGCTTCGCTATAATCGACAAATGGCGATCTTCTCTGGCCGTCGTGGCTCTTGGACGACCTTGCCCAGGCTTTCTCTCGATGGATCCGGTATCCTGGAACTGTTTCAATAAGTTAAACACGACGCTGGGCGTTAAATTGAACTCTCTACAAATTTGGACTTGAGATTGACCTGCTTCTAGCCTCCTCACAATTCGCCACCTCATTCCATCATCTAAACGTCGGTGGTTACTCATTTTTACTGTTACAATTTGAAATTAACCGATTGCTGCAAAATAACACCAAGAAGATCGCCGAGGTGTGCTAGCGAACGAAATGCGTCTTAACTTACGCACGCTTATAAAGCCTGTTTCTCTACTGGCTCCATCTACACACACGTGTTCGCTTACGAATTTGACGTACAAGATTTGCATTTTTGTCTAGAAGCAGTGGTTTTACATTCAGTTAGATCTTTTCATGAAATTCGATAAAATATGCAAATTCTCTTAAATTTTTTCACCAGTGCAGCTTCTAACCTTTATTCCACTCCAATGCCACGCAAACACCTAACATACACTACCGTACAGTAATGGACCGGACAGTAAGATGTGATGGTATAAGGGAAAGAATACATGCTTTAATAGGGGGATGGTCCCCACGTGCTGCAATACTATGAAAGGAAAACGTCAGTCGTAAATACCACTCAAAGCTCTATAACTCAAGTTAGGTTTTTTGGGAAGGGGGGTCGGACATGCAGGCGGAAGAGCCGTTCTGTGAAACGATTGAAAAAATCTAAGAGCCGAAGCGTAGAGGTTAAATCTATCGTGGCCTCAAGTTTTCTCACGTTGGCATGGTATGGAAGTTTGGAGAGTGGGTGTCAAGTCAGGTGCGACCTCGTCATTACGTGGTGTTGTCCTTCGATCTTTCCCTTCGTGGTTTGATCGCAGACCTTTGCCAATACCCCGTTGTGTTGCTCCAATGCGATGGTAATTAAAATTCCCCAGCTCTTATTCTTGGCAGCATTGATAAGTCTTTTGTGGAGTGCTTGAAAAACAATTTCACCCGATGTTTCAATGCGTGAAAAGACATAGGGTTTCAAGCCTTAGGGTTAGTTTGGTTTCCTTTTTGGCACCAATGATAAACAGGTTCAGTAATATGTCTTTATTTACAAAATAATTTTACGTTTTCACATATATATGCATTTGCCATTGACACTTCACGAAGACCTTTGATAGACCAAATGTTAATATATTTCCTTGTACGCATACGATTAGATCCACGAAGGACATCTGAATTAATGTGGATTCCTATACTTACATAAATCCTCCCTGCCTTGCCAAGGAATGATGAATGATGATATGTTTCTTCCCTTGGCATATTTTCAGATGCTGAAAGGCATATTTTCTTCCACCTGTGTCCTTTGGTGGTGAATAAATTCCAAAGTCTTCGTTTTTACATACTAATGTTATAAACTACCCAACAACAATGGACCGGACGCCAGCGGATTTGCATAAAATCCGACTACTTGTTTCGAGGTGTTTTTTCGTGGTATGGCGTAGGACCTTTGCATATTGTTCATGGTCAATTGAACGCCGACGCCTACGTGAACATTTTGGACAATCAGGTTCTTCCTACGCTCTGGCAATTTTATGGAATGGACGATATACACGTCACTCCCAGGACGACAACGCTCCATGTCGTGTTGCAGTCTCTGTCTGCAGTGCTATCAAGATATGGATATAAAACGTAATCCTGGCCTGCTCATGATCCCAACCTAAACCCCATAGAATATTTGTGGGACGATTTAGAGCGACGCTTACGGACCAGGTACCACGTCCGAAATCTACAGCTGAGCTGGCGACAGTCTTGCAGCAGGAATGGACACAAATACACATACTCGTGTATCAAAACCTTGTTGAGAGTATGCCCAGAAGGGTTGCTAGTGAAATTGCAGCACGTGGGGGACCACCTATAATCAAGGAGTATGGTAATCCGTATATGTCCTCTAATCAAGGTCCTTTATCTTACATTTGGCACTTCTTGGCCAACTATAGCCTTGCGCCATGAATCCCAACCAAAACAGAAACAAGCAACCTAAAATACCTTATATGTTCGTATATGTAATCTAAACAAGGTCCTCTACCTTAAATTTCGTACTTCTTGGTCAAATATGACTTTATGCCATGAAATCACAGCCGAACCAGAAACAAGCTATCCAAAACACTTAATATGCTCGTATATGTCCTTTAATCGAGGCTCTCTATCTTACAATTTGGCTCAGGTTGGCCAAACATGGTCTTGTGCCATGAAATCCCAACCAAACCAGAAACAAGCAACCTAAAAATCGACATTGAAAAATATTTCTTGGAGTAGAAGATCTACTGGCAGTTTGTTTGGATTTGGTTTTGTGACGCAATAGCCATATTTAGCCAAATTTTACCACATTGAAAAATATTTCTTGGAGTAGAAGATCTACTGGCAGTTTCTTGGATTTGGTTTTGTGACGCAATGGCCATATTTAGCCAAATTTTACCAACACAAGACAAACTCGAGAAAATAAAATAAAGATAGAACGTGTAAAGAGTTGAGAAAAATTGCTTTGCCAATCAGAGTTCGCAACCCCCCCCCCCCCAATGTTTACCGGACGCGGTAAACACCATGGAAAAAGAAGGGAGACTAGGGTGACTGGGGTTTGTGAAGCCCGTACACATTCAACGATGCACCACTGATGCCACACTGAGAGTAGTTAAAGGGACTCAGAAAAAGTCTATTTTGAGTGGGACGAACCTCGAACTAAATATGTGAAGCGAGTTTACTTATTTAGACGAATGTTGAATAACTTTTTTTCGAAATCGCGTTAACAACAGCGCACTTAGTCGAAACTATTTAAAGTCAGCAACTGTTAACGAAATTGTTATGTATAGCCTGTAGACCATTCATTCCAAATGCGTTCCCTTTTTGTTATTCTTACTGGTCTTAGTCACGGACCTGAAAAAAGAGAGATAACAAACCGCATGATTCCATATTCACCTCGTCTATACAAGAAAGGCGGCACTCGCACCACATTAATAGAAAAACTGCAACCTTAAAACGCTGAAAAACCCAGATCTTTCCAAATCGTCTCAAAAACGAGTTTGGATAACAATGACATAAGAAGCAACCCTGAGAGGATAAAAATTAAAAAAATATATACCACTTTGTTCTCCCCATTTCAAACCTCCTCCCAGGTGGTCGCGTTTCAAATTAATTAAAAAAAAACCACCAAGACCAACAAAACAATACCTTTTATGTTAATAGAAGGAAGTGTGTTCGGCCTCGATTCCCGAGTGACCTACTTTCACACCCAGTCCAACCAGTTTCAGGCGTTGGAAGTGCAAGAGTTAGGCTCTTATGTAGTTACTATTATGTGTAATTTTGTATTGCGGAGACGTTACGGTTTTTTTTAAATGGTTGGAACGAGAGAGAGAGAGAGAGAGAGACTTGAAAGTGGACGACGTGAGAAAGTTATTGAGTCTGGATGGTAACAGGTGCAGTTAATGGATGAATGGGTGAACTTTTATGGCGTAAGGTTCAGACTTGTGTCAAACATGGAGTTGAAGTTAATATCTTTTTCAAACAAAGCCTTCCTACAGACGGGAAAGTGTTAAATTCAGAAACTAGAAGTGAAAAGTGAAAGACCTTACGGTTTTATCACAGTGGCTGCTACGAGATGCGAGAAAGTGTACGTTAGTTGACGTTAACAGGTTCAGTTAATGGATGAAGGTTTGAACTTTTATGGTGTAAGGTTCATACTTGTGTCAAACGTGGATTTTAGTTTATGTCTTTAAAATAAAGCCCTCATACAAACGAGGTTTATAAATTCAGAAACTTACGACTCAGAAGTGATAGATTTTAAGGTTTAATCACAGTGGTTGGTACATCTTGATTGTTTACGAAGTGAGAAAGGTTTTGTTTACTGACGGTGAAGTTAATGGATGAATGGATTGACTTTTATGGCGTAAGGTTCAAACTTGCGTCAAACACGGAGTTTAGTTTATGTCTTTCACACAAAGCCCTCATACAAACGGGAAAGAGTTATATTCAGATACTTGCTACTCAAAAGTGAAAGAGGTTACGGTTTTATCAGTGATTTTACGTCATAATAGTGAATAACGTGAGAAAGGTTTCGTTAATTGACGTTAACAGGTGCATTTAATGGATGAATGGGTAGACTTTTATGGCGTAAGGTTCAGACTAGTGCCAGACATAAAGTAACCAGTTTAAGTCTTTCAAACAAATCCCCCATACTAACGGGAAATTATTAAATTCAGAAATTTTGAAGTGAAAAGTGAAGAAGGTTACAGTTTTATCACAATGGCTGTTACGACTTGATAGAGGACGACGTGAGAAAGGCTACGTTAATAGGTGCAGTTAATGGATAAATGGGTGAATTTTGATGTTCCAAGTGACAAGAATAGACAATAGTTAGAAAGACCCGAGCCAAAAACATAGATAATAATTAGAAAGTACCTCCAAAAGTCCAAGCTGTCGTTAAATAGGTAGTTCGTTAAGTGAGGAGTGCCTAATTACTGATGTTTTTTAATCAAGTTACAGACATTTCCTTTGTGCGTTGAAACTACTTGGAAATTAGCTAAAAATAATTAATCAGTTTTGATATTAAGAATAAAATGTTCTGTGGAAATTAAAAACTTGTGTTTAGATTAGCGTATTTGAGATTTGCAGCAACTCATCCAGTTCCTCTTTTTGCAGGCGCACCCCAGGAGAGCTACGGCGCACCCTCGTCCGGGGGTTGTCCAGAGATAGGCGAGTTCGGCTGGCCTCACGAGACGGCCTGTGACCAGTACTACAAGTGCACCAACGGCACCTACTCCCACGAGCAATGCCCCAACGGACTCGTCTTCGACGACAAGGCACCCGTGCACGACTTTTGCACCTTCTACTGGAAGGTGGATTGCGGGAAGAAGACAGTAGGTGAGTACACGTCAAGTACACGATCTTATTGCGTGCGTCAACGGCAAGTACACGTTCTTATTTCGTGCGTCAACGTCAAGTACACGATCTTATTGCGTGCGTCCACGTCAAGTACACGTTCTTATTGCGTGCGTCCACGTCAAGTACACGTTCTTATTGCGTGCGTCCACGTCAAGTACACGTTCTTATTGCGTGCGTCCACGTCAAGTACACGTTCTTATTGCGTGCGTCCACGTCAAGTACACGTTCTTGTAGCGTGAGTCCACGTCAAGTACACGTTCTTGTAGCGTGAGTCCACGTTTTATTACGTGAGTCAATGTCAAGTACACGTTCTTATTGCGTGTCAACGTCAAGTACACGCTCTTATTACGTGAGTCCACGTCAAGTACACGTTCTTATTACGTGAGTCAATGTCAAGTACACGTTCTTATTGCGTGTCAACGTCAAGTACACGTTCTTATTACGTGAGTCAACGTCAAGTACGCGTTCTTATTACGTGAGTCAATGTCAAGTACACGTTCTTATTGCGTAAGTCAACGTCAAGTACACGCTCTTATTACGTGAGTCAACGTCAAGTACACGTTCTTATTACGTGAATCAATGTCAAGTACACGCTCTTATTACGTGTCAACGTCAAGTACACGTTCTTTTTACTTGAGTCTACGTCAAGTACACGTTCTTATTACGTGAGTCAACGTCAAGTACACGTTCTTATTGCGTGAGTCAACGTCAAACACACGTTCGTATTGCGTGAGCCAACGTCAAGTACACGTTTTTATAGCGTGAGCCAACGTCAAGTACACGTTCTTATTGCGTGAGTCAACGTCAAGTACATGCTCTTCTTGCATGAGTCAACGTTAAGTACACGTTCTTATTGCGTGAGTCAACGTCTAGTACACGTTCTTATTGCGTGAGTCCACGTTAAGTACACGTTCTTATTGCGTGAGGTCAACGTCTAGTACACGTTCTTATTGCGTGAGTCCACGTCAATTAATTAAATGTAAGCGTTAAATTACTTTTTTAATTAAAAAAATTTTTTACGCCAAACTAAGGAACTTGACACCGATATGTAAAGCAATTCTGTGAAAACCGCACTCTCATATGAAAATTGGTTGATTTTATATTACATTTTTTAATTTGTCATGGTCTTTTCGCTCACCGCATATATTTATTATTAAACTGTTCTAGAGTCTTTGTACTTCATCTCTACTATTACAAAATTATGTAAAACTTCATGATTTCTTACAAAATCAATCCAAATTTCGTAGTTTTCGCTGGTCCAAATCACGTTTGCACTCATTTATATTCAAAAATGTTCACCGCTACACGAGAAAAACGTTCCTCAACTGTTTTTCATAGCTTTTTGAGGTTTCGCTCACTTTCCAACGCTCGCTTGGATACCAACGGCATCTGGTTTGTATAGACAACGTTTTACTGACGTCTTTTACCGCTAATATACGGCCGCTAGCTAACAGCACCGCTTTCTTAGGAAACCGTAGCTTAACCCACCAACATACCCAATGGAGATAAATGCTATTTTTTTGGCAGCTTTTTTTATATATATATTTCTATCCCCAATATTTCAGAATGTAAAAATATGTTTCTCAGTGATCAACAATAATTTATTTTGTATTTTTTGAAGACTTGAACCGGCAATAATTAATAACTAATACCAATAATTAAAGGTCTTAATGAAAGGTAATAAAATTTTGGGTTTTGTGGGTTAGGTCACTCTTGCAATGATAACCTCGTCGAAACCATTTAGAGGGTTAATGTTTGCGAGTGAATACTGTTTTACATGTTCTTTCCTTTTCCAGAACCCCCTATCAGCAGTCCCGGATGCCCATATCAGTTTGGTATCTTCCCTTCGGACAGCTGCACCCACTACATTCGATGTGCGTGGGGTGAACCCAACGTCACCGATTGTGAAGAAGGCCTCGCCTACCAGGACGAGTCCCATTCCTGCATATGGCCGGATGAAGTCCCTGGGTGCGACAGCGAAGGTTTGAGAAACACTTTATTACGCTTGCTATCAGGCGATCGCCATCTCACCGTGGTTCAAAATTACATAGTCCTCAGTGATTTGGTAATTTTTAATTAACGCCGTACTAGAGCAACTGAACCGGCTATTAACGACGGTCCGGGATCCCTTAGGGAAAGACCCGAGGACAACACCACGTAATTTGAACCACGGTCAGATGACGAGGCAACACCTGAACTAACACCCACTTTCCAAACTTCCACACCAACCCAGCGTGCAACACTTACAGAGGCTAACCCCTTAACTACCAGACCGGATGGTCGGCTCTATCCATAGAAGAGGGTTGCCAGAGCCTTAAAAAGGTTGGACTTCTACCTTCTTCTTGGAGAAAGGTTGGTCCACGGAGGGTATTTTATTTCATTTCCCCTCAACCGCCCAAAGGTAAAACCAATGGAGGATTCCCCTATCCGCCACCTGGGGACGCGCCCTCTAGGGGTTACAGGTACCAAAATTGTAACTAATCTCCTTGAACCATGCTCCAAAAAAGAACTAACCTATAACATCAGAGATAAAGGAATTAGAACCATCGAATCATATTCGAGCAGAGGTTTTATCTGTGCTTTTACTGACGGATCGTCAGACGAAACTTTGGAAAATGGAGGAGCGGGTATCAAGTTTATTTTCTCAGACAGTACTGCTAAACAGTTTAAACTTGGTGTTGGTAAAATTGCATCCAACTACACATGTGAACTCCTAGCCATCCAAGAAGCCCTAAATATATATTCCTGTTTCCAGGAATCTGAGAGAACTGGAGGATTAATAATCTTCAGCGATTGTAAAGCTGCCCTCCAGGCGATTCAAAAGGGTTACACCAAGCAAATAATCAACATTCACAGAGTCCTGGACAAAGTCCATGCTATGGACAAACAATTTATTCTACAATGGATACCTGCACACGTAGGTATAGAAGGGAATGAGGCAGCCGATGTACTGGCAAAGGAAGCGAGAGACCTCAATGAAGATAAATTTCCCCTTGTCACCCTTACGGACATAAATGCAGTGGCAAAATCAAAATTCAAGGACAAGACCATCAAGTTGAAACATCAGATCTGTGAACTAACTACAAGCAGATCACTTGCCAAAACCATAGTAAGACTGAGAACTGGACACCTTAGGGGAATGAAAATTCAGCCGGATGGAACAAGAACATATCCCAGCTGTAAAAACTGTGATACAGAATTAAGTCCCGAACACGTCCTCTCTTGCCCGGCCATCTTGGCGAGAATTCAACAAATTAGTGACTCTCCCTTGGAGGACCTGTACTCGGACAATGGCCTTAAAATAGCTGAGATTGTGTGGACCTTGCATGGCCCTATTTGAAGTGTTCTATCCATGGACAAGACAACGACAACAACAACGGATGGTCGGCGGTATAGTTCTAGGATCTTTCCCATCGGGTTTGATACCGGACCGTCACCAATAGCACGTTGTGCTTCAGAGACGATAATTAAAATATCTGCCTATCAGGCAATGGTCATGTGATAATGATAAAAAGATATAGTAATCTGTCGATATATCTTGGGACTTCTTACACTTCTTGGGAGACATGGAAAGTGCAATACGAGGTGATTCGAAAATGTCTGAAAAAATTGTAAAGGTGAGCAAAGCCCAAAATAAGCATTTTTTTTTTGCGAAAACCTCTCCGGAAATGGTGGTAGATGGACGCTGTTTAGGTATAGGTCAGTCGATAACATCGTTTCTGTGGCGTAAGGTGACAATCCTCGCTCGGACTTTCAGCGGCAAGCTACAAATTCTTCTAGCGAAGTATGCTGTTGAAAATCCGAGAGTAAAATAAATGTTTTTCCTGTCATCGACGCATGGACTGAAGGAATCTTTAGCAGTACTCACCAGAGAACAATTAAAACTCTCGTCTGTCTACCGAAGAATAACCAGTGTTGTTTACAAATGCCGGACATTGTTCCTTAAGCCATTAGTCCCCGTGTTCTCCCATATTTATACATGACACTATAAAACCTCATGAAGGCAAAGCGCGTTTCTAAGCGTTCACTAATAACAAGGGTATGAGGGTCAACATGATTGGCATGCTTTCATAGGCTAGTCAGGACTTGATTATCCTAAGGGATTAACTTTATCTCATGTTGTATATATAGTGTAATATAACATTAAGGTATTGTGGCGTTTCTGCACCACAGTAATAAATTGGACTCTGATACCTTTACAAGTTTTTTATTACAACTTGAAAGATCTCGATTAATAATAGGAAGAGTATACACACAATACATACAGGTAACATTCAATGAGTGAATGTTCATAAAGAAACAACAAGCTTTTCTAAACTGTAAGTTTTATTTCTCACCAGTATTTAACTTCACCGTATAGCTGTCTAACAAGAGCTCTTCTTCCGCCACTTCGCACAATGGCCTCTTCGTCTCTGTTCTAAAGATGATGTCATCCGAAAACTTAAAAATCTCGTGTCATTTATTTGAGTATATCGTGATCTTTATTTGCGACCACGCTCTAGCAGACTGGACAGCATTTTATGCCACGTGACCTTTATTTGCGACCACACTCTAGTACCAGCATTTTCTGCTTCTCCTCATGATGATTGTCCATTCACCAGTCTTCATCGGAATGTCCCTTACAGACGGTAAGGCTCTAGGAAACTGGAACAAAAGGTCCGAATGCTATTGTTTTTTTATCCAGTCGTCACAGTATAGATGTAATTAGCATGTATAGATGTATCAATGTACTGGTGTAATAATGTATCGACGTAATATGCTCTATAATATCGGACAGACATGCCACCTCAGTAGCATGTTCTATTCATCCCCAACCGCGCTTATTTAAGCTAGTACAGTGCCTCACGACTGTATTAACTGGATTGTGGAACGGTGTAATTTGAGGGGTTCGCCATTAGTGTGAATCAAGACCACTTTCAGGGCAAACTGATTATCACACACACGAACTACTTTAAGTTGAATCTTTTTAGTGCATCTTTGAATCAAGTCCCTAGGTAATTTGGGCCGACCAACCGGTATAGTGGTTAAGGTGTTAGCTTCTAGATCGGAAGGTTCCTAGTTCGAATCCAGGTCCGGGCATGGATGTTTGTAAGCGTATGGTGTAGAGGCGGCTGGTGCACCTTCAATCTGTCGTGGCCGAAACTCCTCACGTTGGGTTGGCGTGGAAGTTTGGAGAGTGGGGTGCCAGCTCAGGTGTTGCTTCGTCATCTGACCGTGGTTCAAAATTACGAGGTGTTGTCCTCGGATCTTTCCCTTAAGGGACTGATCCCGGACCGTCGTCAAAAGCCCGTTGTGTTGCTCTAGTACGACGTTAACTAAAATTACCATTACCATTACCCTAGAGATTTCAGAAGAAAAGCCCGTCGAAAATAGGAAAAGTACTCACGAGAAGAAACTTCAACTCGATGTACCTCAAAATTTTATAAAATAGACTTTATCCACTCTTATAACGAATGTCTTTTTAATTTTGTGAAAGCGTTCGGCTGTCATAGGCTGACGAAGTGTGGCATAACATGCAGTTTGGGGAGTCGAAGGTCAATGCGAAACAAGTGTGCCCATAAGCAATTGTGTGCAGTCAATAATCTAAAGCAAACACATCAGCTCTTCTTCGTTATCGGGACATCAGGAATATTATCATTAAATACTATCCCTGGATAATTATAAACTGTTAAAAAACCCTTTTGAGTTTCATAAATATGATTAACCAAGTATACCCCATGGTAAGGAAAGGTAATTTTATTTAACGTCGAACTTAAGCAACACAACGGGCTATTGATGACACCCCGGGATCAATCCCTTAAGGCAGTGCTCCCCAACCTTTTTATCCAGACAACGGACCAGATCAACGTTTGATAATTTTAACGCGGCCTGCTGAGGGTGGGAGGGACGTTGATTGTTTATATTTTAGATTGTTTTGATTTAATAATTTTAATTTAATTGTTTTTAAACATGCCTTCAAAATAGAATACAGTTACACCAAAAAAATGAATATAATGTGATTTAACATTTTAACTCACTAGAACGCTAAATCAATGAGAACCCTGAGCTTGTTTCTTTGCAAAGAGACGGTTTCATCTGGGGGTAATAGGAGACAATGACACCCGAAGTGTGTTGCTTAACACAGATAGGTTGTCGGGAATTTTCTAGGGATTTAAGTGCTGTGGTGGCAATCTCAAGGTATTCCGCCATGACTTTAATCCAGAACACCGGCAGAGTTGTTGTCTCGAACGTAGTTTTAAGGCCGATTTCATTTGCAATCTCCAGCGGTTCAACTTCTTCTTGCACAGACATGCTAGATTTTCCTGATTTGTTGACAAATGGGTTGCGGATCCATTCCTTACTAGTTCGTGGGTATTTTGTGCTTTCCCAAACACAAAATACCCACGAGGCGCTCGAACTCTTTTTTTAAGCAAAGACTGGTGATCGTGCACCAACTAGGACAGTAAATGTTTAGGCTTAGTCTCGCCGAAAATCCCCGCTAATGTCTGAAACGTGTCCAAAATGCCTCTGTTCACGCGCCGTCCCCACAACTTCAGTTTGGCTTTAAATGCAGCTACTTTGTCTGCCAACTTGAAAACAGTTGTCAAAATTGGAAAATAGAGACATACAGAAATCATAATTGAAGCTCTAGTAACAGAAGGAATTTCAAGTTCTGATTTACCGCCTCCTAATTTGAGTGGACATTTCATAGATAAGAACCGCACAAACCCGAGATAAATACACCAAAGTAAATAAAATGGAAATAATTTAATATTCCTTGGGCGGCCCGGTACCATTTGATCCACGGACCGGTACCGTTCCGCGGCCGGGGGTTGGGGACCACTGCCTAAAGGGAAAGAATCGAAGACAACACCATGTAATTTTGAACCATGATCAGATAACGAGGCAACATCTGAATTGGCACCCCACTCTCCAAACGTACACACCAACCCAACGTGAGGACTTTCCGCCACGACAGATTTAAAATGCACCAGTCGCCTCTACACCATACGCTTACAAATATCCATGCACTGACCCAGATTCGAACCAGAAACCTTTCGATCTAGTGGCTAAACACATTAACGACCAGACCGGTTGGTCGTCCTGTATACCATACGAAAAGTCACCGGTATACACATCTCTGTTGGACTAGAGAACCCTCCCTGAGGAAGTCAGCAATTTCATTATCGATTTTTTACTTTATTATTTCTCCTTCGAGTTGTAGGCGGCGCAGATTCGGAACCTGTCACAAACTTTCTATGCGTATGCATATGTTCAGTACTTGGTATATCTCTTGTATATGGCCCAGTATGGCGAAATATGGCGCTTGTGCCATTAAACCCCACGCCTACCAACCATTGGATTGGATTGGACGCCGTAGGCGGACACTGTTTCAACTGTGCGGCTTTCAGCTATATAGTCCGCCTTACGGAGGAGATTCTGGGATAAGGGAGAGCTAAGCAATCCACAATATATACATACACATTTAAGTACACAGAAGGGGAAAGTCAATTGAAGGGTAAAACATGAAGGCACAAAAATACAAAATGACAAAAGAAGAGGATGACAAAGTTTGAAAAATTAACACAGAACAAAATGAGAAAAGAACAAAAAAAAAATCATTTCCAGAAGGGAAAAAATAATAATAATAATAACAATATTGAATTATACAAAAGTCAGAACGTTAAATACAGATGTCAGACAGCCGAAATGACATATAAAAGTTTCGAAAGCCTACCAACCATTACAAAAACGCCACATTGTGAAGGAACTCACTGTGAGAAATGTATAGTATTATGCCCTAGAAATAATCTATATTCGCAAGCATGGAGCCGACCAACCTGTCTGGTGGTTATGTCGTTATCCTCTAGATCGGAAGGTACGTGGTTCGAATCCGGGTCAGTGCATGGATATTTTTAAGCTTATGATGTAGAGGCGGTAGGTGCACCTTAAATCTGTCGTGACCGAAAGTTCTAACGTGGGGTTGGTGTGGAAGTTTGGAGAGTGGGGTAGCAGTTCAGGTGTTGCCTCGTCATCTGACCGTGGTTCAAAATGACTGGATGTTGTCATCAGATCGTTCCCTTAAGGATTGATCCCGGGAAGTCATCAATAGCTCCTTGTGTTGCTCTAGTATGTCTTTAATTAGAAATTGCCATTATTATTACACAAACATGGGAATTCCAGCAACGGTTTATTTTTTAAAGAGTCTGGAGAGAGAGGGGGGGGGCACAGAGAGTGAGTGAGATTAGGAGTGAGAGTGGAGAGATATTGAGAGGGCGATAGAGATGGGGATAGAGAGTGAGTGAGAGCGGAAATAGAGTGAGAAAGTGAGAGAGTGGGGAAAGAGAGTGCGTGAGATTATGAGTGAGAGGGGAAAGAGAGAGAGAGGGCGAGAGAGATGGGGATAGAGAGTGAGTGAGATGAGGGGTGAGAGTGGAAATAGAGTGAGAGAGCGGGGGATAGAGAGGGAGTGAGATTAGGAGAGAGATTGAGAGGGCGATAGAGTTGGGGATAGAGAGTGAGTGAGATGAGGGGTGAGAGCGGAAATAGAGTGAGAGAGAGAGGGGTAGAGAGTGCGTGAGATTATGGGTGAGAGGAGAGAGAGAGGGAGAGATAGATGGGGATAGAGAGTGAGTGAGATGAGTAGTGAGAGTGGAAATAGAGTGAGAGAGAGAGAGGGTGATAGAGAGGGAGTGAGATTAGGAGTAAGAGGGGAAAGTAAGTGAGATGATTAGTGATGGTTGAAAGAGAGGGAGAGAGAGGGAGAGAGAAGGGGGATATAGAGTGAGTGAGATAAGGAGTGAGATAGAGGGTGAGAGGGGAGAGAGGAAGAGTGAGAGAGAAGGAGTGAGAGACAGAGGTGATTAAAAGTAGAATGATAAAAATAAATAGTAAACGGTTGGTTGTGTCTTATTGTTTTCTGGCCGTAAGGACAAAATTTGAGTGACCAAGATTGACCACTAGGGTAACTCGGGTTTGTTATGCCCGTACACACCTAAAAATGAAAAAGAATATTACCTGCATGTGGTTTTCGATGAAGGGCAAGTAGACTCAAAAATGATATTACCCCTACATATTTCCCTATCGTTAAATACCGAAATCTTTCTGTCATGAAACCGAATCGTTTTTTAATCTGGTAACTTTTGGACTACATCAAACCTATGAACAACAGAGTGTATTTTGTTATCCTTTGGACAGTGTGTAATGACCTCTTCCTCTTTCAGCCATCGTCGGATTCAGGTGTCCATCTCAGGTCACCGGGCTGTCGGCTAAGTTCTACCCTTTCCCCAGATACCCCCATCCCAACGACTGCCAGAAGTTGATCGTCTGCGTGAACGAGAAGCCCCGACTCCTCAACTGCGGGTACGGATCCGCCTTCAACCCCGAGTCCTACACGTGTGACTCCCTCGACAACGTACATGGATGGTAAGTACCCTCTCCAATGAGCAACAATACAAATAAGAATGGAAATTGTTTCCCAATCTGCGATTCAGACAGTTTCTGACTCTCTATTCGACTGCACCTCTATGTTTCTGAATTTGAATACGGGGATCCAAAAGCCCAATCCATAGAGTCGCGGATTGGCAACTTGAGGGGATGCCTATAAACCTTTTTACATTAATGATTAAAGTAAGGCAAATACAGTAGTTGTACCTTGATCGCACCAAGAAAGAATTTAGACTGCGACCGGTACATCAGTTGTATATTCAAAGTTTTAAGAATCGCGCCACGTAAGAATTTAGACTACGGCCGGTACAGCAGTTCTACGATGATCGCGCCAAGAAAGAATTTAGACTGCGACCGGTACATCAGTTGTATATTCAAAGTTATAAGAATCGCGCCACGTAAGAATTTAGACTACGGCCGGTACAGCAGTTCTACGATGATCGCGCCAAGAAAGAATTTAGACTGCGACCGGTACATCAGTCGGATATTCAAAGTTATAAGAATCGCGCCACGTAGGAATTTAGACTACGGCCGGTACAGCAGTTCTACGATGATCGCACCAAGAAAGAATTTAGACTGCGACCGGTACATCAGTTGTATATTCAAAGTTTTAAGAATCGCGCCACGTAGGAATTTAGACTACGGCCGGTACAGCAGTTCTACGATGATCGCGCCAAGAAAGAATTTAGACTGCGACCGGTACATCAGTTGTATATTCAAAGTTATAAGAATCGCGCCACGTAAGAATTTAGACTACGGCCGGTACAGCAGTTCTACGATGATCGCGCCAAGAAAGAATTTAGACTGCGACCGGTACATCAGTTGTATATTCAAAGTTTTAAGAATCGCGCCACGTAGGAATTTAGACTACGGCCGGTACAGCAGTTCTACGATGATCGCGCCAAGAAAGAATTTAGACTGCGACCGGTACATCAGTCGGATATTCAAAGTTATAAGAATCGCGCCACGTAGGAATTTAGACTACGGCCGGTACAGCAGTTCTACGATGATCGCACCAAGAAAGAATTTAGACTGCGACCGGTACATCAGTTGTATATTCAAAGTTTTAAGAATCGCGCCACGTAGGAATTTAGACTACGGCCGGTACAGCAGTTCTACGATGATCGCGCCAAGAAAGAATTTAGACTGCGACCGGTACATCAGTTGTATATTCAAAGTTATAAGAATCGCGCCACGTAAGAATTTAGACTACGGCCGGTACAGCAGTTCTACGATGATCGCACCAAGAAAGAATTTAGACTACGGCCAGTGCAGCAGTTGTATCTTGAAAGCTATAAGAAATCACGTCAAGAAAAATCGAGCCAGTTATATCTATAGCTGTAGCTAAAAGGTAATAAGTCCAGTAGGTTTCTCCCCTCTGTCTTCTACTGTATTCATCTCTTTGTTATCTCTCCCCTCTCTCCTGTATCTCTCCTGGTACACAGATCTACAGGTCCTCTCTGTAAGGATGTCTGGATAATTCGAGCCAATATGTTACCCCCAACGCCCTGGTTGAGTGCATATCTGGAACTGTTTTCCCACACCCTAGGGGGTCGAACAGCCGTAAACAACCCACGGGTTGACTCCGCAGGGTGGTTGATATTGTTCTGTTATTGGAAGCTGTTCTCTCCTATTTTTTGTTTTTACAAATCTCCAAGCTAGCGACAGCTAGACAAATTCCATGAGGTTAAAAACACGCAAAAAGTCCAAAACTCTCAAGGGCTCCTTGGCCACATTTTCCCAGGAAAGTTGAATGCAGTCCAAAATGTGGTCTGGGGAGCCCATTTCTGTAGCACATTTTCCGTAAATTGGAAAAATCTTGAGTTTTCCATGAAAAGTAAGGGTCTTCAGATGACCGCTGGCGAATCTGGACAAAGCCGTCTGATCCCTTCGGTCACAGGTGAGGCCAAGAGAACCTCCAGGGCTCTTTCTCCTGCACGAATCATTTGCTGGAGGGATTAGCCATTTCAACTTAGCCCTGTTTTTCTCGATCGAGTAGGCTTCCGGGAAAGTCCAGACCGGGAAGGGTGCTGGGGCCTCGGAGCCTTCCTTTGCTAGGCAATCGGCTACATGGCCGTGGATATTTACATGTGAGGGGATCCATTGCAGGTGAATTGTTCGGGATATGGATATCTGTTTCAGCATGTTAATAATAGAAACACCAGTCCTGTCTCCCACAGTACTCCAGTCACTGTTCTCTCCTACATGGACAAAGAACCTCGGTTGCCAAGTATGTAGTCGAAGATTAGCAATAGGAGGGCTCATAGTTCGAAACTAGACCAAACCGAAGACTGTCGAGTATACGTGGTGGCTGGTGTACGTATATTTTACCGAGACCTCAGATACCCTCGTGTTGGCACAAGACCATGAGTACCAGCCCCCACGTACATAATGATCATTGATTGGATCGAGCTCCGAAGTCCCAATCCTACACTTGCTAATTCGCGACTCTTCTAACAGGTCCGTTGCCCCTACTCATAGTCGAATACAAAGTGTCCGTTCGAAACCTCGTGACTAAATCAACTCGTCTCGGACACAGACTAAATAACTGTAAATTGTCACTCCATATCAAAGTATAAGAGAGATTTTTAGCTTATATATACATAAAAAAAATTGGAAGACGAGGAATTTACTTTGGGTGCTCTTCATAAAACCTATTAAGATACTTTATGAAATGTACGCACAAGTAAATTCTACTCTCTTTCCTACAGGTACAAAATTATTTTATCATATAAGTGATTATTTAAGTTTGTATAATTGTGTAGTGTATTTATAAAAGAAATATATTCAAATATCAATAAAAAAAATATACGAATATTTATAAAATATTACAATATTTTCATTTTCTCATTTCAGCAAAGTACGCTACTAAAGACAAGAGTCATCAGCAAAATTGTCGGCAACAGAGTAAAAAGCAATTTGAAGCTACCATCTGATGTTGTGTCTTGTATTCAAAGTTTATGTGTCCTGTGTTATTTTTGCTACAAATAAATATTTTCCTACGTAGTTCTCCGTAAGCTTTATTTAATAAATCTTTTAATGACACTCACTGGTATTTCATTACTTTTAAATTGGAGCATCAACAAGGACGTACGCTCAATCACATATACTCTACTCTGATAACATGGCAGCGTTTGCTGCTACTCACACTGAAACTAGCGTGTCTTTGCTGAACCGACTCCGAGCTAGTTCTGTGGACGATTCTATTAAGGACCATAGGTAGATTGGTAGATATTAAACTCGCGAAAAGTGAATCGATTCTTCAATTCGATTATTTTCGTATCTTGTTAGGCGAACATGAATGTGAGTATGATTGGCTTCGTGAGTGGTGGCGCTTCGAAAATTCGAATATCCTTTTTCATGTTTCTTTTTCTTGCTTTTTGAGTGAGTGTTTCTTTTAAGGGGTTAGGTACCTTTTAAATTTTCAAAAAAAATAATAAATAAATAAATATTATGATCTAATTTTAATGCTCGGTTTCTTAGTAACGTTTTAAAACAAACCTGGTGTAAAATTTAACTCTAGTACGGAAGTTATGGTTAAAAGAGTGAAGCCCTTAATCAAACATTTAGAACCAAATGGTTCGTTTACATTTTGTACTTTGTCGATATCAGTGATCACAAAAATGTAATTTGACTACGCTCTATATTGCTAAAGCCATCTCCATGTACATGGTTTAATTAATTATACTTTTTATCTGGGAGCAATGTACTTTGACTTCGACTTTTAGTTTCATTTGTTTCCTTCCTTTAATGCGAAAGAATTTCACAAGCGAATTGTTTTTAACGACGATATCTCAAAACTGTGATTTTACCACTTGCGCGCAAGATTTCTCTGGAATGGTTGGTTAGAATTACATGAAATTTTAATTGATTATGTAAACCATATATATGTTTAAAATAACCAACTTTTTTGTCTATCTTGTTGAGAGTTTTTGAAAAAAGGTTAATTTTGTGTTGAAAAAAAAGAAAAAAAATTCACTTTTTTTTACAAAATTTTTTTAGTAAGAAATTTAAAATAAAAATACAAGAGTTCGTCATTGTTTTTTTTTTTTATATTTTTAAGTACACAAAAAAAATTCAGCTCAGAATAATAATTATTTTGCCAAGAATACTGCGCGCAATGCTACCATATAATATTCTAACAACAAAAACAATGCATTTCATTTTGGTCCAATTTACAATATATTTAAGGGGTAGAAATTAAAAAAAATAGTTTACAAAAGATAAAGGTAGTTAAAATCTGCATACAAAATTTCATTTATGTAAATAATTTATTTATGGAGATATTAAGATTCGAAATGTCGTGATTTTTTTTTGCATATTTTGACATTTAATAGGTACCTAACCCCTTAAGGCCGTTTTTTAATTTTTAGGAATATAATGCTGAACAAAAACAAACCCAGTTTACCGTCGTTCCAGTCGTGATGGAAATCGAATAACATTTCGAATTCATTCATAAAATGCGACACTTCAGAAAGAGTCACTTCCTAGTTCAAATTCGAAACATAAATTCAAAAAGCTAAAACAAAAACACACCCAATCATCTCAGTTTACCGTCGTTCCCCTCGTGATGGAAATCGAATAACATTTCGAATTCATTCATTCGAAAAATCTGCTTCAAAATCATTGAAAACACGCAAAAAGACTACCAGACAAGTAAATAAATAATAATAGTTGACTCTGACTGTAGAAACAAGTTACGGAAGTATAGAACTGAAGAATCTATTCATTTTTCTCGAGTTTAATATCTACGGACACTACCTACGGTCCCAAATAGAATCGTCCACGCAACTGGCTCTGACTCGGAGCCAGTTCAGCAAAGACATGCTAGTTTGTCACACCGAATTCTTTTCTCACTTCAGTTAAGGTTGTGTTGGGAGTCGGAGTGGAAGTAAAGTGGGAAAGGTAAACCCATCACTTGGACTGTGGATGCCACTATACTCCCAGGAATATGAAGGTGTGATATGACAGTCACATCAAATATTGCTTTGCCCTAAAAGCAGGGAAACACAACCTACAAGCTATTTGTGTCAATGTACATTCCCCTAACAAATCCCTGAACTTGAGGAGACCCCCTCGATTCCGAGAAATTGGAACGGGTGCGCTTTCACCCTTCACCCAATGAGGTTGATATCTGAAATGGCGCAATGTTACTCGGCCATTAGAAGGATTGACCCCCTGGCAAGGGTAGTGTTTAATACCCTGAATATTGGGGGATTGTCAGACGGGGATATCTAAGGAAAAACACCAACGCTAAAAAAATACACAAAGCATTTTTTCGGTTGTGGCCAGCCATTTTCCAAAAATATGGTAACTACAGAAAAAATCGATTTACCATCGACGAATTGAAGGAGTAAAATAAATAAACGAATATACCAAACAGAATACGGCTGCCTTCTCCCCATCTGACCTTCCCCCAATATTAAGGGTGCTAAACCCCGACCTTGCCAGGGGGTCAATCCTTCTATTGGCCTAGTAACATTGCGCCATTTCAGATATCAACCTCATTGGGTGAAGGGTGAAAGCGCACACGTTCCATTTTCTCGAAATCGAGGGGGTCTCCTCAAGTTCAGGGATTTGTTAGGGGAATGTACATTGACACAAATAGCTTGTAGGTTGTGTTTCCCTGCTTTTAGGGCAAAACAATATTTGATGTGATTGTCATATCACAGAAGGTGAGTGGGGAGACGTCTATTTCAAAGTAACGGATTGTTAACTAAAGGGGAGATGTGTGGTGATGAAAAAATATCCATTGTTTAATAATCAACAAGAAAAAATCGGATTAAACCAAAAGGAACATATCTTGTCACTTTTATAAAATATAATTTTAAAATATACAAACCTTCAAGTGATTTCGAAGGGGTATCTCGTTCATCAAGATCTAACCAAGTTTGCTAATGTATCAACAGTCATGACAGGATGACCAAATATCTCGTCATCAAGATATTTCAATTTATTTTATGACGACAAGATCAAGATCTTGTGTCAGTTTTCTTTTCATGACAAGATGTCTCCTACATCCAGATCTGGGCAGTTTTGCCAACGATGCGATTCCTATTCGAAACAACAACCAGATGGGTGAATGCCTCTCAGAGATAATTCAGTAAAAATAACTAAGAACGCACAATAATATATAAATTATAATGCTGTTTTTAGATGTATCGAACTACGGGATCACTTCTTCACGATTTCGGAAAAACCAACCAATGTCTAGTATAGTGATTCTCAACCACTGTGCCGCGGCACTTTTGTGTACCGCCAAATTCTTAGAGTGTGCTGCCAAATTTTAGAAATGTACATAGTAAAAATTATAATACTTTTTTTATTACGAGTAAAGTTTGTTTAAATTAAAGAAAATTACACTGTAAAAGAAAACTGTTGTTTTTACAGTTAAATACCATATTTTTAACTATTTTTATCTTCGATAACTGTGACCTTTCATCAAGTGAAATATTCGCCCCAACGTGATGTAATTATCCCATGATAGCCAAAAAAGCTCGAAAAATTATTTTACAATTTTCTGCATCTCATTTTTGTGAATTCGGATTTTTAGTATTAACCAACATAAAAACGAAAAGATCGAGACTGTAAATGTAGAAGACGATACGAGAGTAGCATTGTCATTTTTACGACCAAATATGTCTGAAATTATCAAAAAACATCAAGCTCAAATTTCTCATTAAAAGTATTCTTATTATTACCTTGTAATTAATCCCTTAATAAACTTACTGTTGTTTTTGTTGTACATACTATATTACTTTATTTTACATTCAAAATTATTATCATAAACTATTTTACGCAGTGTATTATAGGTAAGTAAACAACTTTTAAACTTATCTTTTTCTTTGTGTGCCACCAAATTTGGAAATCGTTAAAAGTGTGCCGCAACAAAAAAAAGGCGAGAATCACTGGTCTAGTAGATAAAACGATTCATTAAAATTTTTTTGCCTACTTAACCCCCCCCCCCGAGTTACTTAGTACAGTAGAACTCCAACTATCCGAACTCCGACTATCCGAATCGCTGATTATCCGAATCGCTTTCAGAATTTCAGAAAAAAAAATTAAGACGGAAACGTACTGCGATTCGCAAAATAATGATTCTGGTTTTCAAATTCTAAATGATGATGAACTTATTGAAAGTGTGAGAGAAGAAAGTGTCGAGGAAGAAGATGACCTTAATGTCGAAGTTGAAGCAGACACGGGACCATCTGCTACTGAAGCATTTGCCGGCCTTGAAACTGCGTTGAAGTGGATGGAGCGTCAGCCCTAGTGTGACCACATGCAACTTCTCACTGTTAAGAGGATGCGCGACTTGGTTCCCGAAAACGGATGTAGACAGTCAAACAGCTTACTTTGACCGAGATGTTCAGCAAGCAATGACTTTCATTTACAGTACGGTACGTACATACTGTTCTAATGGACAGCACTTGTAAGTACGCTTAACATGTAAAAGTGTTGCCTGCACATTTAATTAATTAAAAGCTCTTTTTCTTTAAAAATAGTTTTTTTCACCCATTTTCAACATACATACATACAGTAATTAAAATACATACTAGACCCTTTTTTCGGAAAAAATCCAATTATCCGAATTTTTGATTATTTGAATGGGGTCTGGTCCCAATTGATTCGGATAATTGGAGTTCTACTGTACTAATTGCTACTACCTAATACAGTAACTCTTCTGTACAGAGCGTTCGTAAACTGGTTAGAAAAATTGGAGGGGCGATAGTACCCATGAAGACGACAAATATTTACAATGGAACCTGTGGTCTCAATGCACTCAGAGTGTCAGAAAAGAGAAACTTAGAAACAAGTCCAACAAATACAAGTCTTCACTTCTGACGTCAATTCTGCTCTGCCAGAGAAGCAACACTTCTCCATAACATCACCATGAATCCATAAAAGGAAAGCTGCGCCAAGCTTATGGTAAAAATTAAAAAAAAGGTTTTAAGCATTTAATAAGATCCTAGCGGCAAAAAATTTATGCAGAATAAAATGTATAAAAAGACATTAAACGGTGTCAAAAGCATGTTAATCAAAAATATGAATGTATTAAAATTTAGATGAAAACACGGTTGATCAAAACGAAAATTTTTTTTAACTATTTAAAAAGTATAATTTTGATGAATTGATCATTAAAAATGTGCTGTTAAGGGTATGGCGATGGATATTAAATTGATGGATAAAAGTATTATATAAGCATTTAAAATAACAATAATATTTAAAAATGGAAAAATATTTGGGAGGGGTTTTTCCTTTGTTAAAACTTGCACCGATCTATTAAAAAACTCCGAGACTATAATGATTAAAATCAGAGTCCACTACGAAAATGTGATGACGGAAACACACATACACGTATTGCCTTAAATGTACCTTTTAAATATTCAAAAAAATTATTATGATCTAATTTTAATGCTCTGTTTCTTTGCAACGTTTTAAAACAAACCTGGTGAAAAATTTTCACTCTAAAACGGAAGTTATGGTTAAAAGAGTGAAGCCCTTAATCAAACATTTAGAACCAAATGGTTCGTTTACATTTTGTACTTTGTCGATATCAGTGATCACAAAAATGTAATTTGACTACGCTCTATATTGCTAAAGCCATCTCCATGTACATTGTTTAATTAATTATACTTTTCATCTGGGAACAATGTACTTTGACTTCGACTTTTAGTTTAATTTGTTTCCTTCTTTTAATGCGGAGGAATTTCACAAGCGAATTGTTTTTAACGACGATATCTTAAAACTGTGATTTTACCACTTGCGCGCAAGATTTCTCTGGAATGGTTGGTTAGAATTACATGAAATTTTAATTAATTATGTGAATCATATATATGTTTAAAATGACCAACTTTTTTGTCTATCCTGTTGAAAGTTTTTGAAAAAAGATTAATTTTGTGTTAAAAAATTTTTTTAATTTTTTTTTTAATTCAAAATTTTTTTGTAGAGAATTTAAAAAAAAAAATACAAGAGATCGTCATTGTAATTATATTATATATTTTAAAGTATTATAAAAAATTCAGCTCAGAATAATAATTATTTTGCACAGAATACTGCGCGCAATGCACATTATAATATTCTAACAACAAAAACAATGCATTTCATTTTGGTCCAATTTACAATATATTTAAAGGGTAGAAATTTTTTAGAAAATAGTTTACAAAAGATAAAGACAATTAAAAAATTAAAATTTCATTTATGTAAATAATTTATTCATGGAGATATTAAGATTCGAAATGTAGGGATTTTTTTGTGTGCATATTTTGACATTTAAAAGGTACCTAACCCCTTAAGGAGTATTATCTCCAAGTAACAAATGGCGATGACACAGTAAAGAAAAGTGCACGTAGGGTTTATGTACTTGGAGGGTCTATAGCTATCACAGTGGGAGAACCTACAGAGCCATGATGGTATCCTTTAGATTTGGAAGTGAAATGAATTGAAGTAGTCGTCCTAAACTGAAGTGGAAAGAAGGGTTTCAGTGTTTTAAAAGAGTGGATGAGGGGAAATTAGTTTTCCAAAATATTGTATCATAGAGCGACAGTCAAACCAGTCCAAAATATTCTACCACCTTCGTATTATTTGAAAATAGTTTAACCATCGGTTTGTGTATTTTGCGTTAAATTTTATCTAGCTAAATAAAAACGTGTTGCACAAATTTTACCTTTTCATTTAAAAGTGAGTTTGTTCGGCCCTCATAAATCTAAAAGAGTAAACTGAAATTATTTATTTTTTAATTTATAAATAGTAGTCCTTTTCTCATGTAAATCATGGAAACAGAAAAAAAAAGAGAAAACAAAATGAAACAAATTATTATTTATGTAATAGAATCGCTTCTAGTGATGTCCTTGTGTTGTAATTTTACCGTCGGTGATATTTTCATAACCAAAGGAAATGTATTGAATTTGTATGACAGGTTTTGTACGCCACTCCTGCGAACAATAATTTTTGTTTAAGGATAAGGCACTTCAGAATTCTACAAATTTATGTAAAAAAAAAAAAAAATAACGTACTGATATTCCTATTACAGCAGGGGTAGGTATGTAGATAATTCATTAACGTTGTACTGGAGCAACACAACGGGTTATTAACGACGGTCCACGATCAATTCCAAAGGGGAAGATCCGACGACAGCACCACGTAAATTTTGAACAACATCATAGCAGGGGAGACATCATTGCCTATAAACGTCTGACTATAAACATATATAAGCTGCGGAAAAAAATCGAAGCAATCCTTTTTATTCTCTCATTAGTAGATCAAATTCAATCTCGTATCTTCATTTTTAATGTCCCTTTATTCTTTTATTTGTTCAATGTACTAAAAAATTATAAAACAAGGATCATAGTGTATTTAGCTATTTTTTAGCTATTTGTAGTTTATTTTGTAAACGAAACAAAAATGCAACTGAAAGCAGTGAACTTTTTTAAACTTCAACTTTCTATTAACAATGACAGATTTTTTATAAAAGTAGTTAAGACTAAATTAGAGTGTATTTAAATACACTAGGGGGCCTGCCCCCTGCTCGCTAACGCTCGCCAACCCCCGGAGGATTGCTTCGCAATCCTCATTGGTTCGCTGCGCGAACCTATACTCGCTTCGCTCGCCTCAATGAAGACATGTGTCCTAGCAGAAGGGATTGTTTACAAAATATGTTACCAAAAAAATGTTTTTCAAATCTAAATTTGCTGTATTACAGAAAAAATATATACAGTACCTCTAAAATCAGAATTCAAATGAAAACTTTGTGCAAATTTTGACTCGAAATGTGAGCGTTGCTTTGGAAATTGAATACCCAGCATGTTGTTTGTGTGTACATTTCCCAGAACTCAAACGACCCACACTTTTTCATTGAGTTTGTTGCCGAAAGTTGTAGTGCAAGCGTCTTGTTGAACTATAATTGTTGGCCCTGAAAAGGACCGTTTTTTAAATGGCCCTGAAAAGATCCTCTGCTTTCTTTGATTTCTATTATAAACTAACTGCAACAGCTCATTAAAATTTCCTTTTTTTTCAATAAAATTTCATCCGATAATGCTATAAATTCAATCGATGCGCGAGACTTCGCGATAAACAAACAATCTTACAGTGTATGCCAAAACGCGTTTACAAATAACGTCTTTTTTGCGTGCCACGTAAGAGAATTATATATATAGATTCGATTCTTGTCGATGCCACTCTTGCCGGTAGATGGCGACACCACAAGATTTTAGCGGTGCCATGAAATTATATTTAACATTTTTTTTCTTCTCGTCTCTATTTTATATTATTTACACCCCATCACGTTTTTTAGCCTTTATGGTGTTCTTCTTTTAATGGGTCTTCAGAATTAAGTAAAAGAATGCACCTCCTGTCTTGTTTCGTGCTCTACAAACATTTGTGAGAAGATAATTTCAATGCTCTACATCTTCTCTCACTTCTGAACAGTAATATGATTATAAGCTTTCTATGAAAGTAATTTTCCTTTAAGCGTTGTATTTTAAAGATGGAGTGAATGAAAGAACATTCAATTCACCCGCATGGCAGTGAAAATTACTTCTGTGTCGAAATCAAAGCTGTACTGAAGAATATAATGATTTCAAAAACACTTTTATGAGAAAAAAAAACTTACTTTTATAAATATTTTTTAAATTCCGCCCAGTTAAACACTGGCGCTCAGCCATAGCGCTGTAAAACTTTAATAATACGACTAGGTCTCAGTCTCACTAAAAGTAATCCAATGATAAAAATTTCAAGTCATATGTAACATATTTAACTTTTTGACTACGGGTGAAGATATAACTGGCGTAATTCTTTCTTGACCCGATTCTTATAATTTTCAAGGTACAATTGCTGGTTGTATCAGCCGTGGTCTAAAAGAAGTATTTAGTATCTTAGATACCAATTTTTATGTGAAACGGGAACCATTATTAACAAGTCAATTTTTCTAATATCACAACCAATAAAATGGGACTAAAATTGGAATTGCTATTTTTGGGAGCATGTCTAAGTTTTATAAAATAGAATAACAGTTTTTTCTGAAGATATACACTATGATAGAAATCATTTAGACATTCACCTTAAAAAGAGTTACATTTCATCGAATATCCTAACGCTTTAATGTTTATGGTACAATGTGTAACGAAGGCTAACGTAGGATGATGCAGTCTTATTTTGTGGGTTAACCATTCTTGTATATTTACGAAAGAAAACGAAAATCAGACTTACGAGTGATAAAAAGGTGTACATAAATATCGTACCTAGCGACATCTATCGGGAACTAACAGAAAACAAACGCAGCACAAGTTGTTGACATTCGCATTGTAAACGAAAAAATAAACGGGAGGGGGGGGGGGGCTTACGACCTTTAAACCTTCCAAAAATTCGATTTTTCAAAAAAATATATAAATTAAAATACATACATTTCTGAACCATTTTGACACCAACCGCATGACAAAATTCAAATAAATACCAGAGATATGAAAGAAAATCGAAAGGTACACTGAGCAAAACATGGGCTTCTGTAACCAAAGTTTTATCTTTACGGCTGTTTTTCTCAGTTTTGTTTTTTTTAGAAAAATCTCAGATTGAGCGCATGATATCTGAAGTACTATTTGAGCAACTTGTTCAAAAATTGGTATACATATTCATTAAACCTACATGCTTGTTTTAAAACCACAATATTGAAAAAAAAATTATTATTTTGGAATTTTGGGGTAGACATTGTTGTTGACGTATCAGAATATTTACTTCTTCCATGAAACATAATTGATAAAAAATATTAATTTATATTTATTTTTATATTTTTTGCTTTCATTTTAATCTGTTATACATATAGAATAACATACACTTAAATTACTTTGTATACATCTATTTGTTTATGTGCAATCTTGCACGCAGCACTGTTCCTCAAATCTTTACTCACAATGAAGTAATACCTTAACGAGCCCGACACAAAAACTTTTGCTAATATTTAAATCATGTTTGTACAATGTATTTTATACCTTAAAAATGTAGGAGCATAATGGAAAAAAAAAGTATTCCATTTTATGCAATACTTAAAAAATGACATAGCTTCGAAACTGACCTTATTCCTACTCCATCAAGAGTGGTTTAAAGGTCGTAAGCCCCCTTAAGCAAATCTACTTACTTGATCAATGAAAAGGGATTAGACTAAATATAGTGGAACAGGAATTTGAAGCTTTACATTAACAAAATTATTCTTCGAACTTCATTTTTACTTTAGCGTTTGAAGAGTGTTGCAGAAGTAATTTTTAAACGTCGTTTTGGGACATTAAAGATGTTTTTAACAAAGAAATGAAGTTAAACAAATCATAAGATTAAGGCTTCAGGTTTACTCGAACTGAAGTAATTTAATTATTTCCTTGTGATTTTAACATTGATGGGTTTAGACGCCTAATTCCACTTTGTAACATGCAGTCTTCCCTATACGACTTCTTAACAATTTTGTACTTCTTTGAGCAATGAAATATCTCCAAAGCATTCTATTCTAAGGAAGAGAGATAGAATATTTCCAAAAACTCTCTTCTTTGGCTTTCGGAAGTACGAACTGAAATACTGACCCGAAGGAATCACCAATTACTCGATGTGGTTTATTATGCGTGTTCTCGATTGTGCTAAAAACACGTCAGTTAACAAGGAAATATAATGTATTCAAACTTAACAGTCCACGTAAAATAATAGGAATCAAATGTTTACAAATGCTTTAACGTTGCGGAACTCGGACTTTCAAGGAAGATATTTTAAACCGGGAATTTGAATTTTAAATGAAAAGAGAAACAGCACGTGCGAATTTATATATAGTTCCGAGTAGAGCTGTCGGAAAAGAGCGGCTTCTGTTCGTGATTGAATTTCATAAAAATGTTGAGACAGTTCTTTTGTGAGAAAAGGACTTTTAGTTACCTTCTCAAAAGAATCTATTCTAAAGAAAGAAGTAATAGAATATTTTTAAATGATTCTATCATAAGGAAAGGAGAAATAGGATCTTTCCAAATCATTATATTTTAAGGAAAAGAGCAATATAACCTTTTTAGCCCTTCTGGTGTTCTCCTTTTAATGGGTCTTCAGAATTAAGTAAAAAAAATGCACCTTCAATTCTACAGAATGGGCAGTTAAATCTTTTCAAATGATTCTATTCTGAGGAAAAAAGTAATAGAAACTTTCCAAATTATTCTATTCTAAGGAAATAATATAATATCTTCAAAGGATTCTATTCTACAGAATGGGCAATTAAAAACTTTCAAAATGATTATAATCTGAGGAAAAAGCAATGGAAGCTTTCATAAGGGTTCTATTTTTTTACATATTGGGCCAATGGAACCGCTCTAAAAGATTTATTCCAAGGAAAAAAGCAATATAACATTTCCAAAGGCTTCTATTCTAAGGAAAGGACCAATTTAATCTTTCTATTGTTATTAAAGAGCAAAAGGATTTTACAAAGGATTCTATTTTATAAAAGGAATAATAGGATCGTACCAAAGGATTCTTTTTTAAGGAATAGAGAAATAGAATCTTTTTCTAAAGTAATCTTTCAGCAGATATAATAGGTAGTAGAAAATATAATTTTTCTAAAGTAAGCTTTCTATAATAGTAGTAGTAGAGAGCAGAATCCTTATAAAGTAATCTTTCTATAATAGTAGTAGTAGAAAGCAGAATCCTAAAGTAATGTTTCTATATAATAGTAGTAGTAGAAAGCAGAATCCTTCTAAAGTAATCTTTCTATGATAGTAGTAGTAGAAAGTAGAATTTTTCTAAAGTAATCTTTCTATAATAGTAGCAGTAGAAAGCAGAATCCTTCTTCAGTAATCTTTCTACAATAGTAGTAGTAGAAAGTAGAATCCTTCTAAAGTAATCTTTCTATAATAGCAGCAGTAGAAAGCAGAATCCTTCTTCAGTAATCTTTCTGTAATAGTAGTAGTAGAAAGTAGAATCCTTCTAAAGTAATCTTTCTATAATAGTAATAGTAGAAAACAGAATCCTTCTGAAGTAATCTTTCTATAATAGTAGTAGTAGAAAGTAGAATCTTTCTATTCTTCATAATGGTAAACTAAAATTTGCCCAATGTATTCTATTCAAAGGATGTTGCATTAAAATCTTTCCAAATGGCCCTATTCTTCATAATGAGCCAATGCAATAGTTCTAAAAGTTTTATTCTAAGGAAAGGGGGAGAATAGAACCCCTTTCCAAAAGATACTATTATAAAGAAAGGACCACTAGATTCTCTCTTTCTAAAAGTTGGAAGAACCCATGGATTCTTTAAGTAAACAGATATGGTTATAGAGTCGTTAAATATGCTGTCGAATAAAAGCAATATCTCACTACTCGGCAATTTCGTGAAACTTTATAGGTTAATCGCGATAGTAGTAAGCTTTCTAATGATATAGATACTAGGTATGCGACATCGATGTCAATGTTTTCAAAACCGATGTTTTATAAAAAAAAATCAATGTATTTACCATTGATATATTGGAGTCGAATTTTTTATAACATTGATGTTTATACCTGTCGATGTTGTATTTTTAAATGAAAAAAGTACCATTATAAAAATAACCAAGTAGCATAATTTTCATAAACAGTAAATTGAACATAACTAAAACATCGATGCTAAACATCGATGTTTTTACGATGTCGATGTTTTATTTTGGACCCAAGTGGCCAAGGGTGAAGTGTCTGAAAAGGACGAGGATAAAAGGGGGAACGATTCCCCTAGCAACGAGACAATAGGGATGCGACATCGATGTTTTATTTAAAAAACATCGATTTATTGGAGCCAATGTTTGCTAAACATCGATGTTTTTAAATTGTCGATGTTTTATTTTGGACCCAAGTGGCCAAGGGTGAAGTGTCTGAAAAGGACGAGGATAAAAGGGGGAACGGTTCCCCTAGCAACGAGACAATAGGGATGCGACATCGATGTTTTATTTAAAAAACATCGATTTATTGGAGCCAATGTTTGCTAAACATCGATGTTTTTACGTTGTCGATGTTTTATTTTGGACCCAAGTGGCCAAGGGTGAAGTGTCTGAAAAGGACGAGGATAAAAGGGGGAACGATTCCCCTAGCAACGAGACAATAGGGATGCGACATCGATGTTTTATTTAAAAAACATCGATTTATTGGAGCCAATGTTTGCTAAACATCGATGTTTTTACGATGTCGATGTTTTATTTTGGACCCAAGTGGCCAAGGGTGAAGTGTCTGAAAAGGACGAGGATAAAAGGGGGAATGGTTCCCCTAGCAACGAGACAATAGGGATGCGACATCGATGTTTTATTTAAAAAACATCGATTTATTGGAGCCAATGTTTGCTAAACATCGATGTTTTTACGTTGTCGATGTTTTTACGATGTCGATGTTTTATTTTTGAACTAGTACTAAACCAGTTTTAAAAAATGGAGAAAAAAAGTTTAAATACATCGATGTTTGCTTAACATTATCGATGTTTTTACGCTGTCGATGTTTTATTTTTGAATTAGTACTAAACTAGTTTTAAAAAATCGATAAAAAAAGTTTAAATACATCGATGTTTAAAAACATCGATGGTTTTGGGGCGATGTATTTTAACATCAATGTTTTAATACTGAACATCGATGTTTCGGTGTCGATGTCGCAGCCCTAATATATACGTCTTTTGTAACAAAAAAGACCACAGCTTCCATTCTGAATCATCGCCGGATTAGACACACAGCCTGTCAAGGTTTAAGCACATGAAAGAAAATGAAGAATCAGTGACACACAAAAACAACTTAAAAGCAATACTTTCCCAAACCCTCAAAGAGTTCAAAAATACGATCCAACAGGTGAGTTGCTGTCTATCGAGACAAAGAAAAAATCCCTCACGTGTATCGTTCCACATTGCAGCTCTCCGTGTCATCACTAATTGCCTGTTTGTCACCTTCGAAGAAGAAAATAAGCAAGAAATTTGCATACCGTGTCCGTCGAAGTGTCACATGAGTAACCGCAGAAGGTAAACCTATTTCTCGAGGGGCAACGCCTGACGGGAAATGTCCGAAAGTTGCGTCTGACTTCCCACTAAATGCTTTTCCTGTCATGCAAAAATATTTCACCTCACTTGTAAAGTTGTTTCCATTGCTATGCGTGATTTCGTTTGGATCAGTCTGAATTGGGACTTTTCTTTTCCTGGTCTCAATTCGGTAATTTTTAATTAACCTTTAAGCTGCGGCAGATAGACAAATTGTTACCACTAAAATTTCCCGCGGCATGGTATAGATCTGTGTACTTTGGATGTTATCCGCCTTTTAACTGACCGCTGGTATCGATCATTATTTACGAGCTGTTAGCGACTGACCTTCTAGACGGTTCCTCCTTGTGTTCGGGGTGCCCTACCCCGTTGACCGTGAGGTGTGAACGCTTTGGAGGAAAGGCAGAAGGTAGCTCTGGTGATATCTATCTCAAACGATACGCAACACAATACTATAAAAGGAAAGCGTCAGACGTAAACGCCCTTCAAGGCTCTAAGCTCAAGTCAGGTAGTTATGTTAGGGGGGGTCGGACATGCAGGTGAAAGAGTCGTTCTGTGAGACGATTGAAAAAAACCTAAGCGTCGCAGCGAAAGATGAATGTCGTACTAGAGCAACACAGCGGGCTGTGGATGAGGGTCTGGGATCAATCCCCTAACGAAATGATCCAAGGACAACAGAACGTCATTTTGAACCAGATGACGAGGCAGCCTGAGCTGGCACCCCACTCTCTAAACTTGCACACCAACCCTACTTGAGGACTTTCGGCCACGACCGATTTAAGGTGCACCAGCCACCTCTACACCCTACGCTTACAAGCATCCATGCTCGATCCCGGATTTGAAGCAGGAACTTTGCTATCTAGAAACTAACCACCAGACAGGTTGGTCGGCACCATCCCTCACCAAAGTGAGGACATTTGAGACTACGACAGAATTAACGTGTACCAGAGATCCAGCCAAAGATCGAATGTCTTTGGTTTTATCGAGTTTCGAACTACCAACCCTCTGGTTGTTAATCCCCTTACTTCTATTGAGTGACGAAAAATTATCACAAACTTTGAAAAAAGAAAAATCATTCTTGCATCTGCTATCCACCGGATGCATCAAGCTTCCAAATCAAATCAAAGACATCAAAATACTCTCTCAAGAATCTCGACGCGTCTGTCAAAATATATCTCCACCCCTGTTCAATCGAACATAGGTGATTCATCACCAATCTTGAACAAGAGAAAAGAAAACCGGCACATTACATACTGAGAACGACACGCCATTTTTGCTTCCACAAGGGAAAGTAGGAAGTAAACGACAGGAAGAAAAAGAACATTTCAGGAGGGGGGGGGGGGCAAAAGGGCGTGGACGGTCAAAAGCGATTCCCTCCAAACATAACCTACTTCAAAAAATCCTCTCGTTTTTTCCTCCCTCGATTGCACAGGAGCCGATGACAAATACCCACGATAAGTTGTTCTCGGCGAAAAAAATGGGTGTTCCGGCCTCCAGGAACAAAAGGTTCGCTTCTGGAACACTTGTTGGTTCCATTGTGAGGGTCGTGTAAGCTGAGAAATATTCCATTCTTCGTAAGAAAAGCATTATGACTGCGCTTGTTCCACCTGTTGTTGGTGGAATTGCCAGCCCAGAAAAAAGGGCCAATAACTTCGGTTGCGTGACAGTTGGTGAGAGGGTTTTTTCGAACGCTTCTGAATCATCTGTTGGTTGAAAGTTGAGAACTCTGTTGGAAACATAATTTTTTATTGAGCATCAGGAGATTGCTACCCTAATCACACACAAAGAGGCAATTATTACAGTTATGGGGGTTAAGATTTAATTTGTTAGTGTGCTTTTATCGATGGTATTGAAAACCAAAATGATATCTCGTCATTTTGAAGAATAACTCGAAAGAATAGATCCCATGAGCTGTATTTGAGATCAAACCTCATTTCTTTCCTGCTAGAAAACTACGTAGACATTATTTCACTATGTAGCCTCATTTGGCAATATAACATCCAATGACAAAATTGATGTGTAAATGCACATTTCTACAGTGTGGAGACAAAGATGGTGAAATCGTCAATGTATTACTACTAGTCATATTACCAATCGGAAGATGAATTAATGGACAGGCGTCTTCTGCCGTTTCATTCAGTCCTACCCTGAAGACGATAGTAATCTTAGGATAACGTTACTTGTAATTTTGTTAACATGATCTGGATCACATAAAAAGATTACCACTGTTCACTAATTTTATATTTCCTCTATCGTCATTTTGAAGATGGTGAAATCGTCAATGTCTTACTACTAGTCATATTACCAATCAGATGATGAATTAATGGACAGGCGTCTTCTGCCGTTTCATTCAGTCCTACCCTGAAGACGATAGTAATCTTAGGATAACGTTACTAGTAATTTTGTTAACATGATCTGGATCACATAAAAAGATTACCACTGTTCACTAATTTTATATTTCCTCTATCGTCATTTTGAAGATGGTGAAATCGTCAATGTCTTACTACTAGTCATATTACCAATCAGATGATGAATTAATGGACAGGCGTCTTCTGCCGTTTCATTCAGTCCTACCCTGAAGACGATAGTAATCTTAGGATAACGTTACTAGTAATTTTGTTAACATGAGATCTGGATCACATAAAAAGATTACCACTGTTCACTAATTTTATATTTCCTCTATCGTCATTTTGAAGATGGTGAAATCGTCAATGTCTTACTACTAGTCATATTACCAATCAGATGATGAATTAATGGACAGGCGTCTTCTGCCGTTTCATTCAGTCCTACCCTGAAGACGATAGTAATCTTAGGATAACGTTACTAGTAATTTTGTTAACATGATCTGGATCACATAAAAAGATTACCACTGTTCACTAATTTTATATTTCCTCTATCGTCATTTTGAAGATGGTGAAATCGTCAATGTCTTACTACTAGTCATGTTACCAATCAGATGATGAATTAATGGACAGGCGTCTTCTGCCGTTTCATTCAGTCCTACCCTGAAGACGATAGTAATCTTAGGATAACGTTACTTGTAATTTTGTTAACATGATCTGGATCACATAAAAAGATTACCACTGTTCACTAATTTTATATTTCCTCTATCGTCATTTTGAAGATGGTGAAATCGTCAATGTCTTACTACTAGTCATATTACCAATCAGATGATGAATTAATGGACAGGCGTCTTCTGCCGTTTCATTCAGTCCTACCCTGAAGACGATAGTAATCTTAGGATAACGTTACTAGTAATTTTGTTAACATGATCTGGATCACATAAAAAGATTACCACTGTTCACTAATTTTATATTTCCTCTATCGTCATTTTGAAGATGGTGAAATCGTCAATGTCTTACTACTAGTCATATTACCAATCAGATGATGAATTAATGGACAGGCGTCTTCTGCCGTTTCATTCAGTCCTACCCTGAAGACGATAGTAATCTTAGGATAACGTTACTAGTAATTTTGTTAACATGATCTGGATCACATAAAAAGATTACCACTGTTCACTAATTTTATATTTCCTCTATCGTCATTTTGAAGATGGTGAAATCGTCAATGTCTTACTACTAGTCATATTACCAATCAGATGATGAATTAATGGACAGGCGTCTTCTGCCGTTTCATTCAGTCCTACCCTGAAGACGATAGTAATCTTAGGATAACGTTACTAGTAATTTTGTTAACATGATCTGGATCACATAAAAAGATTACCACTGTTCACTAATTTTATATTTCCTCTATCGTCATTTTGAAGATGGTGAAATCGTCAATGTCTTACTACTAGTCATGTTACCAATCAGATGATGAATTAATGGACAGGCGTCTTCTGCCGTTTCATTCAGTCCTACCCTGAAGACGATAGTAATCTTAGGATAACGTTACTAGTAATTTTGTTAACATGATCTGGATCACATAAAAAGATTACCACTGTTCACTAATTTTATATTTCCTCTATCGTCATTTTGAAGATGGTGAAATCGTCAATGTCTTACTACTAGTCATATTACCAATCAGATGATGAATTAATGGACAGGCGTCTTCTGCCGTTTCATTCAGTCCTACCCTGAAGACGATAGTAATCTTAGGATAACGTTACTAGTAATTTTGTTAACATGATCTGGATCACATAAAAAGATTACCACTGTTCACTAATTTTATATTTCCTCTATCGTCATTTTGAAGATGGTGAAATCGTCAATGTCTTACTACTAGTCATATTACCAATCGGAAGATGAATTAATGGACAGGCGTCTTCTGCCGTTTCATTCAGTCCTACCCTGAAGACGATAGTAATCTTAGGATAACGTTACTTGTAATTTTGTTAACATGATCTGGATCACATAAAAAGATTACCACTGTTCACTAATTTTATATTTCCTCTATGGTGAATACTCAAATTTTGGATTTGGGACAATAGATGTTCTAACATTGGAATAGGTGCTTTTACCACAGAAACCTATCCGCAATCGCATTCTGTGTATTTCAAACTCGATGCAATACTTGCCTCAGTTTTCAAGGTGGTCATGCTGCCCAAAAAGGACCACCTTCTCCTTACATCAGCTGGCTTGTTTTTTGTTGATTGGTATTTAGATTTAATATCAAAAGTATATAATAATAAAAAACGATAAATTACATTTTAAGGTAACCTCAATATTTATCATGCCAAAGCACTAGGAAAGTAGATGTTGAGAATAGGAATGTACCACGTGGGTGTTGTTGAGAGTGGAGCTTCTTGCTGACACTCTCGGCGAGACCACGTGATCGTTCGTAAAGTAATGTGATTCAAAACAATTTCAATGACTTCCTGAATGGCACGGCTTCGGGTGTGAGCTTTCTTGATGAGCTCCCTTCTTTTCCTTGAAACTTGAATTTATGTATCTCAGCGTAATATTATCGTTTGTTGTGTTGTGTTGTACCGTTTGTACTGTTTGTTTGATGTCCGAAAATAAATCACAAAAAGACATTCTTGGACTCGATGATTCTTGGATTCGATTAATCTTTACAGTAGAAGTATAATATTCTCAGACGGGGTGTACTTTGTTTGACTGAAAACTTCTATAAAAATGTTTGTTTTGATTTTCGTGTATATTAGCGTGTTTCAACAAATCTTAATTTTTATTCTTGGTTTGATTACTTTTTTTTTCATTCTCCTATAATACTTGCACTTCACATTTTTTTTTATGTCATCCTGCACTTGTCCTCTAGAGAAAATTTTAGCCATATAATAGCAACTACCAGCCGAAATCCATTCTTGGATATTGTGCCATGAAACCAAAATGATTTTGGTTTCACGGCACAATATCCAAGAATGGATAAACTATACCAAAAAACGCCCAAATAAAAATAATGGCATATAGACACAAATAAAGAATTTCAAATGAAGCGTACGAATCAACAATAAAAGGCTAATAAAAAAACATTGAAAAGTGCTTATAACTGAAACAAAAATAGTAATAAATCACTTTTGTCAAAATCACTTTTTTCTAACTAAAAATAAGGACTTTCTAAGCACTTTCTAAGACAAAATAAGGACTTTATAATGACGTACATAAAATATTATAGACACCGTATTACACAATGTAATAGCTAACTTTCGACCAAATGGGGATGCTCTTACCGATTAGATAATCTTATAAGAACAGTAGTATGTAAAAAATATAATATTCAAGTCTATTTTCTAAAAATTATACACAAATAAGGCCACAAAAAAAATGAGATTTTTCAAAAAAAGCAGTCTGATTTTTACAAAATTCAGCAGTTAATATGTGGGCATTTACGTGTGCACGTATCTATACTATTATAAAAGGAAGTGTTTATCTGTCTGTTTGTTTCTTGCCCGCGAAGTCCTGACGAATCTATGGCACTTACAGTAATGAAATTTGGCACACAGGTAGTCCGAATTTTTTACAATTTTACGGTCGAGGCGAAATTTAAAATTCAATCTAGAACATTTAAAAATGATTTAAATAGTTTTTTCACCATTCTTCATTCTACTGCGGTAAATCAAAGGAATAAAGAAACATCAAAATTTAGACTTATTGCCTTCACGTGTTTGCTTAACATCAGCCTTTGGAACCATGCCAAGTTTTTTCATCTCCTAGGAGAGAACACATTCGAATGACCTTCATATGTTTCGAGATTCATTCATAAATTATAATTAGTGGCAAACTATAAATTTACTAAAAGTATGTAAAAGGATTGCAAGTTGCATACGTCAGAGTGAAATTTGACTGGATCGATAACCGAACGACTTTCTAAGAAAATATTTTCCCGTGAACCAAAACAGATCATAAGAGTTATGAAAAAAAAAAACTTTGATAAATTTATAAAAAGGTTAAAAAAATAAAATGCAACTTTATTGAATAGGTATTCAACTAGTTGCCACAGTCCCAGCCTAAGCCATTCAGTGAATTGCCATATAATTTGGAACCACGGTCAGATGACGAGACATCTGAGCTGGTGCCCTACTCCCCAAACTTCCACACCAACCTAACATGAGGACTTTCGGCCACGACAGATTTAAAGTGCACCAGCCGCTTCTACACGATATGCTTACAAACATCATTTTAATGAAACAAAATTGATTTGAAAATAATCATCTTAGCTGACAATGGAAATAGATTGTGCATGGCATAACAAAGGAAAGTGAAATTCAAGCACAGTCGGCCATTGAGTATTTGTCACCCGGATGGAAAGAGAAAAAAATTATAAAGCATAGAATTACTTTCGTTTTACGTCAGCATACAAATACGATAAGAGTCCAAAATTTCCAGTTTTCAAATTTCCAGTATTGAAATTCCCCGACTATTCTCGGTACTCCAGCACTGTGGTTTACGTTTTTGCGATCTTTTCCTACAATGTTTTTTTTTTAAACGAGTGGGTTGGTTTTATTTTGGAACTGATAACCGATTGCTTCAAATTTTCAAAGCAGAATCACCCCCGAAAATCTTCAATTTTTAAAAAAATTTTCTGGGATAGTTGTTGCAAAGAATTAAAAGCATAAAAAAAAGCTAGATTAAAAAAAAATTACTACTCAGATAGCAGTATGAATTAAAATAAATTTTTTTTTAATATTGTTTTCGATTCACCTACAAACTTAAAAATACAGTTCCCATAGTTACAATAAATTTTTAAAACATTGCACTCTCGGGTAACTGAATAAAACAAAATTAAGTAGTATTGGATGATTGTATTCTAGTTTCCTCTATCAGGGCAACTATTTTTTGCATTGCGAGAGACACTCACAAGTCGAAAACAGACCGATTTTCATGGGTTTTCAAGTTTTTAAAGTGTATTATATATATATATGGAGCTCATCAAGATACGTACTCATCAAGAGTCGATCGGCAATTTGTATATCGCGTATCAAGGGTTGCCATTCTAGCAAGCCTGTTACTGAATCATCATTAAAACCGTACTTGTAAGCAGTTTTATCGCCCAACAGCCGCTAAAAAGAGGTCGGAAATATTGTGAAAAAATATCGTCATTCGAAAACTGAATTTTGTTTTTAAAGGAAAATAAGCACTTTCTAAGGACTATTATTGCAAAATTAGCACTTCTAAGGGCTCTTTGAAATGGAAGGTTAAAATAAGCACTTAGAAGCACTTTCTAAGCAACCCTGACTAAGCAACAAATATCAGATCAAAACATATCGTTCAAGAAATTTAAGAACTGCAAAATGTGGGAATCCTTTTGAAAACAGAATTTTCAGAAATTGGGAAGGAATCCTGTTCTGTTTCTCTGAAAAGGAAATGGACAAAGCAGAATCGTTTCAGGACTCAGTTGGACGATGGACATCGATTTTTGATAAGATCCCAACCTGAAACGTACAGATGTACTAGAAATTTAACGTAGGGATCGATGTGTCGATGTTTTAAAAACATCCATGTTTTATAAAAAAACATCGATGTTTTAAAAGCTTCTACATCGTTGCCCATGGATGTATTTACCATCTATGTATTGGAGCCGATGATTTTTTTTTTATAACATCGATGTATTTATGATCTATGTATTGTAGCCGATGCTTTTTAACATCGACTATCATCTATGTATTGGAGCCGAGAGCTACAAAAATAATAAAGGGGATAGCAAATCTCGACTACAATCAACGTTTAAGTAAGCTAAACGTGTATACACTGGAAAGAAGAAGAAGGAGGGGAGATTGGATTCAGCTTTTCAAGATGGTAAAACAAGGGGACACAGAGGGCCTAAATTTCAATAGGGATAACAGAACAAGGGGCCATGGGTATAAATTGAATAAGACACATTTTAATCGGGATTTAAGAAAAACTATTACTTTAATAGGGTAATAGACAGTTGGAACGCGTTGCCAGAGAATATAGTTAATTCAAAAGGAATGTACGAATTTAAGATATAATTGGATAGTAAGTGGGAATTGGGGAGTTCATACACAAAGGACCAGCCTCGTTGGGCTTGAGCCTGTGGCTGGTCGTCAATATTTGTATTTGTATTAAACTTGTCGATATTTTTATGTTGTCGATCTGTGATTTTTAAATGAAAAAAAGTACCATTATAAATATTAAACATACTTTTAGACCAAAGTGACCACTGGTGAAGGGTCTGTAAAGAAGGGATGCGACATCGATGTCAGTGTTTTAAAAACATCGATGTATTTACCATCGATTTATTGGAGCCGATGCTTGTTTAACATGGATGTTTTAACATTGTCGAAGTTTTTACGTTGTCGATGTTTCAATTTTGAATGAAAAAAAAAACACCATAGTAAAAATTAAGGAACATAACCGCTTAACTAAGTATTTGTCCTTTGATGGCGACATCCGTCCCATCAGGAAGAGTTTTTCCCCTCACTGGTGGGATAGCTAGTAGTAAAAGAAGTCGGCTTAAGGTGGAGAAAGTTGACAAACTTCCTTTCTTTACAAGCAGTAAATAACAAATATTGGATAATGGTAATTTTAGTTAACGTCGTACTAGAGCAACACAACGGGCTATTGACGACGGTCCGGGATCAGTCCCTTAAGGGAAAGATCCTATGACAACACCTCGTAATTTTGAACCACGGTCGGGTGACGAAGCAACACCTGAGCTGGCACCCCACTCTCCAAACTTCCACGCCAACCCAACATGAAACAAATATTGGGAGATATAATAATTATAGACCCCAATCTTCTTTATTTACAGTAAATAAAAAATAAGTTTGTTGTGTCTCCCCCCCCCATGTAAGTTGCACTTCTCTAACTATACTTATAGTAAGTAGCACCTATTTCAAATTGTTATAAATACTATTTTCTTTTATATTATTCAATTTGAAAATAAAAGATTTGTTAATTGCTCGTATTAATTTTTTTGTCTTTGTTTTGACAGCTAAAAAAAAATCTTAGTTATAAATTAATAAACAAGACAAATTCAATCCTCCCCTCCCCTGGCGAACATTAACGTTTGAGGATGCTAAATCAGTTTTAAGAGAAATGGAGGGAAAAGTTTAAATACACGGATGTTTAAAAACATCGATGATTTTGGGGCGATGTATTATAACCACCTATGTTTTAATTTTGAACATCGATGTTTTGCTGTTGATGTCGCATCCATAATTCAAAGTCAACCTTAAAGAATTATTATAATGAATAGTTAATTTAATTCGTGTAGTATAGAAACAAACTCTTTTGATCAATCCATCTGATTGAATGCTGAATTTCGTCACTGCTATTCACATTTATTTGCTTATTAATTCAAGAATGTAAGCAATTTTTTATTTGCAGTTTACTCCTTTAGCCATTATTACTTTTAGTTCGACTCGCATCTAAATTTAATGTCATGTTGCATTTGTATAACTTTGATTGGTTGAGTGTCATGCCGAAATGGACCCATTCAACCAATCTGTGCCAACGTCATATTAATAAATGGTAGGTAGGCATTTAATTAACGTCGCATTGGATCAACACAAGGAGCTATTGGGTACGATCCGGGGTGCTATTTTCCAAACCCTCACAGATACTACAACAGGGGACGGGGCTAACCGTAACGGCCAATGAGACTGAAATCAACCAAATATAAAATGATGTCTTCTATTAAAGAGCTCCTTTGCGTGAAGCAACGATGGCCTTATGGCTAAAGTCACCTACCTTCAGATTGGCGTCGGCAGCGGAGGAAGACTTCCCGAGCTCGAACCCAGCTGGCGGAATATTTTTTAGATCCTCCAAATTATTAAAAAAAAATTCCAATTTAATTCCTTTTGATTCAAAATTACTTTTCCTAATTTTTAATACCCTTTTTATATATTTCCAAGCCTCCGTTGATTTTACATAAATAATCTAAGAACCACTCCTGAACTCACTACCAGCTGATATTTTTCCGCCCTCTGCCGTCCCATTTGCTTTAGGATGATGGTGTCGTATCCACCCCTGGTTTAGGACCATTCTGATGTAACAAAAAGCATGCATAAAACACTAACTTATGTAATTATTAACTTATATAATAAAAGGATACAATTTTCGGCTCCCACCTCTACCCACCCATAGCCATGGATCTGAAAAGAAAAGAAGAAAACAGAAAAATTATTTAACATGTTTCATTTACTACACTGCAAACAGGATCAGACAGGATTTCAGTTGTCTAGCGTAGTGAAGGAGATTCCTATCCAGCGCTCGCGATCATTGGCCGTTACGGTTAGCCCCGCCCCCTGTTGTAGTATCTGTGAGGGTTTGGAAAATCGCATCCGGGATCAACCTCCGATCAATATCCGAGGACAACACAAGGTAATTTAGAACCACTGTCGGATGACAAGGCAGCACCTAAGGTGGCACCCTGGCATCTCCAAACTCTCACACCACGCCAACGTGAGGACATTTGAGACCACTACAGATTTAACGTGTACCAGCACCCTTTTTCACGGCAGTCTTTGATTGGATTCGAACCCTCCGGATGCGTGTTCACTACTCTTCCAACAGAGCTACCACAGCCCAATGCCATATAAATGGACACACACATGGAAAGTTTAACTGACACAAAAGAAACCAGGACCCACTGAGTCGTGGCTACTCCTTTATATTAGGATATATCCCGTTGTTTGAGAATTCCCTAAAATCCTTGAGCTCAGGTGTTGCCTTGTCATCCGACAGTGGTTCATGATTACGTGGTGTCGTAATCAGATATTTCCCTTAGGGGATTGATCCCGGACGCGATTTTCCAAACCCTCATAGGTACTACAACTGGGGGCGGGGCTAACCGTAATGGCCAATGATCGCGAGCGCTGGATAGGAATCTCCTTCACTACGCTAGAGACAACTGAAATCCTGTCTGATCCTGTTTGCAGTGTAATAAGTGAAACATGTTAAATAATTTTTTTGTTTTCTTCTTTTCTTTTCAGATAAATGGCTATGGGTGGGTAGAGGTGGGAGCCAAAAATTATATCCTTTTATTATATAAGTTAATAATTCTATAAGTTAGTGTTTTATGTATGCTTTTTGTTACATCAGAATGGTCCTAAACCAGGGGTGGATACGACGCCATCATCCTAAAGCAAAGGGGACGGCAGAGGGGCGGAAAAATATCAGCTGGTAGTGAGTTCAGGAGTGGTTCTTAGATTATTTATGTAAAATCAACGGAAGCTTGGAAAAATATAAAAAGGGTATTAAAAATTAGGAAAAGTAATTTAGAATCAAAAGGAATTAAATTGTAATTTTTTAAAAATAATTTGGAGGATCTAAAAACTTTTCCGCCAGCTGGGTTCTAACTTGGTAAGTATCCTCCACTGCCGACGCCAATCTGAAGGTAGGTGAATTTAGCCATTAGGCCACGGAAAGAAGCTCTTTAAAAGAAGACTTCATTTTATATTTGGTTGATTTCAGTCTCATTGGCCGTTATGGTTAGCCCCGCCCCCAGTTGTAGTATATATGAGGGTTTGGAAAATAGCATCCCGGACCGTCGTCAATACCCCGTTGTGTTGCTCTAGTACGACTTTAATTAAAATTACCAATTACCATAAAATCCTTGATACATTTTTTGATAGCTATCAAAATAAGAAAAATATAAAATGTTTTGACAAGATCCTCATAAAATGAACAGGCTGTAAGGTTTGGTAAGTAGTTAAATTTACATCAAATTGGAGCAAAACAGTGGGCTTTTCGGGATGGTGGGGGATTAACCCTGAACCTAAAAGAGCCTAGAAAAACTTCCTATCTAGAGGCCAACACCTTAACCACCAGACAGGTTGGTCGGCTGGGCACTATCTTGATGACAAGATATCTCATCATTATTAAAATCGATCCGATCTTTATGGACAAGACATCTCATCACATCCTTTCGTGGGTGTCAGTCGCTAAACCGATCTGATGGTTAAGGTGTTAGCTTCTAGATACTCATGGGACCATGGAAATCATCCTATGAAATGCCTATGTTCAATAGTATTGATTCGCAGGTATAAAAGAGTATTCTTATCTATTAATGAGACCTGATTGGATGTCAAAGCAATTTTGCTTTCAAGTCATATATTACATCGTCTTTCCAACCAGAGAGGAATGGAGATCTGTCTCTGGTCTGATCGGGGGAGGTGATGAAATTTGGTACACAGATGGTTCAAAAACATCTCATGGCACTGGTTCAGGCGTATTTTGTCCTAATCGAAAAATAATGCTATCTTTCTCTTTGGGTAAGTCGGACACTGTATATCAGGCTGAAGTTCTAGCGATCTTTGCCTGCACTTACAACTGTCTCTCAGCAAGGGGTGTTCAGAGGGTTATAAAAAAAATTATCTGACAGCCCAGGCAGCCCTAAAGGTCTTGCAGAGTCACTGCTTTTCTTCAAAAGCAGTGTGGAATTGTCACAATGCGCTTGAGGATCTGACTGAGAGAAACAAAGTGTCTCTTGTCTGGGTCTGTGGCGTAATAACTATTACATCGAGTCCATTTCTATTTTGAACACCTATTTATTTACCAAGACAGGACAATGACACAAAGACGATGAAACACAAAGAATGAATAGGATCATTCCGATGTAGCCATTCTGCTACCATGTTCCAAACCAATCTGACGAATTCCCCATCGGGTAAGGAAGATGCGCGTTAGAAATTCCCTTTCATAGGGATTACTTGGAGACTTTGGCTAAGTTGCCACAGGGTCCCTGGTCATTGTGGCATGAAGATAATGAAATGGCAGACTAATTACCAAAAAATGGATATGATACGCCATTTATAGGACCATAGCCTGTTTTGTGTCTACCTTACAATGGACTATCAAGGGTTTACTCCTCGCTGAGTCCCACCATACATGGCTTCAATTTAATGATCAAAGATAAGCCAAAGAGCTCAATCAACAATCTCCCTGGGATAGATAGAGGAAACCTGTGAAATTCAGCACGAAAGAAACCAGGATAGCTATTGGCCTTCTAACTGACTACTGTATCCTGAATAGACCCCTCAATATTATGGGTGTAACAGATGACCCATTATGTAGAGGTTGTCGGATGGTAAAGGAGAGTTCTATACACGTTCTGTGTGAATGTGACTATTACTCTGCGCAACCTTTTGAAAATCTGGGATACCATTGTGTCAAATCCTGGGAATTGTCTAACATTCCAATCAGGTACTTGCTGAAATTTATTTTGGCAATCGGTCTTCAGTGGATCAGTAGGGGTCTCAGTACAATAGTCTATTAGTCGCGGTGCTGGTACTCTTCGGAGTCACCCCTTCAACAACTCATAGCTTCTAGATCGGAAGATTCCTGGTTCGAATCCGAGACAGTGCATGGATGTTTGTAAGCGTATGGAATAGAGGCGGCTGGTGAATCTTAAATCTATCGTGGTCGAAAGTCCTCATGCTGGTTTGGAAGTTTGTAGAGTGCCATCTCAGGTTGTGCCTCGTCATCAGACCGAGCTTCAAAATACCTGGTGTTGTCCTCTAATTTTTCCCTTAGGGGATTGATCCCGGACAGTAGTCAATAGGCAGTTATGGTGCTCTGGTACGACGTAATTAAAATTACCTTACCATACTTTACCCGGACCGTCGTCAATAGCGTTGTGTTGCTCTGTTAATTGGCTTGAGAAGGTCTCGGCTGGAGGGCCCGCGATGTATAATGTGAGGTACTCGTACCACTGCCGATTGAGGCAAAACATCTTATCTCAAAGATGTATGTTGGTGGAGGCAGACATAGGTTAATATTTTGAAGGGATTCGTGAACCTGAATGAATATTAACCGTCCTATGGATGAGTGCTAAAAAGGAACCTTCGGGTTTGGAGCAAGGCTCCAAGGACAACTGTGCCGGCCAACCGGTATAGTGGTTAAGGTGTTAGCCTCTGGATCGGAAGGGTCCTGGTTCAAATCCGGGTCAGGGCATGGATGTTTGTAAACGTATGGTGTAGAGGCGGCTGGTGCACCTTAAACCTGTCGTGGCCGAAAGTCCTCACGTTGGGTTGGCGTGGAAGTTTGGAGAGTGGGGTGCCAGCTCATGTGTTGCCTCGTCATCTGACCGTGGTTCAAAATTACGAGGTGTTGTCCTCGAATCTTTCCCTTAAGGGACTGATCCCGGACCGTCGTCAATAGCCCGTTGTGTTGCTCTAGTACGACGTTAACTAAAATTACCATTACCAAGGACAACTGTAAACCGACTCCATTGGACCTACCACTTTCATGTCCTGGCTAAGCCAATCAAGGCTTCAATGGACCTTTCCAGCGGAGCGTCAAGGGGGTGTACCTCTCTGTTTTCCAACTCGTGGGCCCTTCCCTGCTCTGATATCAGCAAAATCTGATGTACTCCAATACGGGGTGACACATAGGGAAGTGCTCTTCCAAATAACTGGAACTGGAACTAGTAAGACATAATTAAAATTACCAATCAGGGGAGGTATCTATTAATCTATATATATATATATATATTTCTCTTACGTGGCACGCAAAAAAGGCGTTATTTGTTACCGCGTTTTGGCAACATTGTGCGATTGTTTGTTTACTAGGAGTCTCGCGCCTCATTTGAATCTATAGCGTTATCGGATGAAATTTTATTGAAAAGAAAAATTAATTTTAGACGAGCTGTTGCGGTTTGTAATAGAAATCAAAGAAAGCGGAGGATCTTTTCAGGGCTATTTACAAAACGGTCATTTTCAAGGCTAACAATTATAGTACAACAAGACGCGTGCACTACAACTTTCGACAACAAACTCAGTCAAAAAGTGTAAGGGTGGCTCGAGTACTGGGGAAATGTACACACAAACAACATGCTGGGTATTCAATTTCCAAAGCAGCGCTCACATTGCGAGTCAAAATTTGCTCAAAGTTTTCTTTAAATTCTGATTCCAGAGGTACTGTATATATCTTTTATGTAATACAACAAATTTAGATTTGAAAAATATTTTTTTGGAATATCATATTTTGTAATCAATTCCTTCTGCTAGGACACGTGTCTTCATTGATGCGAGCGATGCGAGCATAGGTGAGCGCAGCGAACCAATGAGAATTGCTCTGGGGGTTGGCGAGAGTTAGCGAGAAGGGGGCGGGCCCCCTAGTATAATATAAATCTATTAATATAAGAGAAAACCAAGTAATAATTTGAAAATCCATCTCAAACACGACACGAACCTAAAATTATTCAAGTGAATATGACGTGTGTTTAGTGATTCCCGGAACCAAGCCGACCAACCGGTATAGTGGTTAAGGTGTTAGCCTCTAGATCGAAAGGTTCCTGGTTCGAATCCGGGTCCGGGCATGGGTGTTTGTAAACGTATGGTGTAGAGGCGGCTGGTGCACCTTAAATCTGTCGTGGCCGAAAGTCCTCACGTTGGGTTGGCGCGGACGTTTGGAGAGTAGGGTGCCAGCTCAGGTGTTGCTTCGTCATCTGACCGTGGTTCAAAATGACGAGGTGTTGTCCTCGAATATTTCCCTTAAGGGACTGATTCCGGACCGTCGTCAATAGCCCGTTGTGTTGCTCTAGTACGACGTTAACTAAAATTACCATTACCATTACCATCCCGGAACCAAACAATCCACAGAAAACAACAGCCGTCAACTCCCGTAAGAGAAAGTGCATTTCGCTCTCGTGCGGCAACGCCATCTTCGCGAAATCCGTCCACATTTCCCAGCAGTGGAAGTCCACGAAGAGCGCCACTTCTGGGTGTATGTGCCAGTGGGTCACAGAGGGTGAATGACCGGGCCTCAGGGGACGGCCCATTGTTCGCAGGCGATCGGGGCCACCTGGATACGAACAGACGATTAACCCTTTCGTGCCGAGCGGAGGACTCGTAAATCTCGAGCGCAGGCTGACCGGGAGAGTGATTTATCCGAAAGGGAAGAGAGGACTTGGGGTGGGAGGATGCTTCGATTGGGTGTTTGGATGGGAGCGCCATGAGGAAGATTACAGAGCATTGATTTTGCCCAACACGAAATGAAATACCCAACATGAATAATCATATTGCTTGGGTGGATACTTGGAAATTTTTAATTAACGTCGTACTAAAGCAATACAAAGGGCTATTGACGACGGTCCGGGATCAATCCCTTAAAGCAGTGCTCCCCAACCTTTTTATCGCCGCGGATCGAATCAACGTTTGATAATTTTAACGCGGCCCACTGAGGGAAGGGGGGGGGCATTGTTTATATTTTAGATTGTTTTGATTTGATAATTTTATTTTAATTGTATTTAAACATGCCTTCAAAATAAAATACAGCCACACCAAAAAATGAATATAAAGTCATTTAACATTTTAACTCACTAGGATGCTAAATCAACGAGAACCCTGAGCTTGTTTTTTTGCAGCGAGACGGTTTCATCTGGGGGTAATAGGAGACAATGACACCCGCAGTGTGCTGCTTACGTCCAGTTTATTACGTTGTTTTGGTTGCTGTCACTGCAGAAAACCCCGCTTCACACAGATAGGTTGTGGGAAATGGCAATAGGGATTTAAGTGCTGTGGTGGCAATCTCAGGGTATTCCGCCATGACTTAAATTCAGAACACCGGCAGAGTTGTTGTCTTGACGTAGTTTTAAGGCCGCCTTCATTTGCAATCTCCAGCAGTTGATCTTCTTGCACATACATGCTAGATTCACCTAATTGTTGACCAATGGGTCGCGGATCCATTCCTTACTAGTTCGTGGGTCTTTTATGGTTGGGAAGTAGCGCTCGAACTCTTTTAAAAGCAAAGACAGGTGGTCGTGCAACAACTGGGAGAGTGAATGCTTAGGCTCAGTCTCGCCTAAAATCCCCGCTAATGTCTGAAACATGTCCAAAATGCCTCGGTTCACGCGCCGTCCCCACAACTTCAGTTTGGCTTTAAATGCAGCTACTTTGTCTGCCAACTTGAAAACAGTTGTCAAAATTGGAAAATAGAGACATACAGAAATCATAATTGAAGCTCTAGTAACAGAAGGAATTTCAAGTTATGATTTACTGTCTCCTAATATGAGTGGACATTTCGTAGATAAGAACCGCACAAACAAGAGATAAATACACCACAGTAAATAAAATGGAAATAATTTTATGTTCCTTGAGCGGCCCGTTACCATTTGATCCACGGACCGGTACCGGTCCGCGGCCCGGGGGTTGGGGACCACTGCCTTAAAGAAAAGAATCGAGGATATCACCTCGTAATTTTGAACCACGGTCAGATGATGATGCAATACCTGAGCTGACACCCCACTCTCCAAACTTCCACACCAACCAAACAGGAGGACTTTCGGCCACGAGCGTTTGAAGGTGCACCAGCCGCCTCTATTCCAAACGCTTAGAAACATCCATGCACTGACTCGGATTTGAACCACGAACCTTCTTTTCTAAAAGCTAATACCTTAATCACCAGACCGGTTGGTCGGCTTGATTGGGTGGAGGAAACTATACATACTGTTTCAACCATTACAAATATATTGTTGGTAGTTTCTTTAGTATATACCCTTAAAGGACTGATCCCGGACTGTCGTCAATAGCCCGTTGTATTGCTCTAGTGCGACGTTAACTAAAATTACCATTACCTTAGAATATAAAGGGGCGGTGGTCTCCCGGTTGGAAGCGCAACGGATTAGCAACTGGGGGTGTTGCCAGTTCGAATCCAGAAAACACCTTCGTGTACACAGAGAGTTGGTGCATGTTAAGTCTGTCGTAGCCTCAAATGAATTCACGTTGGAGTGGTGTGAAAGTTTGGTGAGTGGAGGGCCAGCTCAGATATGACCTCGTCATCTGATTGTGGTTCAAAATTACGTAGTGTTGACCTCGGATATTTCCATTGGGATTGAACCCGGAACGTCGTCAATAGCCCGTTGTGTTGCTCCAGTACGAGGTTAATAGAAATACCTACCTACCTTGGAATATGAATATTTTGAACGATACAATTGCTCCTTTCTTCACTAAAATCTTTGGAAAAGATTCGATCGCTCCTTTACTTAGGTTATGATCCTCTGGAATGGTTTTGTTGATGCTCCCCTAAGAATAGAATCCTACGGATAGATTTTTTTGCTCCTTTCCTATGAATATAATAATTTGGAATGATTATGTTGGTGCTTTTCTCTTGAAATAGAACCCTTTGGAAGTTAGTTCCAAAGGGTTCTATTTCTTGTTCTATTGATTCGTTCTTGATAACATAATGATTTCGAAAGACTCCCATATATATTGCTCTCTCTCTCTCTCTCTCTCTTTTCCTCAGAATTGGAGCTGGTGGTTAAGGTGTTAGCCTCTTGATCGGAATGTTCCTGGTTCGAATCTGGGTCAGTACATGGATCTTTGAAGGCTCATGGTGTAGAAGCGGTTGGTGCACCTTAAATCTGTCGTGGCCGAAAGTCCTCACGTTGGGTTGATGTGGAAGTTTGCGGAGTGGGGTACCAGCTCATGTGTTGCCTCATTATCTGACTGTGGTCCAAAATTGCGTGGTGTTGTCCTCGGATCTTTCCCTTTGGGTATTGATCCCGGACCGTCGTTAATAGCCCATTGTGTTGCTCTAGTACGACGTTAATTAAAATTACCCTACCTTACCTTCGAATTGCGAAGATTCTGCTGTTGTGTGGGTGTTTTCCTTAGAATAGAGAGTGGGGCGCCAGCTCAGGTGTTGCTTCGTCATCTGACCGTGGTTCAAAATTACGAGGTGTTGTCCTCGGTTCTTTCCCTTAGGGGATCGATCCCGGGCCGTCGTCAATAGCCCGTTGTGTTGCTCTAGTACGACGTTAACTAAAATTTCCATTACCATTACCATCTTAGAATAGAATCCTTTGGAAAGATTTTATAGGTCAGAATAGCCAATCGATTTATAAGTCTTGCAGGGAGCACTACATGCTATGAAGTGAAATAATGCGTGCGATGTCGTCTGTCTGAGCATTTATGTTAGTTGGAAAAGCATCCAATTGGGATGATGTATTTAAATGCATTACGGAATGCAATTGAAATGGGTCGTTGAAATTGTCTTTTTTTAGTTACAAACTGACCAGAAGATTATCTTGGTGTTTAAATGCAGACTAGGAGGATTAAACCCTCTCTTGACGTCAAACGTGGAACTTGTAAATTCCAAGCCCCGTTGCGCCCTGCCCAGGTGGTTGACAGAGGTGAACGATTTATCGATAAAGGAAGTATGTGGTTTTGGTGGTTTGGGTTTTGGTTGGGAGGATGTTTCAATATGGTGTTTTTCAGAGCGTTACGAGGGTCTGAGTAGTGTAGTATTGTTTTCCTCCCACTTTTAGAACAAGCTGACGCTTTTTTTAATTTTTACGAGTTTCATATATTGTATAATTATGCTTTTAAATTACTGATGGGCTGAAAAGTGTTGCTTTTTAACTTTGTGTTCGGAATTAAGACTTTACAGCCCCATTATTTTTATATTGTTTAGCCAAAGCAAAATAGGTAATTGGTAATTTTTAATTAACGTCGTACTAGAGCAATACATCAGGCAATTGACGACTGCCCGGGATCAATCCCCAAAGGTAAAGCTCCAAGGACAATACCTCGTAACCAAAGCACAATAAAAAATTGTAAACATTTCTTCAACGTCAAAAGGAAGAAAAATGTTGAGCTGATGTACTTAAAGCTCTACTGCTACAAAAAGGAGTATACGTTAATGCAACACCAAATGACTAAATCCACGTATTCTTTCAACCTTTGGATATATTTTATCGATTACTTTTTAGACTAGCATTCTTTTGAAGGATTATATTGCTCATTTCATTGAAATATAGTGATTAGAAGTTACGTGGGGTTGTGTCTTCGAGGGTTGATCCCAGACCGTCGCCAATAACCCGGCTGTGTTGCTCAAGTGCGACGTAAATTAAATACCTACCTACATTAAAATATAATTAGTTTTAATGATTATATATTGGCATTTCACTTTGACTAGAGTTTTTTGGAAAGATTTTCTTGGTCCTTTAGTTAGAATAGCATCATTTGGAAAGATTATTTATTGCTCCTTTCCACAGAATATAATTCTTTAAAATAATTACGTTAAAGCCCCCCTTGGAATATAATTCTTTGAAATAATTTTGTTAATGCCTCCCTTAGAATGTAATTCTTTCAAATGATTATGTTAAGGCTACCCTTAGAATATAATTAGTTGAAATGATTATGTTAATGCTTCCTTTAGAATATAATTATTTGTAATGATTATATGTTAATGCTTCCCTTAGATGATAAGGTAAAAAAAGTTTGATTAACATCGTACTAGAACAACACAACTTGACGACTTGCTTCCCCCTTAGAATATAATTCTTTGAAATGATTATGTTAATGCTTCCCTAAGAATATAGATTTTTGAAATAATTATGTTAACCCTTACTTTTAAATATAATTCTTTGAAATGATTATGTACTTCTCTTAGAATATAATTATTTGAAATTATTAGGTTAATGCTTCCTTTAGAATATAATTTTGAAATGATTATGTTAACGCTTCCTTTAGAATATAATTCTTTGAAATGATTATGTACTTCTATTAGAATATAATTCTTTGAAATTATTAGGTTACTGCTTCCTTTAGAATATAATTCTTTGAAATGATTATGTACTTCTCTTAGAATATAATTATTTGAAATTATTAGGTTAATGCTTCCTTTAGGATATAATTTTGAAATGATTATGTTAACGTTTCCCTTAGAATATAATTCTTTAAAATGATTATGTTGGTGCCAAAATGCAACTCCTTTGCTTCTTTCCTTAAATAGATTCGTTTGGAAAAATTGTTTCGCTCCTTTTCTTGGAATAGCATCAATATTTTTGTGATCAAGAAAGTTAAAACAACTGTTTAGAAATCATGCAGGGGAAGACTGTAAGTTGTAAAAGAGGAATTATGTCCTGTGGAATTAATCTTCGACGGGTAAAGAATTAATTCGGATGGGATATGTTAATGCTTTCATAAAAGGGAATTGAAATGAGTCGTTAGAATTGCATTCTGTAATTACAAATTGATTGGAAAAAACTTTTTGGTGGTTAAATGTAGACCAGGAAGATTGACCCTTTCGTGATGTCGAACGTAGAACTCGTAAATAACGAGTCACGCTACGGTTTGCCCAGGCGGTTGACAGCAGGGAAATATCTCTCAAAAAGGAAGCAAGTGCTTTTAGTGGTTTGCTTTTTTTAGTGGGACGATGTGTTCGGATTTGTTTTTATTTGATGATTTAGTTTGATGATTGATGGCAAATCGTCAGTTGTGGTAAAGTATTACTCTTCTGAGGGATTCAGAAAACTAATTCCAGTTTTCAACCTGCAGTATTAATTTCTTGATTTCTTAACTGTTTTGACTTAATTGATCAATAGACACTATCGAAAGGAGTCTATTCGAAGGGAAGAGAATATATATAATTATAGAGTGTATACTATATGTATACACTCTATAAAAAATATCGACGCACCAAGAGGAATTGTCCGATTGCCATAAAAATTGGCGGATGTGAAGAACATACATTAAAAAACAAACGATTAAAATTAATTAAGATTAATAGGAGACATTGACACCCGAAGTGTGTTGCTTATGTCCAGTTTATTCCGTTGTTTTGTTTTGGTTGCTGTCACTGCAGAAAACCCCGCTTCACACAGATAGGTTTTCGGAAATGGCAATAGGGATTTAGGTGCTGTGGTGGCAATCTCAGGGTATTCCGCCATGACTTTAATCCAGAACACCGGCAGAGTTGTCTCGAACGTAGTTTTAAGGCTGCCTTCATTTGCAATCTCCAGCAGTTGATCTTCTTCTTGCTCAGACATGCTAGATTCGCCTGATTTGTTGACAAATGGGTTGCGGATCCATTCCTTACTAGTTCGTGGGGTATTTTGAGGTTGGGAAACCACACAATACCACGAACCGCTCTTTTAAAAGCAAAGACAGGTGATCGTGCACCAACTAGGAGAATAAATGTTTAGGCTCAGCCTCGCCTAAAATCCCCGTTAATGTCTGAAACCTGTCCAAAATGCCTCTGTTCACGCGCCGTCCACACAACTTCAGTTTGGCTTTAAATGCAGCTACTTTGTCTGCCAACTTGAAAACAGTTGTCACATTTGTCAAAATTGGAAAATAGAGAGATACAGAATTCAGAAATCATAATTGATGAATGATTATGAGGAAATATAATTATTTTTCAATATTGCTTTTCTAATAGTGCGGAAGAGGTGCTCACTGGGTTCAACAAGAAAGGTGTAAAATATTTTTTAATATTCTAATAATATTTTCTGTTCCCACATCGCAATTGAAATTTTGCTATTTTTGAAGAAAAGCGCACTTTATCTTGTTTTTTCATACTGCATGTATCTGACAGGAAGTGAATGGAGTGGAGGGGGGGGGGTACACATTTACAAATCACATTCCACCGCACTTGTTTCCAGTGTTCTGGTAATTTCATTATACGTATTGTCGTGACACGTGTTGCTAGTGACTCGCGCCTGGGAAGAGACATCGTGGTACCTTTTACTACTAGTTCGCGCTACGAAATCGGAAGTGTGTGAGTTTTTAAATTAGGTTACTCGTTCTTTTGGTTTGATTGATTTGTTAATAGACATGACATCAAAAATCAGTACGCGGAACAAATTTAAATGTCCAATATTTGGAAGCCCTAAAGATATATCTCAAATAAATCTTCCTACATACGAAGATATGCTGTGTTGTTGCTTCTTTGATAGATTAAATCTTGCGCCCAAAACTGGGAACAAAGAATCGAGTTTCTCGAGAATTGCGGAAAATGTTGCAACTAAAATCCAGTCTGTATGGGCAAAAGCAAGCACCGTAATTCATATTGTGACCAATTCTCGAATACTGCAAATGATCCATACCTACCATGGAAAATATACCAATTTTAAGAGGTCTTACAAAAGAGATAAGACCAGTAAGGCTTTCCAAACAAAGATCAAATCTTTTCGACAAGAAGCATGTGCAAGGTTATTTGACATTGCGGTCTGCAAATGTATTACTTTTGAAGATTGCACATGCGAACGTACTAGAAAATTACCTCGGAATGAGCATAATTTCCTGAAAGATCAACGGACAACGAGACTTCTTTACATCGGCTCGCTTGACATTAAAGAAACAAAACGACTTCAGAATATTACTGATAATGCTGATAGAAAGGCTCACAATTTATATTTAAATCATCCACAAGCAACGCCAAACGTAGGGTATGTAGATTATGAAGAAACGGATTGTTCTTCATATATATCTGAAATAGATTTAAATCTGGACATTTACAAACCATCAACATCGAACCGTTTAATCTCTCATGGTGATCCTAGTTACAAACAATTAACTCCGTTTGTATCTAAATCATCACAAATGCGACTTGGCCTCCCTTCAACTGCTGTGTTTGCCGACATGTTTGGAGTCTCGGACCGGGCTGTGGCTGCAATTGCTTCAAGTGTTCTTCACGATGTCGGTCTCATAACTATCAACAACTCAGATTTGGTGGTCGACAAAAGCAAACTGAGACGGGAAAAGGCTAAAGTAAGAAACAATTTAAAATGTCAAGCTTTAAGTGATGCTCAGGCATTACTGTTGAAGGGGCTGTATTTCGATAGTCGTAAAGATTCTACATTGATAGAGGAGATAGTAGATACTAAAAGATATACTAGAAACGCAAAAGAGGAACATTTATCTCTTATTGAAGAACCGGGTTCACGTTACATTACTCATTTGAGTCCATCATTTGGCACCGCAAAACAAATTTCCGAGTTATTACCTCCGTAACTATTACTGGATATTTTGAAGGGATCACAAGAGATCTTTCTCAGCTTCTGGCAATTGGCTGTGACGGCACATCTGTTAATACCAGATGGAAGTCCGGTGTAATTCGATGTTTGGAATTGAAACTCGGAAAACCTCTGCAGTGGGTAATATGTCTTCTGCATTTTAATGAACTCTCTCTGAGGCATCTGTTTGAAATGTTGGATGGGCCAACAAATGGTCCAAAATCATATTCTGGTCTTATTGGGAAGGCGCTTCTTACATGTGTAACTTTGCCAGTGACACCTTTTGAAATTATTGACGGCGAGTTACCAACAACTGATAGACGTGACTTAAGTAAGGATCAAATGTACTTGCTAGAAATATCTCAATCGGTGCGATTGGGTAGTTGTTCTGATGAACGGGCTAGACGCATTCCTGGTTCATTATCACATTCACGCTGGCTGACATTAGCAAACAGAATTCTAAGACTATATGTTAGTTCTCCAGATCCTTCTATGAAGTTGAAACAAATTGCTGAGTTTGTTATGAAAGTTTACACTCCCAACTGGTTTAATATAAAGTCCAAACACTCGCTGAAAGATGGAGCTAAGCATGTGTGGAATAATATTTCTAGATCTAGGTATTTATCTCAAGACCTCAAGGACGTCGTTGATGGAGTAATTTGTAGAAATTCGTTCTTTGCTCATCCTGAGAATATCTTGCTGTGTATGTTGAAGGATGAAAGACCGCACATCCGAGAACTTGCTGCACGACGTATAATTAAGTCTAGAGAGTCATCTTCCAATGTAAAGTCAGTATGTGTATTTCTCCCACCAAAACTGAATTTTGAAGCTGCTGACTATACGGAAATGATTGACTGGTCATCAATTACTATTACTTCTCCACCAATCCTCTGTGATATATCCACTACCATATTTAGTTCCATTGTGTGTGATAAGAAAATTCCAGAATGGGACTTTGTTCACTTTCCATGTCACACACAGGCAGTTGAACGATGTTTCAAGTTAGTGACAAAAGCATCCGCTAAGGTTTATGGGTTTCAAAATATAGACGGGTTCTTTAGATCCACATTTTTTTCCCGATCAATTATGCCTGAATTCGACCATAAGGCAGATTTCAAGCCTCTTCCTGCTGATTAAGTGGAAGTAAACTTTTGGTATAGCATGTCATAACTTTTCTATGGTTACAGTATTCTTAACAAATATTATATTAATATATTGTGACTCAGCTATTATTTAATAATTTTCAGGCAATCTAATCAATTGGATAATACAATAAAGCCATTATTAGCTTTTGTTCCCATATATTTTTCATGTTTGATTTATTTCTATAACACATAAAAAGTGCACTTTTCTTTAAAAATTGCAGAACGCCACCTGCCACTCACGCCTGCACACTGTCGAGCCAGATTACAGTTGTGCTTGGCTCGATCAGGCTGGAATGATTCTAACTGGGGACTTATAGTCTTTAGCGACGAATCCCGCTTCCAACTCTGTCCTGACGATCATCGAAGACGTGTCTGGAGACGCCCAGGGCAGCGTGCCGATCCTGCTTTCACTATTGCACGCCACACGGGCCCTCAACAAGGAGTTATGGTCTGGGGTGCCATTTCCCTTGATAGCCGGACCCCTTTGGTCGTCATTAGAAGTACACTTACTGTACAGCGGTACGTTGACGACATTCTGAGACCTGTCTTGCTACCGTTCCTTTCGCAGTACCCTGGGCTTATTTTTCAGCTAGACAATGCCAGACCGCATACGGCACGTGTTGCATGAACTGTCTTCAAGCTTGTAAAACACTTCCTTGGCCAGCCAGATCACTAGATCTCTCTCCCATCGAGCATGTCTAGGATATGATGGGAAGGAGACTGCATCCGGTAGGGAATGTTGATGACGTAGTCCGACAATTGGAGCACATTTGGCAAGAAATACCGCAGGTGACCATCCGGGAGCTTTATCGGTCTATGCCACGCCGTGTGGTAGCTTACATCCAGGCTTGAGGCGTGTCAACACCTTAATGAGCTCGTTACTGTAACTCTGAAATAAATCATTCAATCGTTCTGAAATTTTAATCATTTTCTTTTCTGTACATAATTTTCCTATCCACCAATTTTTGTGTCCATCGGAGAACTCCTTCTTGGTGCGTCGATTTTTTTGTTATAGAGTGTATATACTAAAGTAATTTGATGTTTTCACCCTAAGCTAAATAACCCTTTGGTTGATCCTCACCGCGCTCAAAGACTTTTTATTTATTTATTACTTAAATTGGTTTCTTAAACTACACTGAAGAGCCATAACATTATGACCACCTACTCAATAACACGTTGCGCCTCCTTTGGCCTGCAAAACAGCTTCAACTCGCCTGGGCATAGATGTCACAAGTTCTTGGTACATGACTGGATATAGGTTGTACCAAGTGTCTTCAGAGGCGAGATATTCGGACAAGATGGTGTTTGAGCTCTGAGCTGCCTCTCCATGACACCCCAAATGTGTTGTATCGGATAAAGATTCGGCGAGTTAGGTGGCCAGGACATTAAGTGGAATTCATCAGTATGCTCCTCGAACCACTCGAACACAATCCGAGCCTTGTGACACGGGGCGTTGTCCTGCTGGAAGATTCCATTTCCAGTTGAGAAGACAGACGCCATGTGACGGTGCAACTGATCCGCAATGATGTTCAGATAATTTTAAGCATTCATAGTCTGTTCTACCACAACTACGGGTCCCAGAGTCGCCTATGAGAACGTCCCCCAAAGCATAATACCGCCACCACCAGCCTGTGTATGATGTGCTGTACAAGAGGGGAACAACTGTTCGCCTTTCAGACGGCGTACCCTGACACGACCATCGACGTGATGAATGAGAAATCGGGATTCAGCTGACCAGGCAACTCTCTTCCACTCATCCGTGGTCCAGTCTCGATATTCCCGGGCCCACTGTATGTGTAGTAGACGATGACGCTTGGTCAACAGAGGCACACGAATGGGACGTCTGCTGCACAGTCCCATATTCAACAGTGTCCGCTGAACGGTGTGTACCGAAACACTTGCGCTTGGACCTGCATTGTATTGGGCTGTCAGCTGAGCCACTGTCTCGTGCCGACTTTGCTTTGCCAAGCGGGACAGTCTCCGACGTCCTTTTTCTTTGATGACGCGTGGACGACCAATACCTTGGCTTCTACTGCTAGTGTCACCGTCATTTATCTACTTTGCATTACTACTAACAACGGCAGATCGTGAACAACCTAAAAGTCGTGCAGTTTCGGTGATACTCGTCCCGAGTCTTCGGGCCATTACAATCTGCCCTCTATCAAATTCTCTTAGATCAGCAGCCTTTCTCATTACTCGCAAAAGTAAGAACAAGAATGATTACTTACCTTCTCCAGCAGCTGTTAAATACCATTATCACTGAATCACGTGCCCTCCACGTCATTCAGACGCGCTCATTGAAAAATGTGGGGATGGTCATAATGTTTTGGCTTAAGGGGTTTTTATTTTACACTTGCTGAATAACCCGGCGTTGATCGGGTTTAAAATATGACCACAATAGCTAAAATATGACCGCGACATTTTCCTGTGTTAATTCAAATACACAAACTTTGTAGAACGTGCTTCCTCGTACATGTCCCTTTATTGTAGGAAAACAAATTTTATATTTTAAAATTGGGGCTTCAAGAGGCACTTAAAGGACTACATGTATTTCAATTTTTATATCTACAGATTGATCCTAAGACAAAGAAATAGGCAATGCTTTTCGCAGCGTTCCAAAGCATAGGTGTACAAAATTTGGTGTGGATTGGTCAAACGGTGGATATTTGTATATAGAATATACACTCAGGAACATTGAAAATAGCCAACCAAGAAGGAAGAAAGGTACAGTCGCGAAACTTAGCAAGTAAGTACAGTGAAGTACGATATGCAAATGATCAAGTTTGGTGCCAATGCGCATGACCACACACCCTGCAGTGGCGCTGCAATAAGGAAGTGGGACCGGCGCATAGTGGAAGATTCATAAACGTCCCGATCACAATCCGACTTTAGGAGGACTTTAGTAAGCGAAGATTGTCATGTAGACGTGTGAGAAGACATTTCCCACAGTTAAGCGAGTTTGAGAGAGGCCTCACCATTGGCATGAAAACCGCAGGATGGTCGGCGCGCCGTGTTGCTCACCAGGTCGATCGTTCGGAATGTACATTGAGAGCAGTGGACACGAGATGGTAACCACGTGCGGCGTACCTGGTCTGGAGCGACCAGGTACGCGAGAGGATGGAAGGATGGTGCGGCAAGCGATCGTGGATTCCACAGTGACTCGTTCCACGATACAATCAGATGTAGGGGCGCAAGTTGTTCCACAAACCATTTCCAGATGCCTTGCAGAAGCGAATTTGCAATTCTAGCAAAAGATCGGCGACTCCGTCTATAATGGTGCCAAGACAGAGCGAAGTGGAATGCCACAGATTGGCAAAACGTAGTGTTTAGGGATGAATTCTGGTTCGCTTTGATGACAGATGGTTTGACGTTTTGAGGACAAATATTTATGTCTACAGATTGATCTTACGACAAAAAAAAATAGCCAATGCTTTTCGCAGTGTTCCAAAGCATAAGTGTACCAAATTTGGTGTGCATTGGTCAAACGGTGTATATTTGTATAGAGAATATACACCCACACATACTCCTGACACTAGCTGAATTACACGGAATTGCTCGGGCTTAAAATATAACTACGACAGCTAAAATATGATCACGAAATTTCCATGTGTTAACTTAAATACACAAACCCTGTAGAAAGGGTTTCCTACCGCGACAAGTAATATATGATCGCGACGTTCCCTGTGTTAACTTAAACACACAAACCGTGTAGAGAGTGTTTACTCGTCCATGTTCATTTATTGCAGGAAAGCAAACTTTGGATTTTAAAATTGAGGTTTCGAGGGGTCACTTTTAAGACTACCTGTATGCCAATTTCATGGCTACATATTGGTATGAACACATGAAAGAAATAGCCTCTGTTTTGCGCAGTGTTCTAAAGTATATAAGTGCGCCAAATTTGGTGTGGATGGGATTGGTGTGGATATCACACATCCTTTTATATATACAGGGGTTGGACAAAATAATATGGACACTTGTAAAAAAATAGCACTCGAAAGAAACCTCCCGTCTACTCCTGCCCTCTAGCGGCGAAGGGTGCCACCTAGCGGATGAGAAAATACACACGTCAGTCTACTACTAGAAGTGCTAGAAGTATTTTTTTCTAATGGCGGGCACATTTTGACCTAAGTGATTGGCCACTACAAGGCCGGAAGTGATGGCCACTTGTGAAGGAGCGCCATCATTGCCCCAAACAATTTATACTTCGTAATTTTGAACCATGTTCAGATGACGAAGCAACACAAGAATATGGTATACGCTTACAAACATCCATGCCCGAACCCGGATTCGAACCGGGGACCTTCCGATTTAGAGGCTAACACCTTAACAACTATATCGGTTGGTCGGGGCAGTGATAGAAGTCGGATGCGAAATACATTTCTGTGTTAAAATTGCGTTATGGCTGACCTATCTGTTTTCGAAAGAGGCATGATTGTTGGGACCCGTCTTGCTGGAGCCTCAGTAACGATAACGGCCACCCTTCTAGGTGTTGGGAGAAGTACAGTGTCGACTGTAATGTCAGCATACTTAAAATAGGGAAAAACATCATCTAAAAAGCACAACAGTGGTCGAAAATCGAAGCTGAATGACAGAGACAGAAGGGTTTTGAAGCGGATTGTGGCAAAAAAAAAATCACAAGACGACAGAATCCCAGATAACATCTGAGATGAACAGACATTAACAGGAGGCAGTTTCATCAAAAACTATCCGGCGTGAACTGCATATGGCAAATATCCATGGTAAAGCGGCTATTTCAAAACCATTGATTAAGGTAAACCGAGGAGAGATTGCGCTGAAAGAGGGTCGGGGGGAAAGAGTTGAGTGCGCACGCAGCGACTCCATATAGTTGTACAACAGCAGTAGTGGAGCGTCTACTTGAAAGTGCACGTTGTTTATTCCGAGCGTTTAGGATAAAACATCGCTATTTTGCATTGTTTTCCCAAGATAAACGCTTGAATTTTCATATATCTTTATCTAAATTTTATAGAATGGCAAAAGTACAAAATATTTTTAATTAAACGGTTTCTCATGAGTCTATTAATCTAGACGAACATTGCGAACACCAACGGTTCTTTCTAGAAGCGGCCATGTTTAAATAAAAGGCCGCGCAATCACACAGGCGCCTCAATCCCATGATAGTACTTTACGCAAGTCCAACTTGATTGGCTAATCGGATCACATGACCTAGATACGTATGTCATCAAGGTTTATAGTTGTTGGCGATTTATCTCTTCCTTTCTGCTTTTTCTTTTCAGATCCATGGCTATGGGTGGGAGCCGAAAATTGTATCCTTTTATTATATAAGTTAATAATTATATAAGTTAGTGTTTTATGTATGCTTTTTGTTACATCAGAATGGTCCTAAGTCAGCGGTGGATACGACACCATCATCCTAAAGCAAAGGGGACGGCAGAGGGGCGGAAAAATATCAGCTGGTAGTGAGTTCAGGAGAGGTTCTTAAATTATTTATGTAAAATCAACGGAAGCTTGGATAAATATGAAAAGGGTATTAAAAATTAGGAAAAGTAAATTAGAATGAAAAGGAATTAAATTGCAATTTTTTAAAAATAATTTTGAGGATTTAAAAACTTATCCGCCAGCTGGGTTTCGAACTCGGGAAGTCATCTTCCGCTGGCGACGCTAATCTGAAGGTGGGTAACTATAGCCATTAGGCCATCGTTGCTTCACGAAAAGAATCTCTTTAAAGTATAAGTACCCTTAATATAAGTTGGCAAGAAATACTACTAACAACAACCATACAACATATATATGAGGAGCAAATCAGAGTCAACTTGTCGGACACTTACGCTGTACTCTGAGGCGCTAGTGTGTGTATTGTATTTCTACGAAACAACGCGCATATTCAAAATCAAATGGTTACTGCAACAATCAGATTGGCGAGATATCCAAGTGAAGCCAAGCCCGTGAAACTAGCCAATCAAGTTGGACTTGCGTAAAGTACTATCATGGGATTGAGCCGCTTCTCGCAATCACTCCTACCGAAATGGGAGAGTATGCGCATCTGTTATGCGCATCGTCGATCACATTATTCCCGACAAATGGACGGGTTTACGTTTGGAGAACACCACCAGAAGCCTATCAAGTTGACTGTCTTCGGCCTACGGTTAAGCATGACGGCTTTTCAGTGATGATCAGGAGTGCGATATCACATCGTGGTCTTGGCCCACTTGTTGTTCTGAATTGCCGTGTTACAGGAGAGGATTATGTCAGTCTTCTGGCCGACCATCTTCACCCAATGGTGCAATGGTTTCCTGATAAACGACCAGTCTTCCAAGATGATAATGTCCCCATTCACACCTGTGGAATTGCCCGAGACTGGTTTTATGAACTTGACGATGAAATAAAGCACCTCATCTGGCCCCCTCAGTCTCCTGAACTCAATATAATTGAACCTTTGTGGGGTATTTTGGAAAACAAGCTGCGCAGTCGATTCCCCCTTTTAAGGACACTTTCTGAATTAGGGACTTTTTGCAATTTGAGTGGGAACGTATCCCTCTGAATGTTGTACGTGACTTGTATTTGTCAATTCCACGTCGGATACAAGCTGTAATTCATTCAAAAGGATGACCAACGGCCTATTAATAAAAAATATATCTTTTCACAGGTGTTCACATAATTTGTCCATTTGTCCAATCCCTGTATATATATATATATATATATATATATATATATATATTATGAAATCAGTTGCAGCCCTTGTACCACCAACCAACCCAGCATTTCTTGTTTGGATTCGTCCATTTGTTGTAGTAAAGAATCCATGGGCAGTCTATATCTGTACGAAAGGGGGACTTGGAATTACTATAATAGTCGAAAGCCACCTAGAGATTGAATTTATTTTCCATTCGCACCAACTCAAAAGCTGATCTAAATTATGCGTTAAATGAATACATTGTTTCATGGGAACGCAATACAGGAGCGCTAGCATTGAGTAGTACAACTGAAGTTGTTTACCCAAACCATTAAAGCAGTTATCCACCTTCCAAGGTCTCTCCACCGGCCATTAATTTCAACTCTTACATAGTGATCTATTTACACCCCTATCTCCAAACCGCATCAGATAGATTTTAGCACCCGATAAAGCAGCCCGATTCTTCAGTACCGCTCCAACTCGTTCCTTTAACGGTAGTCCATGAAAAGATCCTTGAAAATTCCACCTCGGCGATTTTCTTTTTGTGTGTGTGTGGCCGGTTTTTATTTCCGATTCTTCTTCGGCACCCTTATGGAGCCGGTCATCTTCCGCATTGAATAATTCAGTTGTGTGTGTGTTGTTCATGGCCGAGCTGTCCTCGATGCATGGCTATTTTATGCGGTCGTCAATGGACTGATGACTGCTTGAGTGTCCCATGATGTATGGGAGATAATAGGCGACAATGGTAGAGCTGTGAAATGAGGCTGGTTTTGTGTGAGGACTTTTAACTTTAGAGGTACGCAGTATGGACAAAAGTATTTGGACATTGCATGGTTTTTCAGAAAAAGGGCTTTTATTATTCTATTTAGTAACGGGTAGGCCCTCCACCACAGCTGCAACACGTCGAGGTATATTTTCAACAAGTTACACTGCTCTACAAGAAAATCAGCCCCGACGCCATTCCTGCTGTTTCTTAAGTAAAATGACCCCTTGAAACCGAATATGACCCCCGTTTTCCCCCATCACCCACCGTTTTTTGGGGACCCCCTCCCCTATGTTTATCAATTTTCGATTAATTTTATAGACATACATTTGATTTGGAATGGGGGAAATGATTATTTAATCAATTAAATTTCTTCTGACGGGCTAGAGAGGTGAAAGGCTCTAAAACATGAGCATTTGTAGCAAGGAGGGAGATTCAAGGGGGTTTTGTCCCCTTAAATTGTAAAAAAAATCATTGAAAATGATCGTTTTTTCTGGTTTTTTTTTCTCAATTTCCTCACTTATTTTCTACATATTCAGCCCATTCTTTTCCTCCCCCAAACACCCCCAACTAAAATATATCGCTACAATTTTGGCTAAAAGCGGGTAAGGGGGGAGAGGTCCCGAATCCTTGGCAAGAAAGTGGATTGGGCTCTAAAGTTTTACTGCACAACTTGTTACAGTAGTTTGACCAAATGGCTCAAAGGTACTCGTAAATCAATGCCATTTGCTGTGTCAGTGGTTTGGCGCGAACCTCGCTGTCATTTCACAGATTGCTACTTTTGTAAGACTTCCTCCAAGTGCTCGGTCGGATTGAGATCGGGTCTCTGAACAGGTCAGTCAAGCAAATAGTTCATATAGTGTATTTAGAAATTAGTGTATAGTCCATATAGTGTATTTAGTACCATTCAAGAAAACTGTGGTTGTGTGGTTATTTTCATTCAGCGATTGTAACATGCTTCTGTTCTCATACCGCTAGAAAACAGAGGACACAGTCAATCAGAAGTCTATTGAGTAGTCCCACTGTTTTCTAATGTTAAGTATCAGATACTTTTATACGGCTCGAAACTTGATCGTATGTAACCAAACCGTACTATAATCTTATGAGCAAAATATATCTTGTGAACTTGGAGGCTGGTGCACGTTAAATCTGCCGTGACCACAAATTTCCTGATGATGGGACGTTTTTTAAGTTTGGAGAGATTAGTACCACTTCTGCAGTTCAAGTATTGACCTCGTCATCTGACCATGGTTTGAAACGACGAGGTGCTGTTCTCGATTCTTTCCCCTTCGGAATTCACCCCAAACGGTCGTGAATAGCCCTTTGTGATGCTACTGTACGACGTTAATTCAGCTTTCTACCCAAATATACTTGAATTGCAACGTCACATTTACGTTTGCATGCGTTTCATCGCACCCAAACAGTTCTGAATGGAGCGCTACATACCGCAATATTTTATGTTGTTGAGATGCAGTTCAAGCATTGAATAATTCAGTTCGTATTGTTCAGGTTTGGCCTCATTACACTGTTATTCAATGCGGAAGTCGAGGGATTGGTGGATGGTGGAAGTGTTCCATGATGTATGCGACGAAGATAATAGATGATATTATCGGAAGCTGTAAATTGAAAAGCATAGGTAGAACTTCAACTTCATAAAAAAAGACTGAACCCTCTCTTTATTGAAGCTGAAAGATCATTCCAAAAAAGTTGGTTAACTCTCTTGGTTGTTGCCTCGAAGAGGTAATATCTGGTCACCAGCAAAAATGACTAGATCATGATGCTCGTAAATAGAAAAACTGACCTGGTCTTGATGTTCGTCATCATGGATAAAAGGAAATATCTTCTTCATTTGGAAGTCAATCAGAAATTTCAATGGCGAGATATATCATCATTATAATATCTGTCATATCTTGATGGATGTGATACCTTATCAAATCAATTAGAGTGCTAAATGTAAAATTCCTCATAAAAAAATTAATTTCTGCTTCAACGACCTATTTTATATACTAGAGGGCTCCCCCTGCTCGCTTACGCTTGCCAACCCCCGAAAAATAACTGTACCATACGAGAGAGTGTAATGTAATATATTCAGTGATGTTCTCAAATTTAAAAAATAATGTTTTTTGCTGTAGATATAACGATTTTAGCAGAAAGTAGTGAAAATATCCAAAGATTCCGAATTTTGTATGACCAACATTTGATCGCATCCAATTTAATTATTAACCGATTTCAAAAATAATAGTACCGTAAGAAAGAGTACATTCTGAGGTATACTGCTATATTTTAAAAATTAAAAACTAATAGTAATAATATATAGATACGGCAGTTTTTAAAAACAGTAACAAAAATGTCCCGATTTTTTTCCGAATTTCAAAAAAATATTATCAAGAACCAAATTGAAATTAAAAAAAAAAACTCGACGAGCTGCAAAAATTTAAGTTGAGAGCTACTCTTTAAAAAAACCTCACGGCTGAAGACTGAAAATTTGTATTTATTTTGCTCAGTCGCGGACGAAATTTCGCTTCTTCAATTTTGACACTTAATAAACCCTAAACTAATAGCCGCATCGGAAAAAAATCTTAATAATTGTCCAGGAAATACGATGAAGAACAAACCATGTTAATTTTGTTTTTTTCCGATCAGTACTTTCTCGGGAAACCGTCTAAGAATCGAGTTAAACAACACAGTTTTCAATCCCGCGGCGGCGTCGGCAGCGGCGGCGGTAACGTTTTTTTAATATAGAGAGACTTAGTTGTATGGCAGGGTTTGTCCATAGAGCTTAATATAAATGGCGCTGTTGTTTTAGAGGTAGTAAATGTTTCAGTTTTATTTTTGGTAATGATGTCAAAACCAATTGGTGTGTTAAATGTGAAATTCCTCATAAACGGCAAATTTCTGCTTCAACGAACCATTTTATATATTTAGTCGTATATGGTAAGGTTTCTCTTTTGTGCTGAATATAGATGGCGCTAGTGTTTGAGTGTAAGTAAATTTTCCACTTTTATTTCGGTAATGATGCAACTTGGCATGTAACTCGAATGTCCAGTCGAATGTAACTTTCAGTTCTTCGCTCATAAAGAATCCCTCTCATTCAAATATATAATAAGGTGTTTCATAAAACACAAGTAGGGTTTTGTGTGTGAGGGGAAATTGGATTCCTCAAGGTGGCCCGAAGACCTTGGCGACTTGCAGTCTTTGTTTCCATCAATATCCCATAACTTGTGTATCTAATAAAGAAAAATAAAAGCTATAACAGAGAGATAAAACTGTATTTACCCTGTTAACATTCATTGCCATTGGAATCGTGAAGATCAAACATCACTTTTCTTTCTGTTTCAATCAGAATGTCGCATATACTTGATTTCTTTCCACCTGTCGATCATCTACCTGTTTATTTAAATAATAAATGCTTCCCGTTTCTAGGAACTGCTTTTATCATCGTCTGACTGACGCCACTTGAAGGATCTTCGTTTAGCTACGATCTGAAAAATACCTCTGGACAGTTTGAGATTCTTCATTTTCAACCTCATACAAATATCTTGTTTATCTTAAGATTGCGATTTTTAGCGTCAACCAAGGGGAAACTGGATGTTATTGGTGTCTGTGAAATGAGCTAGATTAAACTTTTTGAGGTAGTTTGTTGAATTAGCTTAGCTCTGAGGCCATACAACGGGCTATTGGCAACGATCCGGGATCAATCCAGAAGGGTAAGATAAGGACACCACCAAGGGGAATGATAGTAATTCGAGCCATGGTCAGATGACGAGTTTAACAACTCTCCAAACTTCGACACAACACCAACGGGAGGTAATGGTAATTTTAATTAACGTCGTACTAGAGCAACACAACGGGCTATTGACGACGGTCCGGGGTCCATCCCATAAGTGAATGATCTGAGGACACCACCACGTAATTTTGAACCACGGTCAGATAACGAGGCAACATCTGAGCGGGAAACCCACTCTCCAAACTTCCACACCAACCCAACATGAGTACTTTCGGCCACGACAGATTTAAGGTTCATCAGCCGCCTCTACAACATACGCTTACGAACATCCATGCACTGACCCGAATTTGAACCAGGAACCTTCCGATCTAGATGCCAACACCTTAACCACCAGACCGGTTGGTCGTCTACCAACGTGAGGACATTTGGGCCCCAGAGAAATTTAACGTGCACCAGCACACCTACTTATACGACTGTGTCTTTGGTTGGATCGAGTTTCAAAATATCAACTCTCTGCTTACTAATCCTCAAATCTCCCAACCACATGATCACGTTGGGTTGGTGTGGAAGTTTGGAGAGTGGGTTTCTCGCTCAGATGTTGCCTCGTCATCTGACCGTGGTTCAAAATTACGTGGTGGTGTCCTCAGATCATTCACTTATAGGATGGACCCCGGACCGTCGTCAATAGCCCGTTGTGTTGCTCTAGTATGACGTTAACTAAAAATTACCAATTACCCAACCATATGACATAAGAATACATCAAAAAAGGACTCAATGTAATCCGGTTTAAAAAAAAACCTAGGGGGCCTGCCCCCTGCTCGCAAACGCTCGCCAACCCCCGGAGGATTGCTTCACAATCCTCATTGGCTCGCTGCGCGAACCTATGCTCGTTTCGCTCGCCTCAATGAAGACATGTGTCCTAGCAGAAGGGATTGTTTACAAAATATGTTACCAAAACAAATGTTTTTCAAATCTAAATTTGGCTGTATTACAGAAAAAATCTATACAGTATCTCTAAAATCAGAATTCAAATGAAAACTTTGTGCAAATTTTGACTCGAAATGTGAGCGTTGCTTTGGAAATTGAATACCTAGCATGTTGTTTGTGTGTATATTTTCCCAGCACTCAAACGACCCACACTTTTTCATTGAGTTTGTAGCCGAAAGTTGTAGTGCAAGCGTCTTGTTGAACTATAATTGTTGGCCCTGAAAAGGATCGTTTTTTAAATGGCCCTGAAAAGATCCTCCTCTTTCTTTGATTTCTAAAATTATAAACTAACTGCAACAGCTCATTAAAATTTCCTTTTTTTTCCAATAAAATTTCATCCGATAACGCTATAAATTCAATCAATGCGCGAGACTTCGCGATAAACAAACAATCGCACACTGTTGCCAAAACGCGATTACAAATAACGTCTTTTTTGCGTGCCACGTAAGAGAATTATATATATAGATGGTTGAAACGCAAAACTGTTAATTTTTGAAGGCGCTTCCGAAAAAGGGGATCACCCACTGCATTTTTGAAAAAGAATATGATTATTATGCCTCATCGGGATTTAAAAATTAGCAGTTCAAAGTCGACCAGTTTTTCTAGGTCCAGTGGTGAGTTTTGATTGATGGGCACATCTAGGTAACTATCTCCTTTCAATCAGGATAATAATTAGTTAACTACGTGAAAGAGAGCAATAGTTTTTAGTTTGCGCCTGAAGCTTAAATGTAAGATAAACAAGTGACGTAGTAGTCAGAGGAGAAAATACTTCAAACCATAGCTGACTAGAATTCTAAATTTTGTTCGTTGTTTATTTTTAAATCCGAAAGGAAGCAAATATATCCAGAATTACACATTCAAAGGCAAGACACATAGTATCAGTTACAGAACTGTATTACAAATGATTATAAGGCAAAACTCTTCCATCCCCTTAGCACGTACCCAAATGGAGACCAATTCCATACATGAGTCTTACATAATTGCCTATATCCGAATATAGAACAGCTTTTCACTGTTCAAGAAAGACTTTTTGTATTTGTTATTTTGTGTTATTTCTGTCAGATGTTGCCGTGTGCGTTCTGTACAGCTTTGGTGAAGTCGATTATTTTCTCGCTGCAAAGTTTTTCTTTCCAATACATTCATTCCAATACAAATACAAATACATTCCATAAAAAAAAATCGACGCACCAAGAAGGAGTTGTCCGATTGTGATAACAACTGGTGGATGTGAAGAACATACACACAAAAACAAACTATTAAAATTTCAAAACAATCAAATAATTTATTTCAGAGTTTGTCCGTTACAAAGAGAGGAAGTCATTAAGGCGTTGGTCCACCTCTGGCCTGGACGCAAGCTGTCACCCGACGTGGCATGGACTGAAAGAGTTCCCGGATGGTGTCCTGCGGAATGTTTTGCCAAATTGTCTCCAACTGTCGTGCTAAATGGTCAACATTCCGGGAGGGTTGCCTTCCCATAACGACCCAAATGTGTTCTATGGGAGAGAGATCAGGAGATCTAGCTGGCCAAGGAAGTGTTGGAAAAGCTCGAAGACAATTTATAGCAACACGTTCCGTGTGAGGCCGGGCATTATCTCGTTGGAAAATAAGTCCGGGGTGTCTCAAAAGGAACGGTAACACAACCGGTCGTAGAATGTCGTCTACGTACCGCTACACTGTAACGGGCTGTTGACGACAGTCCGGCATTAACCCCAAAGGAAAGATCAGAAGACAATATCACGTAATTTTGAACCACGGTCAGATGACGAGGCAACACCTGAGATGGCACCCTTCTCTCCAAGCTTCCACCCAACGACATTGTGAGGACATTTGAGGACATGACAGATTTAACGTACATCAGCCCTCTTTGTACTTGACGGTGTTTGTTGGATTCGAACTCGCAACCCTTTGACTGACTAATCCGTTACTCTTCCACTGCGGCCCGCTATCAATGACTTTGACTGCATTTGCTTGTATCCTGTAAAGTGTTCTATTTAATGATGCACAAGACGGGGATAAACATTGTCCAAAACACATCCAAAATTGTCTAAGGGTGGAATAGGTGGTCTAGAGCAGTGCTCCCCAACCTTTTTATCGCCGCGGACCGGATCAACATTTGATAATTTTAACGCGGCCTGCTGAGGAGGAGGGGGGGGGGCATTGATTGTTTATATTTTAGATTGTTTTGATTTAATAATTTTATTTTAATTGTATTTAAACATGCCTTCAAAATAAAATACAGTCACACCAAAAAATGAATATAAAGTTATTTAACATTTTAACTCACTAGGATGCTAAATCAACGAGAACCATGAGCTTGTTTCTTTGCAACGAGACGGTTTCATCTGGGGGTAATAGGAGACAATGACACCCAAAGTGTGTTGCTTATGTCCAGTTTATTCCGTTGTTTTGGTTGCTGTCACTGCAGAAAACCCCGCTTCACACAGATAGGTTGTGGGAAATGGCAATAGGGATTTAAGTGCTGTGGTGGCAAAATCTCAGGGTATTCCGCCATGACTTTAATTCAGAACACCGGCAGAGTTGTTGTCCTGACGTAGTTTTAAGGCCGCCTTCATTTGCAATCTCCAGCAGTTGATCTACTTGCACATACATGCTAGATTCGCCTGATTTGTTGACCAATGGGTCGCGGATCCATTCCTTACTAGTTCGTGGGTCTTTTATGGTTGGGAAGTAGCGCTCGAACTCTTTTAAAAGCAAAGACAGGTGGTCGTGCAACAACTGGGTGAATGAATGTTTAGGTTCAGTCTCGCCTAAAATCCCCGCTAATATCTAAAACAGGTCCAAAATGCCTCTTTTCACGCGCCGTCCCCACAACTACAGTGCAGCTACTTTGTCTGCCAACTTGAAAACAGTTGTCAAAATTGGAAACTAGAGACATACAGAAATCACAATTGAAGCTCTAGTAACAGAAGGAATTTCAAGTTATGATTCACTGCCTCCTAATTTGAGTGGACATTTCATAGATAAGAACCGCACAAACAGGAGATAAATACACCACAGTAAATAAAATGGAAATAATTTTATGTTCCTTGGGCGGCCTGTTACCATTTGATCCACGGACCGGTACCGGTCCGCGGCCCGGGGACCACTGGTCTAGAGACCTAATGTCTGACTTCCCATCTAGTTCCACAAAGTCTTTTCATGATGTCCAGTTTTTGAAAACCTTGTTCGAGATTTTATGTGCTGATTGAAACGTGAAACGTAGTTCTGCATCTAGTATAATACCTAATTGTATTGGATTTACAACATTTTTATTTAAAGTAGTGTTGACCATGATTCGAGAATTGAAGGATAGTATTTTTCCTATCAGTGCAGAAAATTCTGAGAAGTTTTACTTAAATTGTTTCAGAGATCTCTCCTGCCCATTTCTCGAGTCCTTTAGTTGATTCATAAAATTGCTTTTCGGATTCCTGATTGATTTCGCATTTTCCCAGAATGTTAGAGCACATTCATTACATAAACACATCTATACAGTAATTACATCAAATCATTATATATATATATATATATATATATATATATATATATATATATATATATATATATATATATATATATATATATATATATATATATATATATATAATTTCAAGAACACAGGAATTTCCAAATTTTTTTTTTTGTTCTCTTGCTTTTTGGTGGTGTTTGGGGGAGTGTATGAGCAATTTTTTCATCCTAATGCTGCTCATATGTAGAAAACACCATTTTATGTTGTCTGTGTCAGGCTTCTTCCTGATGCCGCCTTGATCCACCAACATATTATTTATCGTTTTTTAAGACTTGTTGTAATTGTTTTGGAAATACCGGTGTTCTTGAAATTATATTGCTGACCATGCTATGTCTGCAGCTTCAGCGCGCTTGCATGGGTAGTTTCGAGTTTCGGTTTCTGGTTAAATCACCCTGGCTGTTTGGTTATTTTTTGTTATTTTGGGTGTTTTACGTTACTATTATTTTATGTTATATAAATATACAACATGCAAGATGAGAAAAAAATTCGTTTTTCCTAGTCTCTTAGGAATATCAAGTCCTGATGATTTTCGATGAATCTCACCATGTTAAACATTTTAACCCTCGAGCCGTTGTAACATGCAATGTTCCTGAGCCATGCAATTTTAAGGTGGTCGGCAGGTGTTCTCATATGCCATGAGGCTGTAAGGGGGCAAAATGTGATGTAATGTATAGGTGTGCAAATTTCATCACAGGAGCAGTGACTCAGGAACAATCGCTAACGTCCATACGCTTACAAATTGAGATTTGAAGTGATGTCAGACAAAAGCTCTGACCACACAGTCCCAGGTAGTCAGCAGTATCGGTTTGAAAAAACACGTGTATTTGGAATTATAATTATGTTCTTCAATCAGCCATTTTGGTGTACACGTGCAAACTAGTTCCATATTAGAATATTCTAGATCATTCTGGAACTCATTGATATTCCACTCTCGCTCGGAGTAATACCCCATCAAGAGGTACTTAGAATCTTCATTCTGTTCTTCAATCAGCCATTTTCGTGCACACGTGCAAACTAATTCCAGATTAGAATATTCTAGATCATTCTGGAACTCATTGATATTCCACTCGCGCTCGGAGTAATACCCCATCAGGAGGTATTTCGAACGCACGGTGCGTGGAGAACAAAACGAATGGACCCTGTCAGATTCATCCCTTACATTCGAAAGGAATTTAATCTTCTTAGAGATCGTTCGGATCGTCTGATGCCAGAGGGCACGTGATAATACCAGACATTTGGGGAGTGCGTCTGAAGGCTGAGAACTTTGGTCTACTTCCAAACCTTTTCGTTTTTCGTGGTTCATATCTGTCAGGTTAAGTCGTCAAATGTTAAAATTTTGTTACAAACTACTTAAGTATGTTAACAAGAATATCTGATGTAAAGTATGTAGACTAGAATATCCTAGAGGATTAGAATTTCTGTAATATAAACTGGGCGGTGTACATGTGTCTGAAAGCGATTTGATATTGTGTTCTTTTTACACAGAATAATTGAAATCCAGGAAAGGGTTATTTTAACGATGACATTTAAAACATTAAACCTTCAGCTACACCCCAAACCGACTTTTACTCAAACTATTTCCTTTATTTTTTTTACAGTTGTTGGTAATTGGTAATTTTAGTTAACGTCGTACTAGAGCAACACAACGGGCTATTGACGACGGTCCGGAATCAGTCCCTTAAGGGAAAGATTCGAGGACAACACCTCGTAATTTTATAGTTGTTGGTGAACACCGATTAGATTAAACGCGAAACATTGTCAAAACGGTGATAAACTGCATTTTAAGGTAATTCTGATATGCATCGGACCCTAGACCTTCCAACCGGTAGACCGGTTGGCTGAGTAACGGATTGGCAACAAGAGGGTCTCTAGTTCGAACCCAACCAAAGACCGTCGTGAACGTAGGGGATGGTGAACGTTAAATCTGTCGTGGTCTCAAATGTCCTCATGTTAGCGTGGAGTGGTGTTGCCTCGTCATCTCACCGTTTTTCAAAATTTAGTGGTGTTGTGTTCGGATCTTTCCCTTCGGGTTTGATCTCACCAATAGCCTGTTGCTCTCTCTCTCTCTCTCTCTCTCTCTCTAGTTGGACATTTATTAAAATACCTACCTACCAGATGCGCATCATCTGAGAGCATTAAGACAGCAGATGAACAATCTTAGCAGACCATCTGTTTTTTTTGTTTTACACAGTGTTTAAAGATTACCTATAAGTTTTCTGGTCTCCTAAAAAATACGATTCAATAAGTTTCTGCTTAAAGGAATTCTCAAGAAATACTATTAATTAAGAATAATATTTCCCTATGAATATCGAATTCACTTCCGTTTGTATCTATATATATAATTCTCTTACGTGGCACGCAAAAAAGGACGTTATTTGTAATCGCGTTTTGGCAACAATGTACGATTGTTTGTTTATCGCGAAGTCTCGCGCATTGATTCAATTTATAGCGTTATCGGATGAAATTTTATTGGAAAAAAAAAAGGAAAATTTAATGATCTGTTGCAGTTAGTTTATAATAGAAATCAAAGAAAGAGGAGGATCTTTTCAGGGCCATTTAAAAAACGATCCTTTTCAGGGCCAACAATTATAGTTCAACAAGACGCTTGCACTACAACTTTCGGCAACAAACTCAATGAAAAAATGTGGGTCGTTTGAATGCTGGGAAAATGTACACACAAACAACATGCTGGGTATTCAATTTCCAAAGCAACGTTGACATTTCGAGTCAAAATTTGCACAAAGTTTTCATTAGAATTCTGATTTTAGAGATACTGTATATATTTTTTCTGTAATACAGCAAATTTAGATTTCAAAAATTTTTTTTTTGGTAACATATTTTGTAAACAATCCCTTCTGCTAGGACACATGTCTTCATTGAGGCGAGCGAAGCGAGCATAGGTTCGCGCAGCGAACCAATGAGGATTGCGAAGCAATCCTCCGGGGGTTGGCGTGCGTTAGCGAGCAGGGGGCAGGCCCCCTAGTCTAATTAATTACATAAGTTTTGCAAGTTCTGACTTACTTCGTGATCTGTTACTTTTATTTTGTTTTTCGTTCCAGAAACTGAAAGTATGTGTGTCTCTGCTTCGTAGAAACTTTTAATTGGTACCCGTTTCAGATTTCTAAGCAATAAATCTATTCTTAACATATTGCCCTTAATCAAAAGGTATCACCTGATTCAGAAGTACAATTAGACTGCCAGTTACCTCAACACATATACTAACCTACATGGCATATAAATCGATGTGATTCGTATACGGTGAATGACAATCATGTCAAATCAACTGCCATATGGTTAATTCACTGGGTTCATAGCTTGATTTAATAATACTTGATTTCAGATATAGTGAATACAATTTCTTAACCCTACAAGTGGTTTCGACGAGATATCTCGTCCAAGACCTGGTGAATTTTGCTAATGACGAAATATTGCGTTGAGAGTAAACGGTCCTATCACACCAAAGGGGAATGGAAATCCAGATAGCAATATAAATTGTTCCTTGTCATCCTCGAAATAGATTTTTTAATACAGGTACACAAGGTGCACCCAAGTTTTTAAATTAGGTGCACAAGGTGCACTATGTACACCTAGTGGGAAAAAATTAGGTGCACAATTATATTTTCATGTGCACAGTGCACCTGTGCACCTGGGTATTTCGAGCCCTGGTCTAGATTACATGACAGTATGGAATAGGTTTTTGCTTCGGAGTATGGTGACAACAGTGTGGTTTTCGAAGTGAAGATAAAACCCCATGAGGGTTAAATTACACGGAAAAGCTCGCCTTTCTGACGAAATTCTTCAATAGTGTGATGACAGAATTCAATGAAAACTATGAATGACAGATGTATATAAGAGCATACAAAACTAAATGTGAACAAACGCGAAAATGGAGTTGAAAGCCAAAAATAAACGAACTATCTATAAACGAGTAAATAAGACAAAAATGGTGAAATCGTCCATGTCTACAACTACGTCATGCGGATCAATTAGATGAATCAATGGGCGGGCGTGTTATCCCTTCCTATAGACCAATCAGATGATAAATGCTCACTTCCGTTCCGCAACCGAATGTAGTCAATAAGGTCACATGACTTCTAGTTTAAGTCACATAATCCTGGACATACAAAAAGGTTGCCATTGCTACCTCTACATTTATATTTACTCTATGCTATCGACCAACTATTAATGTTGTGCTGACATTGTCTAAAAAGCATGCCGACATGTCCAGAATTCGTACAAGAAATCTGTAGTCCAGCAGAAACACTACCTCCACTTATATTCAGCTTGGCAGAATTCCTCATATAATACAATAAAGAAATCCAATAGAGAAATATCAATCTGCTTCAAATCTCGTAAATTTGCTCTTTATTTCTTACCTTAGATCCTTCGTATCTCAGGACAGCTTCAATGGTTAGTTTTTTCCGAAAAATATAATCAACTCATCTGAATTTAAATTTACTAGTAATTTTGGTTTTATTTTCTCTTCAGATATACGTGAAGTTTCCATTGCAAAATGGACGTTTTATGGCACAAGGTTCAAAAATCCGGACATTTCATTGATGATGATTACAAAATACAATTTTCGACAAATTAATACCTAATTGCCTGTGGGACATAGCTTCTGAATTCCAATAGGATGTACAGATTTTTTTCTTATATTCAGAAAACGGAGTTGTGAATTCGGATTATATCCGTAGAGATTGTAGCTACGAGTAAAATACAGGATGTGGCAATTTTTAGATGACCTTGAAATGGCAAGTTCATCCCTAAAACTAAATGCACTATTTAAAAAGTGTGAATGAACTGAAACAAATTAGCATTTAAACTATTCCCACGCTAATTGTAACACGAAGGCGACATTCTTGAAAAGCCAAGCCCATTTCCTTTGCTTCATAAAACTCTAAAACAAAATGTGTCCCTTGCTCCATAAATCTCTAAAACCGAATGTTGCCCTTGCTTGATAAAACATTATGCCCAAATGCGGGCCCTTGCTCCATAAAACTCTAAAAGCAATAGAAGCCCTTGCACCATAACACTTTAAAACCAAATATGACCCTTGCTCCATAAAACTCTAAAACTAAATGTGGCCTTTGCTTAATAAATCTTTATGGTCAAATGTGGACCCTTGTTCCATAAAACTCTAAAACTAAATGTGGCACTTGCTCCATAAAACTCTAAAACTAAATGTAACCCTTGCTTAATAAATATTTATGGCCAAATGTGGACCCTTGCTCCATACAACTCTAAAACTAAATGTGGCACTTGCACCATACAACTCTAAAAACAATAGTAGCCCTTGCTTAATAAATCTTTATTGCCAAATGCGTACCCTTGCTTAATAAATCTTTATGACCAAATGTGGACCCTTGTTCCATAAAACTCTAAAACTAAATGTGGACCCTGGTTCCATAAAACTCTAAAACTAAATGTTGCCCTTGCTTAAAAAATCTTTATGGCCAAATGTGGACCCTTGCTTCATAAAACACTAAATCCAAAAGTGGCCCTTGCTCCATAAAACTTTAAAACCAAATGTGGCCCTTGCTCCATAAAACTCTAAAAGCAATACTAGCTCTTGATTAATAAATCTTAATGGCCAAATGTGGACCCTTGCTTAATAAATCTTTATTGCCAAATGTGGACCCTTGCTAATAAATCTTTATGGCCAAATGTGGACCCTTGTTCCATAAAACTCTAAAACTAAATGTGCACTTGCTCCATAAAACTCTAAAACTAAATGTAACCCTTGCTTAATAAATCTTTATGGCCAAATGCGGGCCCTTGCTCCATAAAACTCTAAAAGCAATAAAAGCCCTTGCACCATAACACTTTAAAACCAAATATGACCCTTGCTCCATAAAACTCTAAAACTAAATGAATGTGGCCTTTGCTTAATAAATCTTTATGGTCAAATGTGGACCCTTGTTCCATAAAACTCTAAAACTAAATGTAACTCTTGCTTAATAAATATTTATGGCCAAATGTGGACCCTTGCTACATACAACTCTAAAACTAAATGTGGCATATGCACCATACAACTCTAAAAACAATAGTAGCCCTTGCTTAATAAATCTTTATTGCCAAATGTGTACCCTTGCTTAATAAATCTTTATGGCCAAATGTGGACCCTTGTTCCATAAAACTCTAAACCTAAATGTGCACTTGCTCCATAAAACTCTAAAACTAAATGTAACCCTTTCTTAATAAATATTTATGGCCAAATGTGGACCCTTGCTCCATACAACTCTAAAACTAAATGTGGCACTTGCACCATACAACTCTAAAAACAATAGTAGCCCTTGCTTAATAAATCTTTATTGCCAAATGTGTGCCCTTGCTTAATAAATCTTTATGACCAAATGTGGACCCTTGTTCCATAAAACTCTAAAGCTAAATGTGGACCCTTGTTCCATAGAACTCTAAAACTAAATGATGCCCTTGCTTAAAAAATCTTTATGGCCAAATGTGGACCCTTGCTTCATAAAACACTAAATCCAAAAGTGGCCCTTGCTCCATAAAACTTTAAAACCAAATGTGGCCCTTGCTCCATAAAACTCTAAAAGCAATACTAGCTCTTGATTAATAAATCTTAATGGCCAAATGTGGACCCTTGCTTAATAAATCTTTATTGCCAAATGTGGACCCTTGCTAATAAATCTTTATGGCCAAATGTGGACCCTTGTTCCATAAAACTCTAAAACTAAATGTGCACTTGCTCCATAAAACTCTAAAACTAAATGTAACCCTTGCTTAATAAATCTTTATGGCCAAATGCGGGCCCTTGCTCCATAAAACTCTAAAAGCAATAGAAGCCCTTGCACCATAACACTTTAAAACCAAATATGACCCTTGCTCCATAAAACTCTAAAACTAAATGAATGTGGCCTTTGCTTAATAAATCTTTATGGTCAAATGTGGACCCTTGTTCCATAAAACTCTAAAACTAAATGTAACTCTTGCTTAATAAATATTTATGGCCAAATGTGGACCCTTGCTCCATACAACTCTAAAACTAAATGTGGCATATGCACCATACAACTCTAAAAACAATAGTAGCCCTTGCTTAATAAATCTTTATTGCCAAATGTGTACCCTTGCTTAATAAATCTTTATGGCCAAATGTGGACCCTTGTTCCATAAAACTCTAAACCTAAATGTGCACTTGCTCCATAAAACTCTAAAACTAAATGTAACCCTTTCTTAATAAATATTTATGGCCAAATGTGGACCCTTGCTCCATACAACTCTAAAACTAAATGTGGCACTTGCACCATACAACTCTAAAAACAATAGTAGCCCTTGCTTAATAAATCTTTATTGCCAAATGTGTGCCCTTGCTTAATAAATCTTTATGACCAAATGTGGACCCTTGTTCCATAAAACTCTAAAGCTAAATGTGGACCCTTGTTCCATAGAACTCTAAAACTAAATGATGCCCTTGCTTAAAAAATCTTTATGGCCAAATGTGGACCCTTGCTTCATAAAACACTAAATCCAAAAGTGGCCCTTGCTCCATAAAACTTTAAAACCAAATGTGTCCCTTTCTCCATAAAACTCTAAAACCAAAAGTGGCAGTTGCTCCATAAATCTCTGTGATATAGTGGGATACCTTAAAACAATAAGTACAATTTCTGCACTGTGCCCAAAAGCAAGGGACCAGAGGGATTGACTCCAGTCGATCTCAAGCAAGGTTTACAAGTCTTACCTGCATCATGGCGAACAATATAAAACTTCAGAAGAAAAAGGATACAAAACTAAGATGATAACTTTTTTATTAAGATTCGGAACTAAGGTCCAGGGATTCTGCGAGGTCCGGCAATCGTTCTAATTTAGAAAAAGGCCCAAAAACAATGTACCGCCGATCTTAACAGTCGGCCAACTCTCGAGTCCTCAAAAGTTCTTTCGTCGGCTTTTTAAAAAGCACCGCTTCGGTATTATCCCGTGTTGCCAGCTGGGAAAAGAACCTAGTAACCCTGAGTGGCTGACGCGGATAATTTTAGGGTTGCTAGAATGCAACGTAAGAAAATGTCAATGAAGAAATGTGACGAATAACGTCACATAATACTGCCACCGTCAGAAAAACAAAAATAGGAAAAAAAAAAGGCTGAAAAGTTCAGGTGTACAGTTTGGCCTAAATTTGACGGATTCACAAAATTTTTTTTTTTTTTAATCTTATGCACGACAACTATTAAATACACTTTTGTGCTCATAGGTGCCAAACAAGTTCAACTGCATGCCATCACTCACCCAGACTCCCAAGACCTATAACAATACAGAGAACACAATACATGAAAATAACTCATGAGCAACAATGCAATACAATTTTCCTTTGCTTACGATAACAATTTAGATGATCCACCGAGTAACGTGAAATTTTGTTAACAACTGCACCGAATCCTAATTAATGGTAATAAAGCAAGGTAACTACATGAAGCAATAAATGCATAAAGGTAATACATAAGCATGATAATACTGAATGATATTTAGTGCATGTCGTCTTGAAAACTATAAATATAGCAAAGGTAAATTAATCTTCATACAGATACACAAAACCCAATGTAGAACACATAACAACATACGATTGTCACGCATTCTGAGACACCTCTTTAAAGTTAGAGTAACTCTGCGCACAAGATAATTCCAACCTGCCTAGTGACCAGCACGAAGGCAAAGCATCTCCAGAATGCAAACCAAAAAGGGTACACACAAACAATGCCATAAATGGTAACAGGGAAAAAATTAGCTGCATTGATATATCATGCGACTGCACTCTGCAAAATTATTAGTGGCATCAGTAAATTCACAGGATTTTTGAGATAAGAAAGATGTGCAAAATTGAATATATATATATAACATAGGTGATGATTGAGGTAGGCATAGTTTGCTGAGTCACTCACAAATAATTAGTTTCGAGGGCGTAGCTGATAGGAATAAGTTCCCAAAGGGACCCTATCCTCGTGTTTACACAAGAGATATGTCCGTCTTTTAGGTGCAGTTCGCAGTCGATTTATATGCACAGTAAATGGGGTGGCTACAACGTCATCCAATGGGCGGATTTCGTAGTTGACATCTGTTATTTTGTTCAAGATTTCATAAGGTCCAACATATTTATTTTGTAATCTGCCCCGAGAACACAGGTAAACAATATCACCCTTTTTTAGGTGACGCTTCTTAGCCTTTGAGTGTTGTCTATCATTTTGTTGACACTGCCGTCTTTCAAGAGAATCGTATGCTTGTGTATACATTATTTTCAGATCCTCCAATAAGGACTGTATGTAGTGAGCCGTGTCTAACTGCATGGGAGCAGTCTCAGGATCAAAGGTATCGAAGAAGAGTGAAATGTTCCTCCCAAAATGCAGAAGGTTAGGAGTGAATCCAGTAGAAGGATGTACGACCCCATTGTAGATGTTCTGATGTATGCTGAGGGCATGGGAAAATTCAACTTTCTGTTCATGGAGTGAGAGGACAGCAGCTTTGATGGCAGGATTGACACGTTCACTCTGCCCATTGCTAGCCGGATGTTGTGGGGAGCTATGGGTCAGTTGAATACCCAGAACTCTCGTGAGTACATGAAAAACTTCCGCAGTAAATTGGGTCCCCAAGTCAGTGAGGATTTTGGAAGGTCTACCATGATTTGTAATGTAATTCAGTAGATGTTTTGAGACAGATTTTGCCTGAATATTGTTAAGCGGATATAGAACAAGGTGCTTGGAAAAGTGGTCAATTACTGTCAGCACATATCCACAATTGCGGATTGGGCCTAATATGTCCAAACTTATAAATTGATTTGGACGACTGGGAATAGGCATTGATTGAAGTGGAGCTTGAGGAGGATTGATACTCTTGTGTTTGATGCATAATTCGCATGATAGGACAAAGTTTTTTGTGTCTTCATAACAACCCTTCCAAAAGTAACGACTTTTCACAAGTTCATAAGTTTTACTGACACCTGTATGTGAGGAATGGCAAATCTCAAGAATAAGTCCTTTAACTGCCTGTGGAACCACAGTTCGTGAGACGCATTTCTTCCCCTCATTTCTGAACATGAGGAGTTGTGATCTCCTGTCCACATGAAAGTTTTTAATTTGTGCTGACCCTTTAAGAGATGGGTTTTCAAGCAAGTCCCGCATCTCTTTTATGTGAGTATCTAGCTGCTGAGCAGCAAGCATTTCTTGAGGAGTGATCTGACGACTAGCTGCTGTGTCAAGACCAACATTGACCAGTTTAGGAAATGTTGTTTCATTATCCACCACCCTTTCACTGTTGCGTGGAGGTGTCCTGAGCTGTTGAAAGAGTGCGTCGTGAATGAGTGAAGAATTCACAGACTGCCCTTCCTTAAGAGGATGAATAAAGGGGAGAATCAGTTCATCCTCTCTTTGATTAATGGCAGACGAGTAGTTATCTGGATCTTGCATACGCGAAAAATAGTCTGCAAGCACATTTTGTTTTCCAGGTATATGTATGCATGAGAAAGAATACTCGGAAATCTCAAGCAGCCATCGAGTGACTATATCAGCAGGAGAGGTTATCTTCCTGTAGTGGAGCAATGGCTTGCTATCTGTCAACACGGTGAAGTGCGTGTTATATAAGTATGACTTGAAAGCACGTATCCCGTTGTGAATAGCCATTAGCTCCAACTTTATAGCGGGATACCTTGTTTCTGAGGGAGATAAAGTTCTGCTAAAGTATGAGACAGGAGACATCCTTCCTTCATGTTCTTGAAGTAGCACAGCAGATATTGCCGCTGCACTAGCATCAGTATTGAGGATGAATGGCTTAGTCCAGTCCGGAAGTGAGACAAATGGGGAATTGAAGAATATGTCTTGTAATTGTTTAAATGCTGTTTGGTGCTCAGTCGACCACTTGAACTTTGAATTTTTCTTAGTAAGCTGAACAAGAATGTTGGTAAGATCAGCATACTTTGGGATAAGGGTGCGGTAAAACCCACACAGACCCAAAAATTTCTTCACCTGTCTGGGTGTTTGTGGTGCTTTGAATGACAGAATTTTAGAGATATTAGTTTGAATGGGTCGAATGATATTTTTAGTAATGTGAAAACCAAGGTAGTTGATATCCTGACTGTGGAAGACACATTTGCTCGGTGACAGTGTGATGTTGTACTTAATCAAAATATTGAATACTGCAGTTAGCTTGAGCACCATTTCTTTGAAACTTTCAGCTCCAATCACAATGTCATCTTGGTAGGCATGGATACCAATGACCTGTGAGTGTCTCAATTCTTCAATGATTGTATCCACCAATGCTTGGAAGATACTAGCAGCAGTTTTAAGTCCAAAAACCAGTCTTTTGTTTTTAAATGTCCCAAATGGAGTGGTGAATGTTAAGATGTCTTGTAAATGATCAGGTAGGTTGATTTGCCAGTATGCATTTTTCAAATCAAGCACTGAGTAGTACCTGTACTTCGAAATGTCATTGATAAGACTTTGGATTTTAGGAAGAGGGTATGTTGAGTGCTCAATTATGGTATTGAGCAACCTTAAGTCCAAAGCCATTCTGTACTTGGGAGTGTCATGGGGTTTTGCAGGGTCAGGCTTCTTTTTTACCAGAAGCATGGGACATGCCCATTCTGCAATGTTCCGTTCAATTAATCCAGCTGCCTCCAACTCATACAGCTCCTCTTTTACATGATCCTTCAGTGCATGTGGGATCACAAATGGCAGAGTTCGAATTGGATTGTGGGACCTGAACTGTAGACTTGGTATTACTCGGTCAGTGTGACCCAATGTCTTTAAAGATTTAGAAAATGCTGCAAATTTGCTCATCAAAAGAGGTAGAAGAATGTCCCTTTCTGAAGCTTGCAAGTGATCTAACTGGAAATCCTCATGACGAAGTTCTTCCTTGCGGAGCTCAATGACTTCTGGAGTAGCAGAAATGAGGTTGCACATTTCCACTTCTACTGTGCTGGGAGGATTAGGTTCTGCATTAGTGGGTTCCACTTCTATGTCAGGAAAAACCAGTCCAATCATCTGACCTTTATTGAGGTGCACAACAGTTTCACCAAGGTTCTTCATGACAGTGATAAATTGTCCATTCTCAATCTTCTGTACTGCAGTATGGATTTCCACCTGATTCTGGACCTCTGGTTGAAACAAAACCTCAGTTGTACCATTGAGCATATTTGGGACTTTCAGATGCACTTGAGTGGTGGAATTTGGATCGAGAATAACTCTGTGAGTAAGGTAGGCCTTTCCTGGTTCAATTTGGGAAGGACAGGCCAGTGAGTTGACAAGGGCAGTCGGGTCTACAAATTGGGTAGTCCATTTGTCACAGCTCGCCGTTGCAGTGGAGGGGTTTATGTGCACATCAAACTTGCTCAGGAAATCATACCCTAGAATACCATGGAAGAATCTTGGATCAAAGGCTGCAATATATACTGGATGTTTGACACACATCTTCTCAATTCTAAATGACATCTCTGCACATGCAGAGAACTGAAGATCAGAGTTCACAGTCCTAATGTTTACAGTCCGTGAGAGATACCTGACCTTGGTCACTACTTTTATGCAATCGAAAACCTTCTGTGCCAAAAGAGTAATTGTACTGCCCGTGTCGAGCAAGAAGTTGAGAGTACTTTGGCCCAGCTGAACTTGAATGACTGGAAGTGGGACAGACTCAACAGCACTAAAAATTTGGTGTTGAGTATGAGATCTTGGTTGTTCAGGTCTAGGAGAAGACCCAAGGAACTCTGCTATTGTCAGCTTGCTGCCGTGCATAGGTTGCTGGAGAAGTTCTTTCATAGGTGACTGTTCAGGGAAAGGGAGTGATCTGTCACCTACCATCGCCTCCCGTAGTAGTTTAAATGGCCTCTTTGAGAATTATTGAGTCGCTGATTAAGGTCTTCTCTGGGTGTGTCTCTCCTAGTTTCTTGTGGTCTTGTTTGATAATCACGCTGCTGGTATGAACGTGAATAATCCGGTCCTTGTCGGTAATCATTCACATTTTCTCTCTGGTGATACTGCTGTGGAAGAGCTCTGTCTGTCATCTGTTGTCTAAATGCAGAGTGGTTCATGAAAGTTCTGCATTCTGCCATAGTGTGACCCAAACGATGGCAAAATAAACAGGGGATGGTGAGGTCTGGTAGGTTTCTGGCTTCTTCAGCTGCAATGTTTGCCACCATTGGCCTGGGAAAATTGGTATCTCTGGCTTGCGGTTGCTCCCTGTCTTGTCCTACCATGCTATGGAAGACTTCACACTGTGCCAGTGGGTGGTCTTGGTGACACAATGAGCATGCCAGTGCTTGCTGGGCCAACTTGGAGCTCAGTTGATCGATGCTCCTCCTAAGAGATGATATTTCAGAATCTGGAGCAGCATTTGGCAGAACAGGTGTTGTTAACATCAGCGAGTGTGTTGGCATGAGGCGGAGATTCTGCTCCACTACACTGAATGAATGAGCTTTATCCACAAGCGCTTTGAAGTCGCTCATGGGCTCAACCGCAACTTTTTCCCTTAGCTGATGAGGAAGGGCAGACAGGAACTGCATGGATTTTATTTGTGATATTGCATCTGGATCCTTCACTTGTGGATATGTCAGGCTAGCCATACTCTCCACGCGATGAGCAAGGCTTTTGATTGTTTCTCCTGGGGCTAAGGTGATGGACAGGAAAGCCAGCAGGTTAGACGTGGGATTTTGTTCCTGGGCAAAAAAGTTCTTTAGGTTACCACATGCATCTTGCAGTGTAGTCACAGTCTTGCACACTGGTGATGTACAAAACCACTTCTGTGCTGCACCTTTCAATTTACTCTTAAAAAAGAGCAGTGCAACTGGTTCAGTCCATTTATTGATAGACTGGCAGTCCAGGATTTGTGACACAAACCATTCAACTTCCTCAGGATCACCATCAAATGGGTTGATTTGAAAGTTGTAGGTTGTTGTTTGTGCTGGTTCACTCATCTCTTCAGCATTAATTTCTACTCGATGATTAAAAATTTGCCTACTTCTCAATGAATATGAGGTCATTCAGTATACTCTTAACCACTATTTTTAGTGCATGCGATAGGTGTAATCAATGAACATGTTTAATACAATGAGAGTGTGTGTTCATATGTATATCAATTAGGGCTCATAAGTATATAAAAAGATGCCGTAAATCATATAAGCAGATTAACATAGATTAATAGCAAATTATATACCACATATAAAATTAAGTTATCAAAGAATGCAAAAATACAAGATCTTAACTAAATTGGGTACCCCAAAAAAAAAAGTGCACTTTTAGGCATAACTCTCGAGATCGACTTTCGAAAATCCTGGTCACGGCACCAATTAGTGTGATATAGTGGGATACCTTAAAACAATAAGTACAATTTCTGCACTGTGCCCAAAAGCAAGGGACCAGAGGGATTGACTCCAGTCGATCTCAAGCAAGGTTTACAAGTCTTACCTGCATCATGGCGAACAATATAAAACTTCAGAAGAAAAAGGATACAAAACTAAGATGATAACTTTTTTATTAAGATTCGGAACTAAGGTCCAGGGATTCTGCGAGGTCCGGCAATCGTTCTAATTTAGAAAAAGGCCCAAAAACAATGTACCGCCGATCTTAACAGTCGGCCAACTCTCGAGTCCTCAAAAGTTCTTTCGTCGGCTTTTTAAAAAGCACCGCTTCGGTATTATCCCGTGTTGCCAGCTGGGAAAAGAACCTAGTAACCCTGAGTGGCTGACGCGGATAATTTTAGGGTTGCTAGAATGCAACGTAAGAAAATGTCAATGAAGAAATGTGACGAATAACGTCACAATCTCTAAATCCAACTCTTTCTAACCACACGCTGTAACGTAGTGGGCTGTGTAGCACACAACGTCCCAGCAAAAATTACAACTAGACTATTTATTTCTTTAAATACAGTAATTACCCTACCTACAATCAGGGATTGAGTCCCTTGGTCGTAGGCGCTGAAAACTGGTAAAAATAAGATCTAATCAAACCGCCGGCTCGAACGAGAACCGCATACAAACACCTCTGCTCAGCTCGAACTCTTACAACAGTGCTCCTTTTTAAACCGCCATTCTTTCTGGAGGACAGTTACAGCCCAGGGAGACGTCATGCACCCCTAAAAAACCACATGGACGGCAATTAGACCACCATGCAAGACCACCCAGATAAATGTTTCGAGATCTTCGACAGGGAACAGTGGCGTTGAACTCTGATTCCGATCTCTTTGTTGCTACGGACTTTATAACGTACGCTACTCTGCAAAGCTGGCGACATTCTTGCAGCAGGAATGGACACAAATACCCATAACTGTGTATCAAAACCTTGTCGAAATTATGCCCAGTAGAGTTTCTAGTGTAATTGCAGCAGGTGGGTGACCACCCCCCTATGAAAGCATGCATTCCTTCCCTTATACCATCACATCTTGCTGCCCGGTCCATTATTGTAGGGGAGGGTATGAGTAACAGGGCAGTGTAACCAGACACACAAGACTAAAATAATATATCTCCCAACCTCATTCTAAAAGTGTCTTCATATGCTCGTTATGGAAGATACGAAGATCCAAATAGGAGAAGCAAATTGTCTCTTGTCCAGAATTGATGAGAATTTGGAACACTTTTCTGCACCAGTGGCAGTTTTCGAAGCAACAACAAACCGCCAAGAGGGGTTAAACAAGAAACAGTGAATGGTATGCAATTACCCTATCAGTTTGGAAAACTGCTACCCCACCAAATAGATTCGGAAGCTATTTTTAATTTAATTCAATGTTTAAATTTAAATATATAAGAATGTAAAAATTTTCATAAAGAGTTGGGCAATGTATGGTAAAATATGAAGTTTTAAGGGGGTCCGGGACACAAAAATCGTCAAATTTTCGAATTTTTAAAAATTATTTTAAGAAATTCTCTGTGTTTTTGTGCTTAAAATGACGTCTAAATCATGTTTCTATCTTAATTAGAACTAGATATATAGTAATTTTTGTGGTGCGTTGTTTTGAAAATTTAACACTCTTGACGATTGTTGTCATGGCAACAACATCTGAATTTAAAACTTTAAATTCGTTTTTCTCCATGATACATTTTTTCAAGATTTCCTGTATTCAAATTGCTATAAGGCGAAAACCGATAAAGGTTAAGGGTTGAAATTTGGAATATATCTTTTTCAAACATTATACTTTAATTTTGATTCAGCAAATTTAAAACAAATATTTATGTTTAAAAATATGACTGTTTAAAAAAAAAACCTTAAAATTTACAAAAATTTTCATTCAAATTTTTTTTAATTTAATTAATATTTTTTAAATTGCTGAATCTAAATTAAAGTTTATGAATTTGTGAATAATTTACTGCAATAATTTTGAAAATTGATCAAGAATATTTTGAGTCTTAGCAATTTAAAATGCCCCTCTTTTTTTCAAAAATTTATAATTTAAAATTTTTAAAAAACTTTTGGAAAAATTTTGAGTTGTGATTTCGCTTATTAGTTAGATGGGTAATCAGTACAAAAAAATTCAAAATTCTAAATTAATTAATAAAATTTTTTTTCAATGTGTCCCGGACCCCCTTTAAATTACTAAGGATAGAGTAATAATTTGTTCAACAAGAACGTTTGACATTTTTTCTGTTTTAATCCCATATGTCCTATCCTAAAAGAATAAAATAAACCTTTCGATTTCAAGCTAGAAAACTATTACCGGATTCATCAAGTGTATGAAATAATAAATTTTCTAAGACTTTGAAAAATCTAAAAAATTACAAATGTGCTGAAAAAAACAGTTTTGCCAATTTTTATGCCAATTGCAACACGTATACAACATGATTAAAATGCGAGAGCTTATTTGAAAAGATTTTTTTAGACTCCATCAATAATAGAACAGTAGAACTAAAGAGAGGAACAAAAAAAAATTCAAACCTCCCGACTTCATTCGTTTATTATGTTTCGAACAGATGTAAGCTTGTTACGGAAAGTGTGATCGAAGTGTTATAGAATAACGCTTGTTCTACAAACCATCATGTTCTTCTGGGAATAAGACTGAATACGATTCAATAGATTACTTAGATATAAATATCTTTTCAAAAAACAAGTAAAATATTAAAGAACAGTTTAATTGAAGTTCAGAAAATTATTTCCGGATTCCCAAATTCTTTAGGTCACGATAGCCCGGTTAATAGAGTAGATAATTAACAACAGAAGGGTTACGAGTTAGAAACTCGATCCAACCCAAGACAGTTATGTATGTGGGGGCAGGTGCACGTTAAATCAGTCAAGTCCTCAAATGTCCTCACTTTCATGGGGTGGCAGATAACATGTTGACCCCGTAATCTGGCTGTTTTTCAAATTGTTCCGATCTTTAACTTCGGATATAATCCCGGACCGTCGTCAATAGCTGGTTGTGTTGCTCCAGTACGATGTTAATTTAACTACCTACCTACCAAAGGGTTGTTTTTCATTCTACTTGACTTAAAGTTTGGAAAAATCAGTGAGTTCCAAACAACTTCAAAAAGTTCAAGCGAGCGAACGATTTAAAGGCAGATCCTCTTCGAACAGTCTCAGACAAGCAAGGATGTGACCAAGAGAGGTTTGCGCCATTTCACATTTTCAATAGGTCGTAAAAACCCTTAAATTCCGATAAAATTAATTTGATTTCCAAAGCTTACTGGACAGTTTGAGAAGCAGTCTGCTGACCTCTATCACACTCAAACTTTATGGCATCTAGGAATGTTTTCTCTGGTACCAGCTATGTGGAGGAAGGAAGGTTAGTAATTTAGTTAACGTCGTGTTGGAGCAACATGCTATAGGCGACGGTCTAGAAACGAGGACCACACCACGTTATTTTGAACAACGGTCAGATTGTGGAGGAAGGAATTTTCAAGATATATTCTTCTGAAGTTTCTTGCTCGCAAAAACTTCATAGTAAAAGAAGTATTCAGCAAGTATAAAACATGAAATTACGATTGCCAAAGACCTAGAAACGGTAACAAGCAGTGAAAACATACCTTTTAAAGTGTGAAAAGTAAAGAAAAAATGTCATTCAAAGTCCTTTTATGCCAATCGCAAATACTAAGACTTGAAAGTACTTGAAATGTCTCAAGCCATTTTACAAGGTTTCTTTTTATAATTCATACGAAACAGCGCTGGAACAATGAATCCAGGGAGACAGGAATGAGAAAAAGATCTAAGTCTTACAAGTTAATGTGTCTTCAGAAACGTTGTAAGCTCGTTACGTATGTGGTCGAAGTATATTAAAGAAGGAAGTTTCTTCCACGGTAGGTAGGTATTTAATTAACGTCGCACTGGAGAAACACAATGGGCTATTAGGGACGTTCCGGGATCAAACCCAAAGGTATTTTCCTCGAATCACCATGTTTACGTTCGAACGATACTGAATGCGATGTATTTAGTCCAATCTGTTTTAAATTATTAATTTATTTCAGTTAATAAACAAGTCATTTTTTGACCTCATTCCAGAAAAGCATTATGTTATTCAGCAAATAATTACAGGAAATAAAAAATTTTGTAAAAGCCTTCGAAGTAGCAAGCTCGCCACTTTTAAAAATAAACGTTTTACAAAGGGTGAAACAAAGAAAAAGATAATTTAATTCGAGTTATTTCAAACACTAAGACTGCATACTTGAAATGTCTGTCATTTCACAATTGTTTTCTTTTGAAATTACACTAAACAGTGGAACTAAAGAGACAAAGGCAATAAAAAGATATAACTCTTCCAGCCCATTCTTAAAGTGTCGTCAGAATCGTTGCAAGGTCATTATGGAAGGTGTGGTCGAGGCGTTTTGGAATAACGCTTCTTCAATGAACCATCGTGCTCAAGTACGAATAATACGGGATAAAATATTCAATATTAACAATTTATTCCAAAAAGCGCATTCTAAAAGAATATTTTGAATGAAATTCAGGAAACCATTACCAGATTCAGAAAGCAAAGCATGAGATGCCAATTTTCAAAGTTGTCGAAATGGAAACAGATTCCACAAGCAGAGAAAATATACCATTTTAAAAGTGAAAATAAAGAAAAACAAAGGTATTTGAGTAATTACCTAGTAGAAGCCTGCATACTTGAACCATCAAAGTCATTTCAAAACCTTTTTCTTTTTGAAAGCTATACTAAACAGTTGAACTAAAGAGATGTATACAAGAAAGCGATACAACACTCTCATTCTATTCTTAATGTGTCTTCAGAATAGTTTTAAACTCGTTACGAAAGGAGTGGCTGAGGTGTTTAGGAATAACGCTTTTTCAAAGAAACATCGTGTTCACGTACGATCGAATCCGGATACAGTATTCGATTACAGACTCCACGATTTATTATCACCCTAAAAAGAGAAAATTAATAAACTAAAAGAACATTTTGACAATTATTCTTAAAATTATTAGTAGATTCAGCAAATAAACCATAAGATTTAAATTTTCAAAGACCTGTCGAACGGTTCTATAGGTGAAAAAGAACACTAAAAACAATGCTGCATTTAAGCTATTTCCTACAAGAAAACTGCATAATTGAAATGTCAGAGCCATTTCACAACCGTTTTACATTTAGGAATCCACACTAAACAGTGGAACTAAACAGAGACAAGAAAAAGGCCTAACACTGCCAGCACCATTCAGATTCAATTCAGCACAATTCACCATTCACTGTCTTCAGAGCTGTTGAAAGCTCATTACAAAAGGTGTGGTCGAGGCTTTTTGCAATAACGCTTCTTCACCGAACCATAGTGTTCACGTAAAAACAATACTGAATAGAATATTCGTAAACTCAGATACCAACAATTTATTCCAAAAAAATAAACGCATCACGAAAGAACATGTTGATTGCGATTCAAAAAATTACCAGATTCAGCAAGTAAAACATGATAGGTCATTTTTTTAAAGCCCTCCAAACGGAAACAGGTTCACCTAGCAGTGAAAAGACACCGTTTTAAAAGTGAAAATAAAGAAAAACAAAGGCATTTAAGCTATTTCCTACAAGAAGACTGCATACTTGAAATATCAGAGCCATTTCGAAACCGTTTTCTTTTTGGAATCCATGCTAAACACTGGAACTAAAGAGATAGGGACAAGAAAAAGATCTAACTCTCACAGCCCCATTCTTAAAGTGTCTTCAGAATCGTTGTAAGCTCGTTACGAAAGGTGTGGTCGAGGCGTTTTGGAATAACGCTTCTTCAACGAACCATCGTGTTCACGAACGAACGCTACTGAATGCAATATTCGAGGTTGAAGGAAAAAAGAATTTTCAGAATTAGCCTACTTTCAAAAAGCACTCGCCCAGAACGATTCCGAGATGGAAGGTCTTCTGTTTTTGGTGCTCTTTGCCGTTTTTGGAGGGGGTGTTTGCCATCAAGGATTAAAAAAATCTGATTTTGCTGATAAATTTCCCTTTCCACTATGACGCAACGTCGATGGATGATCGTTTTGGAGATTATGCGAATGTTTCGATCTCGTTACGGTCTCTGAAGGCGGTTAGTGAAACGGGGAAAATTGTTGAGAAGGTAACATCCTTGTAATCTTCGGTGTTTTTCTGTTGCACTTTTACGTATGGGTGAATTACAGTGTTATTGAGTTTCTCGCATGGATAGACGTACTAGAAGGGGTAGATAGGTAGTTGAATTAAAGTCACACTGTAGCAACATAATGGACTCGCGACAGTCCGAGATTAATCCCCAAGATAAATTCTATGTGGAAGGAGTAGGGTATGGTGAAAGATATATAGTTGGGAATTTACGTCGCACTGGAGATACACAACGGGCTATTGTGGTAGAGGGTCCGTGTCCAATCCTAAAGGAAATGATCCGATGTGAAAAGAGCAGGGTAGGGTGATTGAATTTATGTCGTATTGGACCACAAATCCATCCCGACCTTGTAACTTTTAGCCACGATCAGTTGACGATGTAAACCCATGAGCTTGTACCGCACTTTCTAAGCTTCCACACCATGCCAACGTGGACATTTAAGATCGCGACAGATTTAACAAGCACCCTCCCCCTCACGTACATGACGGTCTTTGATTGGATCGAGATTTGAACTTGTGATCCTCCCGGTTGATAATAAACTCCTCTGCGTGAAAGTGTTATTAAAAATTCATTCTAAATTTAAATGAGATCAAAATAAAGTGATAATTTCATTTAGCACTAGAAGGGACATACTTTTATTCTTGAAGCACGATCCAAGAGTTCAGATTTTTACCATGTGTCTAGTTTCGTGATTGAAATTCGTGTAAAATGTGAACGAAAGATAAACAAAAAAAAAGTCTAATACTTTTCAAATTACGGAAATATGTCAGTGTTCAGAATTTGATCACAAGTTAAGAAGTTGAAATATCAGAGGAGTTATTCCTAATTGACCCTTTAGAACACGTCCCATCACAATCCAGGTCAGTCAGTAATCTAGAATAAACGTAGGCGATTCTGTTTTTGACAGCGGTTCTGGAATTATATAGATATATATATTTAAAATTGATTACCTGTCATTATAAATTCGAATGTAAACGCGCAATCGTTTTGATCGAACTATTAATAAAAAAACTGATAATTATTTGTATCAATTATAGTAAGTTTTTATTGATTTCAAGCGTTAGTGAGACTAGTAGTAGATTTATTTAAAAAGCTTCATACCAACATTTCTTTTAGAGATATGCATTTGATTAAGCTTAGATTTATTTTACTATAACATAAAAAATTCATATAAAATTTAGCAGCTTTTCTCTTCGAAACTCTTTCAGTACTATGTCAGGCCCTTTCTCAAAGGAATACAAAAGAGTATAATTCAAAAGGGCTAATACAGTGACAATTTGGTAATTTTTAAGTAACGTCGTGCTAGAGAAACACAACGGGCTATTGACGACGGTCCGGGATCAGTCCCCTAAGGGTTCCAAAATTACGTGTTGTATCAGAGGATAACAACACGTAATTTTGAACCACTGTCAAATGACGAGGCAACATCTGAGATGGCACCCCACTCTCCAAACTTCCACACCAACCCAATGTGAGGACTTTCGACCACGATATATTTAAGGTGCACCAGCCGCCTCTACGCCATACGCTCATAAACACATCCATGCTCTGACTCGGATTCGAAGCAGTAACTTTCCTATCTAGAGTCTTCTGACCGTGGTTCAAAATTACGAGGTGTTGTCCTCGAATCTTTCCCTTAAGCTTCGGTTTCCTAAGAAACGGTAGCCGTGATCTAGCGGCCGTGATGTATCGGTGGGTGACGTCACTAAAACGTTGCTTATACTAACACATGGTGTTGGTTTCCTAGAGAGCGTTGTTTGTGAGCGTAACGAAAATGATCGGCGCCGCCATTTCCATGACTGGCGTCATAGCGGTCTTAAACAGATGGGGAACGTTTTTTCTCTTGTAGCGGCCAGATTTCATTTCCTGCTCCAAACGATTCGAACGGAGAGGAGCGAAATAAAAAAACATTTTTGACTGCCATTGATCAATTCGGTTTTGTAAAATCGGGATCGTTAAACACAGAATGAAAATTTCAACGGATTTGAAAGCTGCGGAAAATTTGACACCAAATCGATACCTTAAATGTGATTTTCTTTAAATAAATAAATAATTATTCAAAAAATAATTAAATAATCAAATGGTAAATAATTGAATAATAAAACTGTTTTTGGTATCGATCTGGCGTAGAAATTTACGCTGATTTGAAAGCTGTTGAAATTTTCACTCTATCTTCAACGATCCCGAAGTTAGAATCTTTAAACTAGAGAATAAAAAAACCACTTTGTTTTGTTTTTCGAATAAAACAAACCACGACAGCCGTCTGTGTTGCCCATTCTCCAACGTATTCTGTCCGTCTAAGTTGACACGTCGGGATTTTTGTTTAGACGGCCGTCTAGTTATGCCCGCGGAATCATGACGTATCACGGCTGTTAGATAACGGCTCCACTTTCTTAGGAAACCAAAGCTTTAAGGGACTGATTCCGGACCGTCGTCAATAGCCCGTTGTGTTGCTCTAGTACGACGTTAACTAAAATTACCATTACCTATCTAGAGTCTAACATCTTAACCCCTTTACAACTTAACTGTTGATCGGCGCTAATATAGTGAAACCACATTTGAGGTTAAACGTACCTAATGTTGTCATGTTTGTTGACTTTCAAGCTTAAATTAAAACAACTACATTTACCTATCGCAGTTACTTAGCACAGATTCGAGGAGCCAAATTACATTAAATTCCATTATGTTTAGGGGAGGATATACACTGCATTGAATCTGGAGATACTGTGTTGCTTATGGCAAAGAGTTGGAGGATGGGTTAGCTAACGCCGGTTCTAAATTACCTTACAATGTCCTCACAAACTAGATTACCACATTATCTCACGAATGAGATCGCGAAAACAAGCTACAGGAATTGCTTGGGGTTTTGTGTTCTCAAGGTCACCAACTAACAGCAAGATCATCTATGCGGAATCGGCTAGTCAGACTCTTCTCCAACATGTCCTTTGTGAGGACTTTCAGACTTCGTAAATCCTTAAGTAAATTTATTTACGTGGTCTCTTGTGCCTAAAAATAATAAAATTACTACTATTATAAAAAGAAGCTAACTACTATTATAAAAAGAAGTGTGTTTGTTTCTTGCCCAAAAAGTCCTGACGAATCTATGGCACTTACAGTAATGGGATTTGGCACACAAGTAGTCCAAATGTTTCGCAATTTTTGGGTCGCGGCAAATTTTAAAATTCAATCTCGAACATTTTAAAACGAATTTTATTGTTTTTTCAACGTTCTTTCTTCTTTCGGGAAATGAAGAAGCATAAAAAAATTTAGACTTTTCTCCCCCACGCGCGCGTCACTATTGATGTCAGCCTTTGAAACCATGCCAATTTATTTTCACCTTCCGTCTTGAATGGGAGCGAACAGTTTCGAATGAGCTTCGTTTCAATCGAGATTCATTCATTTTGATTTCCTGAGAAACAGATTCGAGTGAAACAAAAGAAATGATCGAAGTTATCACTGGCGTTCTTGAGTGTTGTTTTCTATCTCAGCGATCGTTAAAGATGGAATACAAATTTTAAAGGATTTGAAATCTGCGGAAAATTTTACACCATATCGATATCTTATATGTTTGATTTTCTTTAAATAAATAATTTATCAATTAAATATTCATATCTTTTGGTTTGCGAAGCAAACCAACACCACAGGTAATATGACCCCCCACGAAAAGAACAGTCACGGGCAACTCCGTTATGGCTGTTATCCAATAGGCTACAAATTCGCAAACCCAATGGGAATCCATGATGGCTGTTATCGAATAGGCTACTAATTCTCATTTGGTTTGCGAAGCAAACCAACTCCACCGATAACACCGTTATGGCTGTTATCCAATAGGCTACGAATTACCATTTGGTTTGCGAAGCACACCAATAACCCCACAAAAGCAACTGGCACGGACAACGCCGGGCTAGTCACGATGTGGCTAGTGACCTTTAAAATGAACTTTCAGTTTTGATTCAAAGTTTTATCAAAAATATTACGTCTTTACATTCTTTGTAAATATACATTCTCTAATGAATGTATATTATTTCCATATTTTATTTCTGTTTCAAGACTATCAGACTTCCAGAGACTTGAAGAGGAAAGACTGATGTCTGACGTAAAACAAAGAAACACTTGATGAGTGAACAAAAAATTAATTCATTTCTAAAATCGAAGATAAGAGAACCTTAGATCTTCGTACTAAATATCTGCAACAACAAATTTTTATTTAATCATCTAAATTTATTTCGACGTGTAAAATAATACCCAAATGCTATTCGTTCATGAATATAAAATGAATATTACTGTAGAGCATAAAAATATTTTTGTAAACCTTTTGAGACTGATTTTTAACCAATAGTTCTTGAGAATGTGATTCCATTAACTATCCTTCATGTATTTCTTTCTTTATATCTATATATATATATATATATATATATATATATATATATATATATATATATATATATATATATATATATATATATATATAGTATAAAAAACTTACTATCTTCTAAAAAACCTACAGAAATACAAAGTAGCCAGTTAGGTAATCGGTAGTCAGTGGCAGTTCAATTTCACAACCAGTTCAATCCGCGTTACAATTATTACACACACCAAAATCATTAAATTCAGTTTCTGAAAGGTGTCAATCGAAAGTGAAAACGTTATGTAATTAATTCCTCCTGCGCATTTGAATATAGGTGTGTCTTCAGGTGCTGTTAGAAACTTCAGTGTAGGCGTAAAGGCGTAGGATGAAAGTTCATTGTATATTGCTTGAGCATTGTCAAGAAAGGTAAGCCTGAGAGTGAATGAATTTAAAAAGACAGACGAAAACGATGAAAGCAACCAGACAAGAACAACAGCAGCTTTTGGGAGACTAAGGAATATGAATGATAGAAATCTATCGTCAATGACAGTTCGTATGTGTGGGGCAACACTGTTAAAGACGAACGCCTGTGAATAATTAGTGCAAGGTATTATAAGAAGACTGCATGGCAATCTAGGGTAAACCTAGAACAGACCTGACTACATTAATATCTGACTCATCAATAGCGTCTAGAGATAACAAATGTCAGACAAGTTACTTTTGGTTTATTTTATCTCATTGGACATTATGTGGGTACTCTTTTATGATGGCTCTCTTTTTTTAAATATGCATTGTGGGTACTCATGTTGAGAAGAGGCATCATGGGTATTCACGTTGAAGTAAAGGTTCTTAGTCCTTTAGTGATGGGTGAAAGAGAAATTCAAAACTTTTTTGTGCAGTTAAAGGCAGTTTGTTTTTTAACTGTACCTTGCTGGGCGTCAGGATTTCCGAGTAGTCCACAGCGGTTCTAGTGAGAAAGCAGTCGATCTTGGGTCAGTCAATTCTTTGAATGGTATTAAATCATGTTAGGTAATTGGTAATTTTTTTAGTTAACGTCGTACTAGAGCAACACAACGGGTTATTGACGACGGTCCGGGATCAGTCCCTTAAGGGAAAGATCCGAGGACAACACCTCGTAATTTTGAACCACGGTCAGATGACGAAGCAACACCTGAGCTGGCACCCCACTCTCCAAACTTCCACACCAACCCAACGTGAGGACTTTCGGCCACGACAGATTTAAGGTGCACCAGCCGCCTCTATACCATACGCTTACAAACATCCATGCCCGGACCCGGATTCGAACCAGGAACCTTCCCATCTAGAGGCTAACACTAAATCATGTTAGGTAGGTAAGCAGCTAATTAATGCCGCACTGGAGCAACAAAATGGGCTATTAGCGAGAGGTTCGGGATCAATTCCGAAGAAAAAGATCAGAGGAAAACGCCTCCAATTTAGAACACATGGTCAAATGACGAGGTCGAAACATGAGCTGGCATCCCACTCTCTAAACTTCCACACACCACTCCAATGTAATGATATTTGAGGCCTCGACAGAACCTGAACAAACAGAACCCTCGCGTAAACGACGGTCTTGCGTTTACCTCTTAAATACTCTAAATTGCCAAATAAACACGGCCATTGATTGAATGAATCCTAAGAGTGATGTTATTGGTCAAGAAATCTGAAACTGCTTAGAAATCACGGACTGCGGGATGCTTGATGGAATTATGCGTGTATGACTCTCAGTCAGACATTTAAAAGTTGCGTCCCTCAATCTATCCTGCAATTCAAGATGACATGCATTTAGTGTTACCTGCCACCAAGCCTGCTTATAAATGTATATAAACAGCTTGAATAGTGGATGAAGCGAGGTTAGAATTGGATGTACGCACTTACTGTTAACTAGTGTTTTACCCTTTCAAGTGGTTTTGACAAGATATCTAATTAATCAAGGTCCCCAAAATTTTGTTAATGACGCTATACACTACCCTACAATAATTGACCGGACAGCAAGATGCGATGGTATAAGGGAATGAATACATGCTTTAATAGGGGGGTTGTTCCCCACGTGCTGCAATGACACTAGCAACCCTTCTGGGCATACTTTCAACAAGGTTTTGATACACAACTATGGGTATTTATGTCCATTCCTGCTGCAAGAATGTCGCCAGCTCAGCAGTAGATTTCGTACTTGGTTCCCTGGTTCGTAAGCGTCGCTCTAACTCGTCCCACAAATGTTCTATGGGGCCTAGACTTTGAGCAGGCCAGGGAAGACATTTTACATCCATATCTCGATACCACTGCTTGACAGAGACTGCAACATGACATGGAGAGTTGTCGTAGTGGAAGTAACATTCTTCCATTCCATAAAATTGCCAGAGCGTAGGAAAAACCACCCGATTGTCCAAAATGTTCCTGTAGGCGTCGGCGTTCAATTGACCAGGAACAACATGCAAAGGTCCCAGGTCATACCACGAAAAACATCCCCAAATAAGTAGTCGGATTTTATGCAAATCCGCTGGCGTCCGGTTCATTATAGTAGGGTGGTATATATTGTTGCCAATATATGCCAATTAATTGATGATGACGTGATCAAGATCTGATAATTTTTCTTCCAATGACGATATATCTCGTCCGTCAAGGACTGCTCATAGTTCCTCGTAAAAAAAAAACATCCAGTGGGGTTATAAGCCTATGGGATTCACACTCATATATCCGTTCTATAACTTGTATGACCTCTGCCCAGTTTTGACCTCCTGAACCAAAAGTCTTTCCTGGGATTCTTTCAACCAATGGATGCGGTAAAATCACATATAATTGGGCACTAAACGTGACATTTTTTGTAAAAGCTGTACTACTGTAAGTTCAGTATCAGATACTTGCATTCCAGAATGTAACGCCCTTCCAATCGGAAGAAGCAGGTAGTTATTAATGGCGCATTGGGGTACCACAACGAGCTGTTTGTAACGGTTCAGCATCAATCCTGAAGATTAAGACCCTACGACAACAGCTCATAATTTTGAACCATGGTTAGATGACGAGGTCACACCTGAGCTGGCACTAAACTCCCCGTATTTCAACAAAACACCAACATGAGGGTACTTGAGGCAGGGGCGTATATAAAAGGAGGGCCGAGGAGGCCCGGGCCCCTCCCGAAATTTTGACTAAGTTCAATCATCATAACTTTTTATTTTGAATTTTTTTAAATCGAATTTGTATTCTTGGCGGAAACGATTTTCTTAAAAAAATTTATTATTTGGACACATTTAAAAGCTATTTCTTTTTCTGAGTAAAGTAAACACAGTGGGCTGGACACAGGCATCACCAAAATTTATGATGGTTGATGAAAGATGTGCTGTAACCACGTGGTTGTGAGAGTGCAACTCAACAGTGAACATTTTCTTCCTCCGCTGCCTGCAGAATCCAATGGACACCCCCGACAGTTTTACGACAGTTACAAAAAAATTAATTTTTATTCGATGTTCTAGTTCTATCAGTCATAATTAGTAATCTAATATCCAGATACTCATACTTTAAACAAAGAAATTTCTATTGAGATGGTAATTAAAAGTAAATTACCTATCCATCAACTTTAAGAGTGGGCCCCCTGTATACAAGAACAAATTATGGAATATTTTAAATAAGTAAACAAGTTACTTTTTTCCAATTAAAGAAATGTATATTTCACTATAAAAATAATATTTAAGATTATATTTCCCAATTTCTAAAAATACATTTAAACTTTCCTTTTTTTTACCTATGTTTGACCTTTTATTCCTTTTAATATCCATGCAGGCTTTAAGTCATTATTATATACACTGACATTATTTAAAATGCATAACTACCTATTTTTAGAATTAAATTTTTAACAATTTGAGAATTTCAAATTGTTGGAATTATATTGAATTGTTATTATTTATTCAAATTGATATCCTGAAGTCCTAAATATCTTTCGAATGTTTGTTTACCCCAAAATTAATACATTTGTACGATGTATACTAAATTGCTTTAGAGAATATTTGGCACCCCCCGAAATAAACTCCTATATACGCCACTGACTTGAGGCCACGATAGATTTGACGTGCATCAGCCCTGACGAACACGACAATCTGATTGGCTCAAATGTTGACCTTGCAATCCTCCCGTTGCCAATCCGTCACCCTTACAACCGGACAACCCCGTCCCCGCAAGAAGTAAACCTAAAGTTTCTGAGTTCTTTCGTGACTACCACAGCAGCACTGTACTTAGAATAAAGTTGCAGATAAGTGAAAAAAGAACTTTAGGTGGCATTTGAGTTTACATCAAACGGCAGCAACACAAAGAGCGATTATTACAGGCGAATGTCCGGGATCAATCCCCGAAGTAGAGATCAGATTTGAAATGAGTTGGTGTTAAGGAAGGTTAGTTGCACTCTGGTTAGTGAACTAAGGTTAGTCACACTGGAGCAACACAAAGGGTTATTTGTGATAATTCTGGATCAATATCGAATGGAAAGGTCCGAGGACCATATATCTCGTGATTTTGAATCACGGTCAGATGACGAGATCACACATGAGGTGCATCTCCAGTGTCAAAAAACACAAACTTACAGAGTTGGAAATTTTTATTCCTATATTATAGCCTCATATTTCATGTAAATTAATTGTTTTTTTTTTTTCAATATTATTTATTCCATGATTTGTTTGAGTGATGCCGTGCCATCGAAAATGCGCAAAATGGATCGTGGTTAAATCACTCTTAAACTCATGGCCGATATTTGGTTGCTCTATACAGCATATCCTTACGTCTTTTTTTTTTTAAGTTTTTTCAACAGACCGGGACAGAATAAGCATCTAGTCGGGACCTTTTAATGTTTATTTTTAACCGGGACCCTTTTATATATTTTAACTTAAACTAATAATTCGTAACCATAATTTTCTTTTTCGCTAAGAATAGGCATTGAATGGATTCTGTCTGTAATTCGTAAGCCTTCTTAAAATAAGCATCGGATTTTTAAAGTTACATGGATTCATCTGACAAAAGCAAACGTAATTGGATTACACGCAAGAAATACCAGTATGTTTAGAATTCAATGAATGAGGTTGCCATAGGTCAAAACAAAAAAAATAGACCCACGCACAATGGAAATAAACAACTCGAACTGCACACCATACATCTCGGAACGTTATTAACGCCCGTTTAACGAAAATAAAAGGCAATACATTCATCTTTCACTTTTTTTGTTCCATTTTGTGCCCCCGAACTCAAATAGAACTCATCTCTGCGTAAAAATGGTGCGTGACACTAACCCACTTCTCGACGCTGCAGACGATTCTGTAATAGTTAGGTTCATCGAACACGAAGATATGGGTCAAGTTGCTACCCTCCCCCCAGGTACGGCACCTTACCCCCAGTGCACGTGCATGAGCCACCCCCGAAAATCTCCCCGATATCAGACAATGGAATCCGAAACCGTTTGCACGAATTTTCAATGTCAGAACCGGTTGAAATTAAGAACAGAGAAAATGGCAACGAACCACGCGCGCTCGATTTTATTTTGTTCTGGTTCGTTTTTCTGCCAATGAACGAGTTTACTTGTCTCGGTTTTTGTTTTTTTCTTTTTTTGATATTCGTTTTCCATGCATGTTTTTAAGAAGAGCGACGAACCAATAGGAATTCGTCGCGCCCTACTAACTGCGATCGTCGTCTATCTGGGTACAAAAAGATATTTCTCGACCGGTCCGACACCAGAACTTGCCGCGAGTCGATAGCCCACGGATCTTAACCAGCGACGCTTCGAGAATACTTCTCGAAAAATTACTTCCATTCCTGATTGTAAAAAGAGCTTTTCACCATGAAGGTGTGTGTTTTGTTGGTGGGTTTAGTGGTTCTCTTCTGCACAGGTGAGATTTTTATGGATTTAAAATAAATTTATTTAAATTTTAAAGTTGAAGTCATTTTTATCTTTAATAATTTATAGAATTTGTGTATAATTATAAGCATTTTTAGAAATATCAAACATAGAGAATAAATTTTAGTTCATATTTCAATATTATTAGACCAAACGATAATTTTGCTAATTTTAAATGTTTATGAATATTCTTTTTAATTTTGTGAAATTCTCGAAATAAAGTCATATTACCCTTTTTCAAAAAAGTGACAGTTCGAAAAATGGCGATTTTATTTATTCAATTGGAAAATGACTCTGTTAAACATGAAGAAATCAAGGAATAGGATACAAATCGGTGTAAAATATGCTAAAAGATTTATATTCAACTTTCTTTTGACTCTCCCGGTGAAATTTACTTTTTTGAGTTGTATCATTTTTCTCAATGCTGTGCAATGCAACTCTTGAGAATTTTAATAACCAATAAAAACGAATATTTACACATATTTAAACTACTATAATATACGAAATAGGAAAAGGAAAATTTACTGCTTGAATAAATATATATCGATTTAATATTTTGTATTACGAAAAAAATTCCATATTCTTTATTATCTTCGTGGAAAAAAAAAATCGAAGAGTTTTTCTTTATGTTCTGTAGGTTGACAGGATTAATTGCTTAAAAATGGTTTTGAATTATTTCTGAAAATGTTTATTCTTTTAAAAGTTGAATAATGTGAAGCTAAATAAACTTTTATAAATATTATTCTAAATAGTTACAAGCTTTAATTTCAATTTGTGACTTGTCTTTTACACATTAGTTCTTCAGATTTCTTTCTGTCAATTCGCTCGCGTTATTCTTGTTTGATTAATATAAAACATTAGTAGAACTATTAAATTTTTCAGAACAATCTGGTGTATTCATAACTAAACTTGATTATACTTGATAATCATCTTGATTATACTAACTAACACTACTAAACTAGTACTAAATTATAACTGAAATGCTTAGGGCGCGTTATCAATATTTTGCATTTTGCCTTTTAAAATATTCTGTATGGTTAATCTGTTGTACAGTATCTTGATCTCTTGATGGAACGGATACATAATTGGACGATGTCTGTTATTTTTAATGAAAGATAATAATATAACAAGCGAACAGTAGTGGATATGACTACCATGTTTCAGTAGTTGTGGAATAAAATAATAACTGTGATATAGTTGTTTATCGTCCACATAAAATATCGCCATTTTTTATAAGGTTCGAAATTTTTTGAAAACTCCCTGAATCTGACGTTATTAGTTAGAAAAATTAGAAGGACATAGTAGAATTTGGTTTGGACGATTTTTGATACTAGAAGTATCATGTCAAGTAGAAATACTAGAGATCAAATCATCTTGATTATACAAAATACCCTAGAGATAGTGTCAGGAGTATAAATAGACAAAGTACGTCGCAAGAGCACAGAGAAAGAGAGTTTCGGTACCGAGTTGTCATATTTGGAACAATTATCGCTTAACTGTTTAGATTCGGTGTACTTATTTAAATTATTGATAGCCTTTATGCTTGTATGGGCTTAACTTAACTTAACTCCGTCATGGGATACCGACCCTTAGATTGGGTTAACGGTAAACACTAGCTTTCATGCCATTGTGCAATAAACAAACGGATCACTGCTCCAGTCTACCAGCCCTAAACGAGCGGCATTCTTAACTATTCGGCCGGTTGATAATAAAGGTGACATGAAAAGATCGAAAAAAAATTGCTTGCAAAGGCGATAGTTTCCATTGTTTCGGTTCTGCCATCAGGGTTGTCAGAAACGAAAAAGAAACCAGCTATTTTCCTATTACTGGATCTGGCTCAACTGACGTTTTATTTGTTAATGTAATTAAAGTGATGTTCAGTAAAAAATGGGGGGGGGGGCGCAATAAAATTAAAAAAAAAGATACATAATTTAATTTTAAAATCAAAAGTAGAAAATTTCAAATAGTGTTGAAAATTTTATTCAATATACATTTATACTGATATAAATTTGCAGTGTTTCAAGAACCCTATATTAAAATAGAACTATATTTATTCTCGTAGTCATTTTTCTATAAGCAAAGAGCAGGTTGATTATACATCAACCTACGTTTCTCCCAGTGCGATACATACCTTTATACTCCTAGTCGTTTCAACGAGATATTTCGTCCATCGCGATCTGACCAATTTTGCTAATGGCGAGATATCTCGTCATCAAGGTAGTGCCGATTTTTTTTATGATGATGAGATCAAGATCTGGTCAGTTTTTTGGTAATGACGAGATATCTCGTCGAGCAATGACCAGGAGAGTTAATTAGCTCAAATTACTCATCGATGATAATACGTATTAAATCACTGAGTTTAAAAGTCTTGCCAAAGGTATGTCTTTAATATTCCTATTTTAAAATAAAATAAACCATTGTTTAACCTAAGTTTTTTAGTCTCATAATTTATAGATAAAGCGGTCAACATTAGCGCTCAAAAACGATTTCAAGAACTCACTGCAAAATGGATAGATAATATTTTAATTAAATTCATGTTTAATAAAGAAATTGACAGAAAAAAATTATTACGATGGATTGATTCAAGTTATCAATGCGACTAATTAAATTAAAAAAATATACATGTATATACAATCTTTTATACACGAATACATAGTTGGAACTATGATATTTTATAGTTTAATTATTTTGTATGGTGTTTCATCTGTTTGTGATGGGGAGTTTGAGAGTCAAATTGAAATAATTTATATTTTTCTTAGATATGACTACCTTATTAAGTTAAAGGAAACATTTTTGAATCACATACTCTTTAATACATTTACCTAAAAAAGGTTTCTTTTTTTGGAAGTAATTGCAATGGGTACAATTTTTGAAATTGTAATTCATGCATTTATTTTGGCACTTATCTGCAATAGAACTGATGTCATAAAAATTTATTTTAAAACATATCCTTCTTCATTGTACTTTATTGTACCTTGTTTATCTTGTATTGTAGCTTTGAAACTATCGGTTCATAGTGGATTATCCTTAAATTATTCTGAAAAAGAAGTTAATTATTCCTATTACAAAGTAATGCCATCTTTAAATTTTTATTCTTAAACATACTATTTAAATTGTTTGATAATGCATGTAAATAAAACTTTGATTAAATATGCAATTAAAATGTAATTTCATATACTTATAATACATGCAGTAAAATGCTCAGATACGTTTATTTTACACATAATAAGGTAATTGGCACAAACTAAAAGAATTTTATAACTGTTCTTTTTTATTTCCAAAATCAAGCGTTACTTTGAATTCGCATTTTTTAAAAGTAGAGATTCGATATAAGTGATTAATATCCTGTTTTACCTTATCTATACTTTGCTTTTCTATTTCGCGATAACCCATAAGTTAGCTTCAAATTAGTATCTAAACGCAAATGTACCTAGATTCAACAATCGATAATCAATGTACCTAGATCAGCGCATGCGCAATTCCACATTTCTTATACAAAAACGGACTTGCCATAGGATTAACCACTAATTACTTCTTATTTAATTTTTAATTCGTCAGTTAACACAACGAATCTGAATAGATGAATTTTCACTGCATCAGTACTATTGTAATGTCGCCGTGTCTTGCTGTTACAAAAGAACCAGTAAGAGTTAAAACAATATTTAAAGAGGAAATACATTAATTATTTCTCGACGTTGGTGATTGATCATTGTCATAACAATTTCCGATCTCGTGAGAACTCTGCGCAACAATACATAAGTATGCCCATAAACTGAATGACCCTAAAACTTCATTGTCGTCCTCTGAAAAAGCAAAAATGTAATGCATGAAAACACTTTTAGAAAATTTAAAAAAAAATGCCTTTGGAAGTCACCTTTTGTGTTCAATATTTACGACAAACCCATGTAAATTTAGAAACGAATGACTGACTACTTACGCTACGAACTTTTAAAATCTAAAGATGAAACAGATTATTTGAACTCCTATTTATTAAATCGGACTAAGATCAGAAGGAGTAACAGACCATTTATACTCCTAACTTTATATTATATTGGAATAAAAGACCAAAAGATATAATAGACTATTTGCAATCCGAACTTTTTATTATACCATAATAAGATTCAGGTTATAAGGTTAATCCGTGGTCCAAAATGGTTGAAACAAGTCAGAGGATATGAAGCGTCTCGGTAATAATTTATGGTCATTTTGCGATAAACATTTAAATCATATAGGATGGATACAGATCGTAGCCAATAGCCATATATCTTGTGGTATAAGTCCAGAGTTTAAATTTACACCACAGTTGCAACAAATACCTCTGGTATAGAATTTACAGTTTTACCAGAAAGCGAAGCTATCGCTCAAATTCTAAATTAGGCTTCTTTATTTTAATTATTGATCTTTCATGCTGGTATGGGCTCTATACATCATAATCATCTCAAGTCCACCACTCCAGTCTACCAGTCTTGAACGAGTGGCATTCTTAGCTTTTCAGTCAACTGGAATGAATGGCGACTATATGGTAAAATTGAGGAAATTGAGTGCCATTTTTTTCTTTCGGTTTTGCCTTTGGGGTTTTATAACAGACAAGTGGACCATCTCTTCTCCTTCAGATGATAGGTGTTTTATTCGTTAAAACAAGTGTGACGTGATGTTTAGTAAAATAAAATAAAAACACTTAAGCCTTTACCTTTACAATAAGTGTTCCATACTTTCAAACTGCATTCAAAATTTTAATAATTTGTATTTGTCGACTATAGTTTTGTATCGGAATGATACACTAAGTAGCATAAACATGTATGATCAAGTTGACTGACGTATAAATTTGTTTCGTTTTTATTCTCTATGACCATTTTTCCTTACACTAGGATTCAGGGTCCCACATGGAGATACGGTCGCGTGTATCATGATCTCGGAACTCGAGAAGTAACGGAGGTCCAAGAAATGTTAAAAATATCTAGTCTGCGGGCATTAAAAACCTATCCGGAGGGCCGTATTGGTTCTGTGGGCCGGATGTACAGCAAGTCTCCTTTCACACCGACAGAATATGAGTTAATCCTGGTCAGTCTTTATCCAGTAGAAGCTGTCTGGTTAAGATTCTGAAGAGCCGGTTCCACATAGAATAGCTTTGTCAAAAACCTTTAACGTTGATTGAATCCGTTGTGTTCCACTGCAAGGCACCTGAATCTATGTTATTCTGTATTGGATTCGGATTGACCAGATTCTGTTGATATGAAGAGGTATAGAGTCATCAGTTTAAGTTTGACAAATTAAAAATCTTTGCAGAACAAGAAAAAAGGAATGGAATTGTTATAAAAAGAAATGGGATTGAAGTAAAATGGAATGAGATTGAGGTAGTACAAAATAATAGGATTGAGATATGAAGGAACAGGGTTCAAGTAAAAGGAATGTGATAGATATATGGAATGGGGTTCAAGTAAAAGGAATGGGATTGAGATATGAAGGAATGGGGTTCAAGTGAAAGGAATGGAATAGAGATATGAAGGAATGGCGTTCAAGTAAAAGGAATGGGATTGAGATAAAGAAGAGTGGGATTGAGATCAAGATGAATGAGATTAAGATAAAAGGGTATGGGATTGAGATAAAAAGGTATAAGATAAATAGAAAAGGGAATGGGATTGAGCTAAAAAGGAATGCGATTGAGATAAATAATGGGAAATAATGGGATAAAAGAATGGGATTGATGTAAAAAGGAATGGGATGGTGATTAAAATGAACGGGATTGATGTAAAAAAAAAGGGAATTGTGAGATTTAAAAGGAATGAGATTGATGTAAAAAGAAAGGGAATCGTGATTAAAATAAATGGAATTGGCAGGTAAAAATAAATAAAAAAATTTTTTTTTGTGGGGGGGGGAGAGAAAGGTACAAGGGAGTGGGACACAGGTGAAGGAGCCTTCACACGTGTATCAATTCCATTCCAATCAATAGAACTGCTTTCATCAAAAGAGCTCACGGACACGTTTATTAGATATCCAGAAAAAAAAAAGAACGACATTCTTGTCGAACGATTTCGCTTTCTGACACAACTCCTAAAGACCGCCCAGGATTCTTCTGGAACCTTCTGGTGCAATGGATCGCCATTCCTGATAACCCGGGGCCATCAGATTCGCTTGTCGTTCGGTGACCCATTTTGTCCAGCCATTGGGAAAGGGAAACCGATATAACTGCATTTTCAGAAAGGGAACAGGTTTATTTCGCTTCTTTTTTTAAGGGTCGTTTCCCGGTATTGCTGTCAGCAGAACACCTGGGTTGAGTTGCGTTTGGCATACTGATGATCGGACGACTTCCTATCTAATTTCGCCAGGAACGGGTCTTGGCCGGTGGTTTAGTTAGGGCAAAGGCACGATAGTAGGGTTCTGGCAAGACTAAGAAGCGGTCAAAAGATATGACTTTTATTAGAGAAATTACGAACTTTTTTTATTGTCCTTGCTTCTAAACGTCAGCAACAACTTCCCATATTTTGGATTCTATATCGGTGTCTCTATGAGTAGGTTTGGGTTTTTTTTATGCTGCACGGGCGGCCATATGTTGCACCAGACACAAGACCTGCAATACAATATGAAATAACAGACAAACGAGAACACACAAAGCTGTGCGATGAACAGTCGCCTTGATATTTGTAAACATGGTCTTTTGGACATGGTCTAGGTTTTATTTGACCCAGAGGATCAGTAAGAAACACAACACTAGATAGGAGCAGCGTCATTTACAAAATTAAAAATGATCCGATGAATAGAATGACTTTTTGTGAAAGAGCACACAGTGGGAAAGCCGGTGTTTTGCTAAATAACAAGGATAATCACCAATATACATGCGATTAAAAACTGATTTGAACCCGGGGACAGAAAGGCTGGAGACAAACGCTTTCGCCAATAGTTAGGATATTATTTAATAATTTAAATAACGGCGAAATTTTATTCACTTTGAGAATATTGCAGACAAGAGGGAAAACTTTCATATGCACAAAATCTAAAGTATATATTTTTTTTGTCAAAATTATATTTTTAAGGAAATTTAAAATTATTATGTTTGAGTTCTGTGGAAGCCGTGGCTCAGTGGGTACACGCTGTTCCTGAAACCTCCCTGAGCGTATTTCTCTGTTCTGAGACAGTAAAATCTTTATTGTGGGTATATATGTCAATTACCTGATGTTGTCTTGTGTGGCGCGTGTTGACAAAATATGGCACTTGCATCATAAAACCCAAAACCCACATATTGGATTCTCCTACTACGCCATAGTTTCATTATCTTGTCGAATTCCCTCTTTTTCGTGCTTCCAAACTTCATGTTCTTAATCAAACTCTCTGTTCTGTTCTACCACAAAAACCACTAGTCTAAATAATAAGCTTCACAATAAAATAATCTCATTGAAAATTAACTCCAATTATCATCAAAACGGGGACATATCAAAATAGTACTCAATCGGTATCACTTCAAATTTTAATCAAGTCCTTTAGAGGTTCTTTTACCCATCAATGGACTTCACAAACTCGGAAATCTAAACGAGACATATTTATTATAAGGAAGACGAACATAAAGAACGACATGCTACATTACAGAAATCAGAATTCTAACTGCGCAAACAATTATTCTTATTCTTAAACACAAATTCAATCAAGTTGAGTTGTTTCACCTTCTTTTCACGAACTATTAATAATTCTCGCGAGAATCGGAAATATTTTTCTCCGGTGGTTTGTTTATACATACACCTGAGAAACCTTTCATGTTTTTTTAGCCTAAAATTCCAAATCTATGAGAACTGTAACGAAAGCTAAAGCTGCAAATTAACTAGTAGAAAGAAGCTTTATTCGTATAAGGAGAAAATTATACTGCTTTAATTTTTGAATCTTCAAATGCTGATAAAAAAAATTTAAACCGAAGCCACCGGTAAGATGTTTGTTGTTCAACGAGCATCTATTCCAGGACTGTATTCTTTTTATCTAGTTCACCTTAATTCAGTCGGGGCCCAAAAGTCCTCACGTTGGGTTGGTGCGTGAGTTTGGAGAGTAGGGTGCCAACTCAAGTGTTGCCTCGTCATCTGACCGTGGTTCAAAATTACGTGGTATTGTCATCGGATCTTTCCCTTAGGAGATTGATCCCAGACCGTCGTCAATAGACCGTTGTGTTGCCTCTAGTACGACGTTAATTAAAAATTACCAAATTATTTTCTTACGTTTTGGAGTATTGGTGCCTGTAGCACAACTCCTGTATAAAATGTCGGATCTTTCCCTTAAGGGACTGATCCCGGACCGTCGTCAATAGCCCGCTGTGTTGCTCTAGTACGACGTTAACTAAAAAATTACCAAATTACCTGTATAAAATGAAGAGTTCTTCGCTCAGCGACTTACATAATAAGGTTGTTTCGACTTGTTCTTGAGCTCGTGTTATGTCGCTTTAGTGTGACACGTCAATTACATACCTACTTGGATACCATCGACTTGGTCTTGGTTGTACTTAAGCTCAAGGGATTTGCAACAGTAAATTCTAAAACCGGTATCAAATGAAAATCCGATTAGTTTTCCTGGTTAGAATCTTTATCTGCCCTACATTACAGTAAAAAAATTTAAATAAATAACAAAAAGAAATGGTTATAACTTTATCATTTCAGCATTGTTGATGGCTATTAATTGCTTCCATAGTTTAAACGTGTCTAACTACATACTAATAGCTTAGAAAATTTGGATTTATCTACGGACCACTGCATAAGTGTTGTAGTTACAAACTGGTTGTTTAGAGAGCTGTACGTCGACCCAGTTAAAGAATAGTGAAGGATATGGGAGGATGAAAAAACATTTTGAGACTACAGGAAATCGAATCGAATTTCTTGATCTACAATCCAGTTTGGAAAATACATAAATTTGCCCAATCTATACTACCTAGCGAACTACAAATATTTGCACTGTTACTATTTCAACATAAATAGTCTTTAGAACGAATAGTTTTGTATTTTTGTAAAAGATTGGTTTTAATTTTGATTTCTCAAGATCTGGAAATGAACCACTGGAAATGAACGCGCCATTTTTCTTCGAAGAGAATGATCGATCAAACAAAAGTTACAGTTAAATATATAAGATTTGGATTAAATATTTATAGTTAAATACGTGAAGCAACTTCTGGCATTTTATGTTTCTCCGAAACATTTGTAACATACAATTCTTTATGGAACAATTTTTATTTTTATTGTTCTGTTTCTTTTTAATTTCTTTTCTCAATTCAAAACTTTAAAACCTTTGGAGACCACAGAAAAGCCTTTTAGCGCAAACGTAAGTAAAATGCAAAATAAGAAAAGTTGCTTCTGGTTAGAACACATTAGATTTATTACATTATTATTTGATGAAAAACATTTTGATTGAAAAAAAATGATTCCATGCCTATTCTTTTTGAAGTAATTAAAACATTTTTTTCTTTTTAACAGTTGAGGCCCAAAGAAGTAATAACATCCAATGTAAAAAAGACAACGGCCTGTTTCCTCACGACCAGTACTGTGACTACTACTACGAGTGCGAGGATGGTGTGGCCAAGGAAAGGGCCTGCCCTAACGGTCTCGCCTTCTCCGGTAAAGGCCGGGGTCTGATCCAAAGCTGCGACTACCCCCACAGGGTTGGATGTCCAGGACAAGATGGCAGCATCATGGGACGTAAGTACTACATCCTTTAGTTTCTTTCAGAAATGATAGCCTTTCCAATTCCTACTTATTATGGGCCGATCGACAGGTTTGGTGGTTAAGGTATTAGCCTCTAGATCGGAAGGTTCCTGGTTCGAATCCAGGTCAATGCATGAATATTTGAAAGCGTATGGTGTAGAGGCGGCTAGAGCACCTTAATCTGTCGTGTCCGAAAGTCCTCACGTTGGGTTGGTGTGGAAGTTTGGAGAGTGGGGTGACATCTCAGATGTTGCCTCTTCATCTGGTCAGGGTTCAAAATTACGTGGTGTTGTCATCGGATCTTTCCCTTATGAAATCGATCCCGGATTGTCGTCAATAGTCGGTTGTGTTGCTCTAGTACGACGTTAATTAAAAAATTACCAAATTACCGGCCAACAAACCTCGCCAAGCGATGCGTGTGAAAGAGACAATTCCGCCAACAGAAAAAAAAAAACAATATTCCGTTTCCTCTAAGCGCCACGAAATTTTCAAATGGCGCAGAATTTCTTTCACCCTACAGTATAAATAAAAAAAATAACCACATCAATTGTTTGTAAGAATCTTAGGAAAGGTTCCTTTGATCAAAAGAGGTCAAAGCTGACTGGAAGCCATGCTGGGAAGCTTGCTGGTTTCAGAACATGTATAAATGTGAACCCATCTCCTATAGAGTCAATAAAATAGTTTATTAACCCTTTGAGTGTTGCCTCACAAGGCACATTATGAATAAATAACTAAATCCATTGTCTGACTGAATCCTAGGCATGTCCCTGCGAAACCTATAAAAGACTGTGATACGCCCAACTCGGTTCAATCCACTTAATTTTCTCAGGAGATGAATTACCTTCGACCCAGGTTCCTCCTACACTCTCCCATCCATTCGTGCCACTGCACACAGAATGATTAAATAACCCTATCCATTGGTTCAAAGAATCCTAATTCTATGGAAGGATTCTATTGATCAAGGTCAAAACTGATTGGAAGGCATGCAGGGACGACTACAAGTCACATATTGGACATATGCGTGTGAATCTCTACTATTTTAATAAACGGAAGTGTTTCTCGGTGTCTCTGTGCACAATGTCCTGACGAATCTATGGTACTTACAATAATGAAATTTGGCACACATGTAGTCCTAATTTTTTGCAATTTTTGTGTCCAGCCCAAATTTTAAAACTTAATCTATAATATTTTAAAATTAATTTATTAGTTTTTTTTCACCTTTCTTTCTTCTTTCCGGAATGTGACGTCACCTCTACCTCGAATGAAGGAGTGTATTTTGCGATTTTCGACCACTGACGTCACAAGCGTTTTTAGTCCGAATGCTTTGAAACCATGACAAGTCTTTTTATTCTAGCGTGTTCCGATTTACGTTGTTGATAACCGTCAATTCGAAGCCATCCCGGCGTTGCCTGTGGAGTTCGTTTGAGAAGCAAACCAAATGGGAATGCGTAGCAATCTCCGGGGGTTGGCGAGAGTCAGCGAGAAGGGGCTGCACCTGATACCACGAAAAGAATTGTCACAGGCAACACCGTACTGACCACGCAGTGGCTAGTCCGATATATGTGTGAATCCGTCACAGGTGTTAAGTGAAGTCCTCTGTAGATTGTGAGGTTGTAAAATCTGCTTTCTGTTTCAGAGTCTCCAATCAGTACTGATAACTGTCCATGGCTGTACGGAGTGTACGCTCATCAGACCAGCTGCACCAGGTATTGGCAATGCTGGAACGGAACTGCCACCATCCAACAGTGCCCCTTCTCTCTACTGTACAACGATGTCCTCCACTCCTGCGATTGGCCCGACAACGTTCCCGATTGCCAGAAACACCGTAAGTATTCTTTACGCTTATTGGCTACTAATGACTAAGCGTGGTTAGAAGGTAGATGACCTTGGGGGAATCCATTTCAACAGAGGTAGTAAGCTCTCCAGTGCAAGGCCCTATCCCACTCACAAAATCACACTGTCTTTTTACTTTCCAAACCTCCTAAGTCTTTAAATAAAAAAAAGTTTCATCTTGATACCAAACTATAAATGCGAATTACAATAAAAGAGATTTAAAAACTACAGAGGTGGGCGGCTTTATGATAGATGTAGACTTAGGAGCGTTTGAAACAAGTTTAGTAAGCATATTTTCCAAATTATGTTAAAACCTCATAAACCAAAATAATTGGTCACATGAAGTTTCGATTGTAAAACGACTGTATAAGTGCCGTTTACATGAGCCAAATACCCGGGGAAAAGGAGAGTTAAACAGCTTTTTTCTAGTCAAGTCTAGTCAATTCCCGTGTTTTTGAGTTTACCCTCCTTTCCCATAATGCCCAACGCGGGTAATCTTCGAAAATCCCTTTCACCCTCGAATTACCCGGGTCGATTGATTTGGTCATGTACACGGCGCTATACTGTACTTACCACAAGATTTGCACCCATAACAAAGTCTATAACTGTCTGTTACCATAGAAAAAAATCGATTTCTAGTTGATAATTTCTGAGTGCGAGGAATCGATCTTTAAGTGGTTAAATCTGGTGATTGAGGAGGCCAACCTAGATGCGAACGGTTGTCGGTAGCCACGTACCGTTAGGTTAAAAAAATATATATAAATGAAGTTTGACAAAAAAAAAAAACATTTTTATGCATCCCGGACCATTTATCCTAGTTAAAACTAAATTCCTTTCATTTTGAAAACTTCTTGTACAAGTTAAAAACGAACTTTGAATTTAGTTTTATCCAATTTGGACCCGTTAGTTATATAGAAAACCACATGATTTGTTTGTTCACATTCAATGTTCATACTGGTTGACGATTTCTGGAATTGAACCATGAACCAATTTTTCCATACTTCCAGCCATCTGCAAGGATCAACCTAACGGTCACATTCCCATTGAAAAGTCCTGTGGAAGGTTCTGGCTATGCGTCGGCGGATACCCAAGACTTCAGAGGTGCCCAGCTGGTCTGGCCTTCAGTCCAAATGCTCTCCGATGTGAACTTTCACAAAATGTGCCAGGATGGTAAGTCCAGACATTATTTTCCTACCTTCTGTTTACTAGATTCTACGAACAGTCGTGTTTCTTTTTTAACATTTAGCAATAACATTTAACGAAAACTCTTAATATTTTTGATAACAGTTGCTATTTGTTAATTTCAAACAAGACTGTTATTTTAATGATTGTCGAAATAACAGCCCATCTCTTCCTGCAATGCTAGTCGATAAGTCAACTTCCATGTTGATCAACCTCCATGTTTACTACATTCTACAAACAGTTGTGTGTGTTTTTTTTTTTTTTTTGGCAATAACATGGAACGAAAACTGTTAATATTTTAATAACATTTGCTATTTGGTAATTTCTAACAAGACTGTTATTCTAATGATTGTCGAAATAACAGCCCATCTCTTCCTGCAATGCTAGTCGACAAGTCAACTTCCATGTTTCATCTTTAGTGTTAACAGTTGTCAATAACAGCCTGGAAACAGTTTGAGCAGTCTAAGATAGCAGATGGTTGAGAAATATACTGTTATCTATAAGAATTAGGTTTTCTAATATTTTCTCTCAGGGAAATCATTTATATTTCATTAATCCATTTTGAAATAATTCCCAAGATAAATTCTACCTTAGAATCCATTATTTTTTGAGCACGGTTTGGCACCATGCAGCAAATCACACTTTGGAAAACGATTTAGAAGTCCGTCTCAAGTAATATCTGGATATCACCGATCATTTGTCAAGTTTTAAAACAATGTTAATCGCATAACGGAATAATAGATTGTTTAAAAGTGATACGAAAAACCTTTTAACCATAAAAATCGTGCTTTTGAGAGGATTGAATTAATTGTAATTTAAGTCTAGTGAGACAAGAGAGATCTGTATATAAGTAAAGAGTTGGGTATGTTTTTCTCCAATATCCACGGCAGTTCTAGGAGAGCTCAAAAACATGGAAAAGGCTTTAATCCATTTTGAACATACTCCAACGATAAATTCTGTCTTTGTTCAAATTCGTTTCACTTTATCTCTCTCTCACAGGGATATATCATTTATCTTTTTTTTATTCCATCTTGAAATAATTCCAATACATTCTACCTTAGAATCTTTCAGCAGTTCCAGCGTTTCGTCGATCTGTTCTATCCTTGCTTGGAAGGACATTTCGTCCTTTTAACCCTCCTCGTGGTTGTCTCGATGACATATCTCGTCATTAGCAAAACTGACCAGATCTTGATGGACGAGATATCTCGTCGAAACCACTCGAAGGGTTAATGATTAATTCGTTTCTAATTCCCAGTGAAATCATTTCATTTTCTTTAACCCATTTTGAAATATTCCGAGCGAGAAATTATGCTCTGATTTTTTTGCAGTTCGTACGTTTTTGAGGTATGTTCTATCCTTGTATGTGGAAGGACATTTGATTCATTTAATGATTGATTCGTTTCTAATGCTCACAGGGAAAGTATTTACTTTTCTTCTTTAACCTATTTTTAAATAGTCCGAGCGATAAATTCTGCTTTAGAATCTTTCTGCGGTTTCAATGATTGCCGATCAGCTCTATCCTTGTACCGGAAGGACATTTGATCCATTTAATGATTGATTCGTTTCTCGGGGAAAGTATTTAATTTTCTCTTTCAAAAATTCAATTTCATCGAAGAAAAACAACACGCTCCCAGAAAAAAGAACATCGAATCGAACATTCCAAGCATTCCTCCGGTGTTGACGGCCGTTCTAATTAACTCGTTCAGGGTGTATTTTTGGTTGCACGAGGAAAAGAAGTGGTAAACATCATTCCTGGAAATTGGGTCAACGCGACAGAGACCTCCTCCTGCCTCATTACCTGACAGGAAATCGAACGGTGTGTTCCGATCTTGCTGACCCGCTCTCAAGGATGTTGTGTGGCATCAAGGATAAATGCCCATGGTTCCCAAGGAGGCCATTCACCAGCATCATAAAAACACACCGATACGTTGGATCACGGCACTTGTTTTGCTGTAGCTGGCACCAGAGGGCGCTTTTTTATGTTTCCAAAAGCATAAAACGTCTATATTTATGTGTACTACTTCTAAACAAATAGTATGTTACTAAAATAGATGTAAAAATAGAATTTGCATGCCAATTTAGAGCTATAACTTTCAGTTTTCTTTCGTGTGTGGTTATTATACCTACAACCTGGATTTTATGGTTTATTGAATTGATAATGTATCAAAATGCAGACTTAAATAAAGAAAGTAATGCAAACTTTCTTTCGAAATTCCAATACTTCCAGAAAGGTGTGTGACGTAGGAGATTCAGTTTCGGCAGTATAATGAAGATAAATAAGTTCTGTGTTCAGATGGCAAAACGTTATAAGTCACTTTTCCTAAAAAATTGGGTTCCTGGTTCGAATCTTTGTCCGGGCATGGATATTTGTAAGCGTATGGTGTAGAGGCGGCTGGTGCACCTTAGATCTGTCGTGGCCGAAAGTCCTCATGTTGGGTTGGTGTGGAAGTTTGTAGAGTGGGGTGCCAGAGCTCAGGTGTTGCTTCGTCATCTGACCGTGGTTCAAAATTACGAGGTGTTGTCCTCGGACCTTTCCCTTAAGGGACTGATCCCGGACCGTCGTCAATAGCCCGTTGTGTTGCTCTAGTACGACGTTAACTAAAATTACCAATTACCAATCCTAAAAAATTGAGCCGACTAACCGGCATAGTGGTTAAGGTGTTAGCCTCTAGATCGGAAGGTTCCTGGTTCGAATCCGGGCATAGATGTTTGTAAGCGTATGGTGTAGAGGCGAATGGTGCACCTTAAATCTGTCGTGACCGAACGTCCTCACGTTGGGTTGGCGTGGAAGTTTGGAGAGTGGGGTGCCAGCTCAGGTGTTTCTTCGTCATCTGACCGTGGTTCAAAATTACGAGGTGTTGTCCTCGGATCTTTCCCTTAAGGGATTGATCCCGGACCGTCGTCATGAGCCCGTTGTGTTGCTCTAGTACGACGTTAACTAAAATTACCATTACCTAAAAAAATGAGTAAGACCCATTCTGGAGTCTGGTTTGTTAATATTTAGAAGGTGGCAAAATGTCGAGAGTATTTTTCTTTCAGTTGATCAGAAAACAAAGGTGGAAAAAATGTAATAAATCAAAAACCACAGAACCACATGTTGAATCTTAAAATTGCTGTCACGAAAAATTAAAAAAATTATTTATAACATTTTGCCATTTGAGCACAGTTATGAAATTCCTTTCAAACATCAGACATGTTCGCTTGATATTTAAAATAAATTTAAAGCTTCAAGGCATTATAAATTCGAAGCTTCTTTTTCCAAACGCGATTCAACACTGCGGTCGCTCTTAAAAAGTTTTTCTAGTTAAGAGCCCTAAGGCTGCTAATAAAGGGAACGTCTGGTGTTTTAATTCCAGAGGTAGGATCACCTTATCTGAGTAGGTCATCTCTGGAGATTTTCACACGCATTTGCATTACTTTTTGATTGTTCGATTCCAAGGCAGGTTGCTATCGCCATTGAGTGGATCGCCATCAGCGATTTTGTTCGCCGCTACGTGATCAGGGAGACTAAAGATCCATATCGTAGTTGCCGTTCCTTTGATTATTGGCTTGGAAAAGGCACGTAATTTCTTTTCAGACTGAGTTATTTTGGTAAGCCTCGTCGAGAGAATCGAGCTGAACGTTTCCACTGAGTGACCTCAATCTGTGGGAGAGGTACAGAATGAAATAGTTAAACACGGGTTTCGAAAAACGGCCAAACTGTAGAGGGTCTCCAAATTAAACATTTTTTTTTGTCAAAGAATGTGTGTGCGGATATGCCGCATTTAGGAGGTATAGTTCGTTGTTTAACTTTTAAGCTGCTGCGTTTAGCCAATCTTTGCGCTTTTTTCAAACGTCTTCAAGAACGTCTCTTTCGCCTGCATATGTCCTACCTCCCTTACCTAATTTGAGCGAAAGAGCCTTGAGTGGCATTTACGACTGACTCTTTCCTTTCGTAGTATTATGTGGCGTATCGTTTGGCGCTAGAGAGATATCACCGCAGCGACCTTCTGTGTTGCTCTTGCACGACGTTAACCTTTACGCTGCGGCGCTTAGATTTTTTTCAATCGTCTCACAGAACGACTCTTTCACCTGCATGTCCGACCCCCCCTAACATAACTACCTAACTTGAGCGATAGAGCCTTGATTGGTATTTACGACTGACGCTTTCCTTTTATAGTATTGTGTTGCGTATCGTTTGAGATAGTTATCACCAGAGCGACCTTTTGCTTTTCCCCCAAAGCGTTCACACCTCCCGGTGGACAGGCTGGGGTACCGAATAAAAGGAAGGATCCTCTAGACGCTCATCGCTGACAGCTCGTAAATGGTGATCGATGCCAGTGGTCACTTGAAAGGGGGATAACATCCACCGTATACAGATCTATACCATGCCGCCGGTGTAAACGTAACAATTAAGTCCGTCGATTAGGTCCTTTCTGTGGCGTAAAGCATCTTTCCCCATCAGATTTCCAAAGGCATTGCATCGATACACGAATTCGAATGTATGCATCTGATGTATGGGGTTACGAACGGAAACGGACGACCCGCTCAAAGGTTGACTAAGGTCATAGTGTTCCTAATGGATTCAAAGGTTCCTGGTTCGAATCTGGAGCATGGCATGGTTGTTTGTTCGTCTTGAATGAATGTGTGTTCTCTCTCAAATGTTTAGTTTGGCCCCTCTACCAACTTTTACCATTTGGTCAGATCTTGTCCAAACACGCTGTCCAACGAGGGGTTACTGCACAATAATTTAACCCTTCTAGTGGTTGTCTCGACGAAATATCTCGTTAATAAATGAACTTATCAGTATAGACGAGATATCTCATCATTGAAAAAAACTGACCCTATCTTGATTTTGTCCCCATTAAAAAAAAATCGACAATATCTTGATTACGAGATATTTCGACAGTAACAAAATTCGTCAATCTCGATGGACGAGATAGCTCGTCGAAACCACTTGGAGAGTTAAATTTATTAAAATATAACAGTAAATTAAAATTAAACATTTGCATCGGCTAAATGTGATGGAAGTTCATTTGGTGATTTGTGACAATTATTCTTACAGTGAACCTCCACCAACCACACCTGCATCTGATGACGAAGAAGATGCAAAACCCGCAGGAAATCAAGTTCAAGGCGGAGGCGAAGGATCAGCAGCCCGTAGACCAAATGCAAGACCTGGTCAACAGTTCAGGACACAACAGAACGGAAAATAGACCTGAAACACTGATAGACTAAAGAACGTTTCCCTAATGCATAAAAATCTTGCCTTCTCAGTCTCAAACGATGATGTATCCAGTGCCAAAAATTAAACAATTCAGCAGGGAATTAAAAAAAAAAATTATCAGTTAGAAATTTTTTAAATGACGAAGCAAGAAATAATTTGCAGAAACTCTTGAGAAAAATTATTGTGTGAAAATTTTCAAACGATTTTAAAAATCCTGATTAGATTAAAAAAAAAGAATAGAATAATCGGCTTTGACTAATAATCGTTTGTTTCATAAGTTTTCTAAAAACAGTACTTGGAGGAAAAATTCCAGAAAAAATGCGATTAAAGAAAATGGCGTTTGAATGTATTCTAACTTTTTCATTTTAATTCTAAAAAAAGAATCCGATTTCACGTTTTTTAGAGGATCGATTTAAGAAAATGGAACAATCTAATCGTTGATAAGAGCGTCGTTTTCTAGTAAAGCTGATGCCACTTGTCATAAACTAAATACCTTCATCTGCATCTTTCCTTCAGACTTGTACATAGGTTTCATTGTTTTTTTTCTTGCTGTTGAGTTGAGCTGTATGCTCACTTTAAATTCCAGTTACTCAACAAACTGTGAGATTTCTTCTTCTCTCAAGCTGTAATTAAGTTTAAATACTTTTTAGAACTCTGCAAACGAAATACAATTGTCTTTTGTTTATTTTACTTCAAATCGACAGGTGCGATTACAATATGTATATCTTAAGATCATTTACAAGAATGAGAAGTGAACACTTCTTTAACTGTCAATCATTTAAACAAAGTACATAAGGGTTAAAACTTGAAGGGATTCTATATTTATCGTAGGGTATGGAGTTAAAATTCCACTGAGTAAAATCCATATTTTTCAAAAATATAATTATCTTTTCATTTAGTTTTTCTTCACAAATTACAGTGCTTTTGAAGAGCTTGTTTTAATAGCTTGCACCGTATTTATGTGTACTTAGATTGCACGAATCTTCTCAACTTTTGTAGGTTCAGTTACCTCTAGAATCTCAATGTAAATAGATCTTGAATAAATGTTTTCACAAAAAAGTTGTAGTTTGAGTTTGTTTATACTAAAACTTGTTTTTATTTGTATTTGATAACACAGACATGCATAGAGCCTACAACACAAAAATTTCTCTGATCAAACAATAAATAATTTTCCACCCGAACATAATCATGTCATAAATGTTACCTGAAACACCCCGGCAAAAAAAGTGACACAACTCAAAATTGCAAAATTTGACATCTACTTAAAGGATACAATAAAACTTATATTGAAATAGTATAAGCTTCTTTTAAATTTTAGGTAAGTATTTATGGTGGTAACTTTTACTATATTCTATAGAATAGTAATAAAACACGCTGGGACACTTCATACATATTTTTCAATGACAAAACATCAAAATATTTATTTTTTGACTTGTGTCACTTGTCTTGCAGGGGTGCGATATGTCAGGTCTAGAAGCAAACCGGCTATCAGTACTTTTTAGTGAAGATGACTTAGATAAAGCAGCATATTGTCTTCTTAACCCACTTGATTATCTTCGAGTTGAATACTGCCCTGTTGTCACCAGTTTTCGGTTCGAAAACCGGTTCCAGACTCACACCAGTTCAAGGGAAGGGGAATTTATTTTTCATTCTTGAATCTTCATCCCCTTTTTGAGCAATATGGGACGTTTTCTCTCAACGTGATATCTCGTTTTTAGCAGAAGATCACATATTTGACGATATATCTTGTCGAAACACTTGGAGTGTTAAGATAGAGTTTTGTGAAATTTGCCTTACATATTTCGATCAACTGGAGATTATGGTTTTGATTTTAGACCCCTTAAGGGTGTCCGAGACACAAAAATCGTCAAAATTTCGAATTTTTTTTTTTATTATTTTAAGAAATTCTGTGTTTTTCTGCTTAAAATGATGTCTAAATCATGTTTCTATCTTAATTAGAACTAGAGATATAATAATTTTTGTGGGGCGATGTTTTGAAAATCTAACATTCTTGACAGGTGTTGTCATGGCAACATCTTCTGTCTTTAAAACTTTAAATGCATTTTTCTCCACGATACATTTTTTCAAGATTTCCTCTATTCAAATTGCTATAAGTCGAAACCAATAAAGTTTAAGGGTTGAAATTTGGAATATATCTTTTTCAAACATTATACTTTAATTTTGATTCAGCAAATTTGAAACGTATTTTTACTTTTAAAAATATGACTTTTTTAAAAAAAAGTACCATAAAATTTTTATTTAAATATTTTTAAAATTAATATTTTTAAATTGCTGAATCAAAATTAAAGTTTATAAATTTGTGAATAATTTACTGCAAGAATTTTGAAAATGGATCAAGAAAATTTTGAGTTTTAACAATTTAAAATGACCCCTCTTTTTATCAAAAAATTTTAATTTAAAATTAAAAAAAAACTTTTTGGAAACATTTTGTGTTGTGATTTTGCTTATTAGTTAGATGGGCAATCAATACAAAAAAATTCTAAATTAATTAATAACAATTTTTTTTCAATGTGTCCCGGACCCCCTTAAAAGATAAATATAAATTCCTTTTAAATAGTTGTATGAAAAAACACATAAAATACATTTCTATATCAAATAATTCAAGAACCGTCGATAAACAATGCAAAGCGGACAGATGATATTTCAGATCTTAATTTTTCAGATTAATAGTAGCTCGTGGCGCCATCTATTGTTGTCAGTTAGGGATCAACCCTCAAAGGGAAAGATTCGAAGACGATACCGTGTAATTTTGAACCACGGTCAGATGATGATGTCACACGTGAGCTGGCATCATGGCCGATCCTAGCAAGATTGCAGCGCGTGCACCGCACGCGGGCGGCCAAAACAAGGGGCGGCCGCAGGCCGCATATAGTTCTATCAATCAAGCAAAAATTTTTAAAACTTATAATAAGTCGAATAAATATGCTGAATTTTAAATAGTTATTGAAAAATCAAAATAAGTCCCGATTTCCCGATAGCATAGCATAGTTTAAGAAAAATAAAATGTTAGTGCACAGTGTGTTGGTCCATTGTCTATTAATGTCTACTCTTTACACACATTTTTCCTTTGATAGCAAAATTCGTGGCAGAGCCGGCAATACGGCATAGAAAAGGATATCAAATTTTAAATTTCTATCTAAAAAAATAACCAAGTGGCATATTTTTGTGGTGCGAAATAAAGACTAGTCTGGAAAAAAAATTTTGCTATTGAAGAGGAACAACAAAATGTTTACAATCGAGAGAAAAAGCGATGGCGTGCCATCATTGAAAGAATAATTGCTGTAGTACAATTTTTAGCTAGTCAAAATTTGGCATTCAGAGGAACTAGTACGAAGTTGTATCATAGAGATAATGGTAATTTTTTAAAGGAAGTGGAGATGTTGGCCAAATTTGATCCAGTTATTTCAGAACAACTTAATAATGTCAGTCAATACAAAGATAACAAAACACGTATTCCACACTACTTAGGGCAACATTTTCAAAATGAAATAATTAATATTTTAGCCGAATCTATTCGTAATGAGATAACACGCAATGTCAAAAAAGCCAAATATTACACTGTAATTCTCGACTCTACACCAGATATTAGCCACACAGAACAAATAACGTTTGTAATTAGATGTATGAACACTACTGACGGTAAAGTAGATATTTTAGAATTTTTTCTATGATTTTTTCCAGTAACTAATAAAACTAGAAAAGGTCTGTGCAATTTTCTATTAGAGAAGCTATTACCTAGTCTGCAGCTCGAAGTTAAAGATATACGGGGTAAGGGTTACAACAATGGATCGAACATGAAGGGGGAAAATATAGGGCTTCAGAAACGGATTCACAATATCAATCCTAGAGCATTATACGTGCCGTGTGCGGCTCATACATTAAATCTCGTCGTTAATGACGCTGCCAGCTCCAGTGGTGAAATTTCTGGGTTTTTGATATGGTACAAGAGGTATATAATTACTTTTTTGCGTCCCATATCGATGGATTTACTAAAAAAACACGTGTAAAGTCTAACTTTAAAACCGTTGAAACTAGGTGGGAAAGTTGTATCAATGCTATTAGACCTCTAAAACACGACCTAAAAAACATTATTACCGCATAAATGCCTTAATTGAAGATACCACCAGAGACACGAAAACAAAAATGGGTGCTAAATCAATAATTAAAAGTCTTGAAACATTAAAATTTTTGTGTTAAATTTTAATTTGTCATGATTTATTATCAAGAATTGACGTATTTAGTAAAATGCTTAAAAATCCTAATTAAACATCGTGGAATGCATCGAAGGTTTAAATAATCTTAAAAATATTTAGTTTCTTTAAGATCTGACGATAGTTTTAAAATATTTGTCGATTCAGCAACAACACTTACTAGATTTAGGTATTGATCCCGAATTTCCTATCTCGAAGCTCAAGAAGAAGGTCCGTTTATTTGATTACGAGTGCAGTGATGAACCAGTTTCAAATCTCTTTCAGCAATTCAAGACTGCTTTCTATTTTGCAATTCTTGATCACGCGATCTCTTCGGTAAATGAAAGATTTACCTTATTATCTGAGTGCCATTCAATATTCTGCTTTCTGTATGAGTTTCACAACATTTCTAATGATGATCTCATGAAAGCCTGCATGGACTTAGATATTAAGTTACAGGTACACGAGGAAGGAAGTATTGTGAAAGATATAGACGGTATATAACTCTTTAATGAAATAATTTCATTCAAATATATTTTTCCAGGTAAAAAACAGACAATTGAGATATTAGAAATTATAGTCAAAAATTATCTCATTCCCTGTTTTCCAAATTTTGCTCTAGCAATAAGAATTTTTTTAACCTTACCTGTTTCTGTGGCTTCAGGTGAAAGAAGTTTCAGTAAATTAAAAATTATTAAAAATTACTTGAGAAAGAATATGACACAAGAAAGGCTTTCAGATTAGGCCATCATCTCTATCTAATCCGAAATCTCTGAAAAAATTGATTTCACCGAAATTATTGACAAATTTGCTTCTCAGAAAGCCAGAAAAGTTATTTTATAGTTAATTATTAGGTAGTCTTTGTAGAAGGACTGATTTATATACTTTTCGTCTCACGAGTTTTAATGCTTTAGTACATTTTTTTTATTAGATTGTATTTTCTGAGTAAATACTATTGTTTTGCATTTCTAATTATAAAATGTCTATTTTTATTTCAAAGGTAATATTTTTGTTTGTTTGTTATTTTTTAAAGTATTTTGTCGCTATTATAACATATTAGCTGGACAAAAAATAAAGTTTTGCATTTCAAATTTTATTTGCATTTATATTAATGTTTTACTTTTTACTCTTATACAGGTAGATGAATTTATAACGTTAACGTTAAGTATTAGTCAAAATATGAAAAATTCTCTGGGGGGGGGGCACATTAGGTCTTTTGCACGCGGTCGGCCGACACCCTAGGATCGGCCCTGGCTGGCATCCAACTCTACAAACTTCCACACTACACCAACGTTATGATATTTGAGGGCTCGACAGATGTAACGTGCACCAGTAACCTTTGTACACGACGGTCTTTAGTTGGATTTGAACTCGCAACTCTTCCAACTGGGCTATATTACAGCCCTAAAATATTCTCAGACCGTCTGGTTTGTCAGCACTGAAAAACTGATAGCTGGATCTCAATACCGTCGATGCTTTTACTGACAACTAGCAGAAATTTAGAGCTTCGGCTTATAGCTTCACCGGTAAATTCCCCAGAGGTAGATTTTGGAAGACCTGATAGGGCTTTCATTACTAAAACAACGTAGCATTAGACAACGAGCGTTTTTTCATAAATTATTTAAATGTTTTTCCATTAAGAAAAGGCAGTAAGTGTTGCTGACAAACAATGAAATGTTCTCTGTACGGTAACAGCATCAGAGTTACATTCTACTTGAAAGTAAGGCTTATTGTAGTTGAATTCAAACGATGCAAGAATTCTGGAGGACATAGAAAAAGAGGGTGGTGATGTGAAAAACACCTGGCTACTATAATAAAGGTCTAGATACCCCCACCTTTGGTAGAATACTATAAAAATTCAAGATTTTTTCTAAATAATTATATTATTTCTAATAAATATATGAAGTACACAAATTTAACGAGGATAAGATTTGTAAATCTTGCTAACATTGGATCAATGCATTTGTCTGAAACAAACGAAAACCTTTTTCACAGTTACAATCTTATTAAGAAATATTTCTAGAATTTCTTTCGAATGTTGTCTGTAGAATCCAATAGAACTATGGCCCCTTTCACTATGAGCTCTATAAAGTGACCTCAATAGGACTGTTGAAACCTCTAGGAACTCATTCCTCTTGTTCCACGACTTTACTTTTTCAGAGAATTTATGTATAGAATTCTACAGAAATACATTTTTTTTGAGTCAGAGGCAGGCCCTGATTTACCATTAGGCCAGTGAGGCACGGGCCTAGGGCCCCCATAATTTAGAGGGCCCCTAAGTTTCAAAAGTATCTAAAAAATTTAAAAAGTTTTAAGTAGTTACATAAATTATTGGGTATTTACGTAAATGTCCGTCGACCGTTTCCCCCACTATCATATTCTTGTAATTACATTAATTATCAAACTATTATATTTTTGATTTTCATCTGCTTTATTTTGTTTTGCCAAGAGTTATAAGTGATGTCACGATTTTCCTTAACTTTTTGATGACATCTGTGAAACGGTCAACAGTCAAATACGTAAGTACCAATTATTGTTATAAAATTAGTTTTTGTGATGAACAAATAACATGGGGGGTGGGGGTGGGGGGCCTTCCTGCGTGTTGTGCCTACTATACCAAATTTTCTAAATCGGGCCCTGGTCAGAGGTCGTTTTCTCAATAGATTTTTTCCATCGAAACGCAATTTCGTTTCTCTATAGAATTCTATGCAATTTTTTTGGTAAGAGTCCTTTACTTGAATTTATGTTACTTTCATAACCTGCAATGTTCAGTGTCAAAGTGTGTGTATTGCAGGTTTTATTTTCAACAATTCAGTCTTGTATATGACTACCTTTTCCCAGGCCGATAATCCCAGCCAGTCCGTTTCTACCGATTTTCAAATTAAGAGATCGTGGCGCCATCTTGTGGAAAATCAGGACGTTGAACAAAGACTTAAAAATAACAAAATTAGAATACTTTAAAATGAATGCATTAGTCGCTATGACTTTGGGTGAAAGTTCAATTCAAAGATAGCAATTTGAAAGAAGCAAAAGCACAAGTCGAACATGAATACTTAAAAAAAAAAAAATCAATCCCAATAATACATTTTCAAATATTAAGTTCCCATATAGCTTACAGTTCTATCTCAATTAACTCAGCGTGGAAGTTTGTGAGTGGGGTAAGGTAAGGTAATTTTATTAACGTCGTTCTTTTGACGACGGTCCGGGATAAATCCCCAAGGGGAAGGATCCGATTGGGCAGTGCCGTAACTAACCATTCCTGTGCCCTGTGCAAGAATTTGCATTTAGGCCCCTTATTTAATTAGCCATTATTTCAGCAAATGTATTAATTATATAATCATAATTAACATTTTTAACGATATTGTATTCTATTGAAATAATAGACCAATTAGATAATCGTTCTTGTCCGATAGTTGATCTTAAATATTTTTTTATTATTTTCAATTTGCTAAAACTTTTCTCGCAAGAAGCAATAGAAACGGGAAGAGTTAGAAATATTTGAAGTGTGACTTTGATACTTGCGTAAGACTCAACTAAACCAAAAAGTCATGAAGAGACTATAGCATATTAAGCGGAGATTCTACGGGAATTGGCGAGCGTAAGCAAACAGGGGGCGGAGCTCCTAACTAATTAAAAAAAAATCAGCCAAAATTTTTCGATAAAATTAAATACAAATTGTTCCACAGACTTTGTTAGTTCTGCGACGTACATTGCAGTTTTAAGCACTTTCTGCTCCCGGGCTTAGAGGTATACCATTAGTTAGGGATCAATAACAAAACTCTTTAAAATATTTGTCTACAAGACACTTTTCTGGTTCAAGAAAGTTAGTGATCCCCAAACAGCGAAAAATTCAACAATAGAGGTCACAGAATAAGAGATTTTCTGAGAAAACCAAAGTTTCAGAAGACAGAGATTTCACTTCCGGTTGTTTTTTAATATTGTAGTTCTCAGATGTTAGAGCTGCCTTAAATGTAGAGAAAGTGACAGAATACACGTATATACCGTAAAAACACTAGGACCATCAACATTTAACTTTACAGAAAATGTTTCTAATAGTATTAAAAGAACAATCGCCAATAGCCCGTTGCATTGCTCCAGTGCAACGTTAATTAAATACCTACCTACTCCATAGTACTAAAGTGTTTGGTTCAACTCTAGGTTAATTTTATACTCTATGAGGGCAAACACCGGATTGTGTGGCTTGGTTTTTAGTTAAATGTACTGGAGCAACAAAGTGCGATGGTTCGAAATCAACATCTGAGCTGGCACCCCACTCTTCGTACTTCCACATGGCATTTGACATGGTTCCCACACCTTTATCCAAAAAAAATTCAAGGACTTTTCAAAACCAAAAACATATTTTTCAAGGACCTAAAATTTTTTATAACGACCCAAAACAAGGCACACACAAAAGTTGTCAATTAAAAAGAAAAATATATAAAAAAAGACAAAATTTTTTAAAACTACTGACAGTAAAAAAAAGTAAGGTTATCATCAATTTTGGTGAAATTTGGATTTTCTTCTCGCAGAACCTGTGATTTTTTATTTTTTTACAAAGTGGACTTCTTGTCTCAATGACTACTATCGGGCTACTTGCACCCATATTGATTTCGGTCAAACGATAAAATATCGTACGATAAATTCTTTTGGTGGCACGAAGAAGAGTATGGAAGCTTGCACACGGTTCGATCTACACGACACAATCTCCATTTTGCTGTCGTCCACTGCCTACAACAGACAGCTGTCATGGTTTATTTTGTTTGAGAAACAAAACAAATCAAAAGTTTTGACTAGGTGTTAGGGCTTTTTTATTCTCTAGTCTAAGTTTCTATCTTTGCGATAGAAACTTAGATCTACAGATAGAGTAAAAATTTCAACGGATTTGAAATCTGCAGAAAATTTTACAACAAAAGGATATCTTAAATGTGATTTTCTTGAAACTTTTTTTTTTCAATTGTAATTTTTATATTTGTGCAATAAGAATTTGGCTTCATTTCTTTGGATGCGCAACAGGTTTCCAATGATGTACTGACTGCAAAAGCTACGTTTCCTAACAAAGCGGTGCTGTTATCTAAAGGCGTCCGTCTTTACAGAGACTATAGGTGTCAAATTTGACAGAATACTGTGGAAAATGGACGATCTAGATGTAGCATTATTATACAGGGTGGTCCCGAATTCATGGTACAAACTTTAATGGTAGGTACAGGACATTGTAACAATGATTTATTGTATAGGAATGTATAGTCGCAAGTGACGCGGTGAGGCGAAAACAGGGGAAATAACGGCCGAAAGGAAAAACAAAGATTTTATTGAAAGCGTTGTTGACAAGTGTCATGTTTACAGTAATTGTTCAAAATTGCGTCCACCAGTATCGATACATGCTTGACAGCGTCGGTGGAGCGATTGGCGTACACGTTCAAAGATGCCTGGTATTTCACGCACACCTGCAGCAGCTACAGATAAGCGAGCGACGAGATCCTCATCTGAGTCAACTGGAGTCTCATAAACAAGATGCTTTAGATGTCCCCATAAAAAGTAATCGAGGCTCGATAAATCGGGAGATCGGGGTGGCCAAGGGACTGGTCCACCACGCCCAATCCATCGAGTACCAAACGTGGCATTCAGGTAATTCCGTACATCAATGCTGAAGTGTGCTGGCGCCCCATCGTGCTGAAACCACATGCGGTTACGAATGGCGATCGGAACATCATGCAGCAGTTGTGGTAACACTTCTTTCAGAAAAATAAGATAGCTTCCGCCAGTGAGCCGCGTGGGTAGTAAGTATGGGCCAATCAAAAAGTCGTTCACAATACCAGCCCACACATTAATACTGAAACGTTGTTGAAACGCATGTCGACGCGTTGCATGTGGATTATCGGTTGCCCACACATGGGAATTGTGCGCATTAAAGACACCCTCGCGTGAAAATGTCGCTTCATCTGTAAATAGCACATAATCTACGAAATCCGGCTGCAACGCACATTGCTGCATCACCCACAGGCAGAAGTTCACGCGGCGAGGATAATCTGCCGGATTCAATGCTTGTACTTTCTGAAAATGGAAGGGGTGTAAGCGATTTTCGTTTAACACTCTGCATACAGTCTGATGACTCACACCTACGTCACGCGCAACAGTTCTTGTGCTTGACTCGGGTCTATCAGCCACAATGTTCAAGATGCTTTCTTCCAGCCTTGGAGTGCGTACAGCTCTTACTCGACCAGCGCCATGTCTGTTGACGTCGAACGCACCTGTTTCACAAAGTTGACGATGTAACCGTTGAAAAATTCTATGATCCGGCATTCGTCGATCAGGATACTCCGCGCGATACATTCGTAACGCAGCTCTGCCGTTACCATTTGCACGGCCGTACATGTAATGCATGTCTGCTTTTTCTGCATACGTAAAGTCACCCATCGTCTACGGCAGCACAATTGTGAATGGCGCTTTTCCCTACTGCGATGCATCATGTTCAACAGCGGCTAGACATCTACTGCCCTCTACCGGCAATGATACCAACCGATCACTCCATTTCTCTTTCCTTTTATTTCCCCTGTTTACGCCTCACCGCGTCACTTGCGACTATACATTCCTATACAATAAATCATTGTTACAATGTCCTGTACCTACCATTAAAGTTTGTACCATGAATTCGGGACCACCCTGTATATCAAGTAGTGTTGAAGGCGTAAAACAATGGTTTCATTCAGAATGACGCTCAACTGGCACACCTGCTGTGGAGGAAACTAGTCTGGACAAGTTCCAACGCAAGACAAAATTACACAACTATGTACTAGGTAAAAAAAATCAAGTACTTTCAAGGACTTTTCACCAAGTTCTGTAATTTTCAAGGACTTTCAAGGGCCCCTAGTTAGGAAAAATAAATTCAAGGACTTTTAAGGACTTTTCAAGGACCGTGGGAACCCTGTTTGAGGTAGCAAGAACATTAACTTATGACAGTCAGTTGTTCGATCGCGTTTTAAACTCATTACTAATCCACGACTACCAACAGGCCTGCCGCATTTCATGGCAAGGTCCACCTCTATACATATCCATAACATGCATACAATGAGATCCAAACCTAAAACCTGCTATAATAAGATCAGACTTGAGGGAAAACAATTGACTAAAAGAGTCGAGAGAGATTGGTTTCAAATAGCAGTTCTGTATGCACCCATAAGTTTAAAACATTTTAATTTGTAGGATTAATTCCATTATTAAAAATAAACAGTTTCCCTTATTTAAAATTCATATAAATTCCAAAGGTTTGTTCGGTTTATTGAGATACAACTGCCTGACGGAAGACTAGTCTTTAAATCTAATTTTTCACATCATCATGAGATCCTTCAAAGGAGTAAACAGATTATGATTTCCATAGCTGCCAACTGGATAAGGTAAAAAAACAGAAGATTTTGAGTAAAAAACAGAAGAATTTATTATTCATAATTGGCATTGATATTTTATTAAAAATATGAACCGATAGGCAGAAATTTATGATTTAAATTAAAAAATTTAGTAATATCAGTAATACAATCCTTTAGAAAACTTAAAACTAGCCTCAATTTAAACTAATTTTAGAAAATAACTGTAAACCTTAAGTTGTATACATAACAGTTTAACATACATCAGGTTTATGTTTATATCTTAATAATAGCAAAATTTAAATGCACAATTCTTGTTTATAATATTTCTATTATTGGCTATAATATTTATTTACACATTACTTGGGTAACACGTAAGTTGGGAATGCTCGGTAATCTATAATCTAGCGATAATCTTTAAAAAATGCAAAATGCGGAAAAAAACTTGTTTCCGGCCGGAAAACCGGTACTCCTTTCGCAAGTGATTTCACTTTTTTTACTTTAACACTTAATGCACCCTAAACAAACAGCCGCATCTTTAAAAAACCTTCTGGATATTTTTCCATGAACAATTTTATGTAAACCGTGTTAATATCCTAACTTTACAAGCAGTACTTCGTACTTTCTCCGTAAACCGTCTGACAACAGAATAAAAAAAGCAAGCCTTTTTTCTCGCCAAATAAAAAAAATCGTTTTTATGGCAATTGTTGCTACGATAAATTTGATATCTGGCAAACCTGATAGTCAAAAATACAACCGACAACTGCGTGCGAAACCTGCTCAGCGAAATAAAAAATACGAAATTTGTGTGACCAACTTTTGATTGCATTGAATTTATTTATGAACTAATTTAAAAAATAATTGCACCGTAAGAAAGAGTACATTCTGAGGTATACTGCGATATTTTCAAAATTAAAAACTAATAGTAATACCATACAAATATGACAGTTTTAGTTTTGTATCGGAAATTACGATCTGAAAGTTCCGAAAATTGTATGACAAATTTTTAATTGCATCGACTTTATTCATTAACCAATTTAAACAATAATTGTACCATAAGAAAGAGTGTAATGTAATGTATTCAGTGATGTAGTCAAATATAAAAAATAATAGAACTTAGCTGTAGATATGACAGTTTTTAACAAAAAGTAGCGAAAATATCCAAAGATTCCAAATTTTGCATGACCAACTTTTGATTGCTTCGAATTTATTTATTAACCAATTTTAAAAATAATTGTACCGTAAGAAAGAATACATTCTGAGGTATACTGCGATATTTTAAAATTAAAAAACTAATAGTAATACCATATAATAATGAAAGTTATAAAAAAAAAATAACGAAAATGTCCCGATTTTTCCCGGAATAAAAAATATATTATCAAGAACCAAATTGAAATTTCTAAAAAAACTCGACCGGCTGCAAAAATTTACGTTGAGAGGAACTCTTAAAAAAAAACCTCACAGCTGAAGACTGAAAATTTGTATGCGTTTTGATCACTCGCGGAAGAAATTTCGCTTTTTCAATTTTGACACTTATTTTAAACCCCAAACTAATAGCCGCATCGGAAAAAAAATCTTAACAATTGTACAGTGAATACGATGAAGAACAAACCATGTTAATTTCGTTTTTTTCTGATCAGTACCTTCTCGGTTAACCGTCTAAGAACCGAGCTAAACAATACAGTTTTCAATCCTGCGGCTGCGGTAACTTTTTTTAATATAGAGAGATTTTATGTAGAAGTCTTATTGTGAGCAAAGTATTAAGGAAGTGAACAGATTATGGTTTACGCCTTTTTAATATTTTATATAGAAGTCTCATTGGGAGCAAAGTATCAAAGAGTGAACAGATTATGGTTTACAACTTTTTACTATAATTTTATGCAAAAGTCTCATTGTGAGCAAAATATCAAAGGAGTGAACAGATTATGGTTTACAACTTTTTGCTAATATTTATGCAAAAGTCTCATTGTGAGCAAAATATCAAAGGAGTGAACAGATTATGGTTTACAACTTTTTACTAATATTTATGCAAAAGTCTCATTGTGAGCAAAATATCAAAGGAGTGAACAGATTATGGTTTACAACTTTTTACTAATATTTTATGCAAAAGTCTCATTGTGAGCAAAATATCAAAGGAGTGAACAGATTATGGTTTACAACTTTTTGCTAATATTTATGCAAAAGTCTCATTGTGAGCAAAATATCAAAGGAGTGAACAGATTATGGTTTACAACTTTTTGCTAATATTTATGCAAAAGTCTCATTGTGAGCAAAATATCAAAGGAGTGAACAGATTATGGTTTACAACTTTTTGCTAATATTTATGCAAAAGTCTCATTGTGAGCAAAATATCAAAGGAGTGAACAGATTATGGTTTACAACTTTTTGCTAATATTTATGCAAAAGTCTCATTGTGAGCAAAATATCAAAGGAGTGAACAGATTATGGTTTACAACTTTTTACTAATATTTTATGTAGGAACCTCATTGTAAGCAGAATATTTGTCTTTGTGGATTTGCCTTAAAAACAGGTTAGATTTGTCCTCTGAGATTGCAGCAAGTTAGTTGGACATGCCACAGGTTTGACTCCTGCAGCCTCCATGCACTGACCCGGATTTGAACCAGGAACCTTCCTATCTAGACACTAACACCTTGACCTTTACGCTACGGTAGGTAGGCAGTTATTACCATTACAATATTGTATACATCAGCGACATGGTATAGATCTCTGTAAGGTGGATGTTATCCCCTTTTAAGTGACTGATCACCATTTACGAGTTGTCAGCAACTGACCTACTAGAGGGTCCCTCCATTTGTTAGGGGTACCCTACCCTATCGACCGTGAGGTGTGAACGCTTTGTGGGAAAGGCAGAAGTTCGCTCACCACACAATACTATGAAAGGAAAGCGTCAGTTGTAAATGTGCCACTCAAGGCTCTATTGCTCAAGTTAGGTAATTTGGTAAGGGGGGTTGGACATGGAGGCGAAAGAACTGTTCCTGGAGACGATTGAAAAAAATCGAAGTGCCACAGCGTAAAGGTTAACCACCAGACTGGCTGGTCAGCTAAAAACGTTCAAAGTTAGGTATTTAGTTATGTCCCACTGGAGCAACACAGGCTTTTTAAAAATGTTTAAGAATCTACTGTTTATTAAAAAATATTTGTCAATTACATATAAATATATAATGCTATAATTTTAGTCTAATATAAATATATAAGCACAAAAAAAAAACACTTTCACATAGTAAAATTTTCACGATTAAAATTTAATGATAATAAAGTACATATATTTACATTTTTCAAACTGACCTCCAGCCTTTTTCATAAAACAATTAAATCCTTAAACATTATTTAGATATGATTCCACATGAAATGGAAATAAAACGTGCAAACTTATGACATATTCTTTCAGTGGGTTTACATACTATTGTAGTTTAGGTGACATACATTCATGAAAAGGGAGGTTTTATTTTCCAGTTACTAATATTTTTCTTAATTTATTTAAAAATTAATATGTAAATGCAAAACTAAAGATCCTATTCCCCAGCCAAATGTAACTTTTGTTCATATTGTATTTCAATACACGTTTACTCATAAAATATTAAATATCCTTGTCTTCAAACCACAACATTGGAATGTTTCCAAGTCTTGACATAAAATGCATTAGAAACGCCTGAACTGCTTCTTGAACTTCTCAAAATGAAAATCATCTGTGGCTTTTTCTTCATCTTCGGTTTTTGCTTTAGTATTCCCTACGGAAAACACCACATTACTTTTCCAATATTATTTTCATAAATTCTTTGACAAAAGACCAATTACCCATATTTTAATGAGATCTTAAAAATGTCACTGAATTTTACAAACCTGTAGGGGTTGGTTTTGGAGGGGAATATTTGCTCACTGGAACTGCTTCTTTTCGAAGAATCTTTTTGGGCTTAGGTTGCTCTGCATCTTCTATGTTAACTGAAATGAAAAAAATACATATGAATCCTTTTGACTGCATATATCAGGGCTCAAAATACCCGGGTGCACAGGTGCACATAAAAATGAAATTGTGCACCAAATTTTTTCCATCTAGGTGCACGCAGTCAGTGCAAATGTTAAAAAAAAAAGGGGCGGGGGACATGTTTTATGTTATTTTGATGTTTGAACAAAATATTAGTGTCGACCTCTCTCGCTCTAAAGGAACGTAATTAAAATTACACGTTATGCGAAAAAAAAAAATCGCTGGCCGTAAAGGGTTTATACAGGAGGAAGGTTTACTTGTGGCGTGCCACTTGCCAACAAAACTTTCAGATGATCGAATCATTATCCAAATGGCTATGTTGAAGCGACTTTCGCGACAGCAGTGCGCCGGAGAATTGATAATTTAGATCTTTAAATATTTTTATTTGCTAACTACTACTAACCTATCTAAACATAACCAACTAATAAAAAGTAGTTTACATTATATTAATGCTCTTATTACGTTTTTTTTAAATGTGCTCCTAAAATATAACCTGTGCACCTAATTTTAAAACTTAGGTGCACCTTGTGCACCTGTATTAAAAAATCTATTTCGAGGCCTGATATATATATATATTCAACCAGAAAAACGAAAGTCAAAACTAACAATGCAGGCATGCTGAAGCTGCAGACATAGCATGGTAAGCAGTATAATTTCAAGAACAAAAGGAAATCAATTTTAATTACAAAAACCAAAAAGAATATTTAAAAAATATTTGGAAGATTTCAAGATACTTCCGAAAATTTGGTGGATAAATACATCATTAAAGAGAAGTCTGATGCAGACATTACAAAATGGCATTTCTATGAGCAGCAGTATGCTAAAAAATTGATCATACATTACCTTAAACACAATAAACAAAATATAAGATAGATTAGGCAAATTGAATTCAGCTCTGAAGTCTTGGCAAAAGTAAAAAATAATAAAAAAAAAAGATCATAATATTATAGGATACAAGCCCAAATTGGCTAATACGCTAAATTAAATATAATATTAAACAATAGAAAAGCAAACACACAAAAAACTGAGTACAACATTAAAACAGAAAAAAGAAGGAATAAGAATACAAAACCTAACATACAACAAAAGCTAGGAGACCAGTGATACTTAGCCCAAAGATCAGGATCAAATGACATTTCAAAGAGGGAGGAGCCTGACTCAGACTAAATAAAATGGTGTTTTCACATATGAGAAGCATGAATACTAAAATAAGCCCCCCCCCCAAATTGTATTTTTAGATTAAATTATAATACATGTCTTTCTACTATACAAAAAAAATAATATATTTTTCAGGTTTATTCATTTTGTGATTGGTAATAGCGATTCCTGTGGTTCAACAGGCTAATGAATTTGGAGCACGAACAGACGATAACCACAGTTATATTTTTGAAGAGAGCTAGAGAGTTTTCACTGTTTTCAGAAGAATTGGCAAATTCGGAGACCGTTTCCATAGCAACAAACGAATATGAAAATCTTAAAAAGTACTATTACAACAAACAACACGGATCGCTCACAGATCAGGGAGTTGCAAGTTTAAAACTCAATCCACACAAAGACAATTCTGTATGTGTGGGGTTGGTGCATGTTAAATCCGTCATGGTCTCAAATATCCTCACTTTGGCATGGTGTGGAAGTTTGTAGAGTTGGCTGCCATCTCACAGATGTTGGCCTCGTCATATGACTGGTTTAAAATTACGAGGTGTTCCATCTTTGGAATTTTCCATTCGGTATTTATCCCTACCCGATACATAATCCTCCAACTTTAAAAACTGAGGATTAATTCGATTTCCATATGAAGTATTAGTAAAAATGACTGTCAAAGATTTAAAAACATTCAAAATATGACTATAGATTAAAAGAGTTGAAAAAATGGTCACAACCTATTTCTGTGGGGCAAAATGTCTACCATCGTCAAGTCAGAAATAAAATTGATCAACTTAATCTTTATTAGTCATATTTTGAAGTTTAAAAATTTGTGACTCATTCAATTTTTGTTCAGTTGAACATGTATGGGATGCATCTTACATCGGTTGTGTTGTACAAAGTTGACAGCCATGTTGGTGGGAACAAATGACATGCTTTTCTCTTTCTTTTTCATCCTCTCTCGTAGCACTTGGAGTTTTGCTTCTTCCGTGGCTTCGATATTTCTAATGCGCTCCCTAAAAGATATGGAAATTGTCACTATATATTGCAGCAACAAGATTAAAATAGATACAGGTAGGTTTACGCACCGTACAATTGTTTATTAATAGATGTTTTGGTAAATTGTCTGGCAAAAATAATTGGAAAGAGGTTACTCTAGGCAGATTTAAAATGCTTATTTACTCAGTGCTTACTTACTTATTTACAGTGTACACATCTTATCTTTTCAGTACATTTATCTAGTTCTTAACAATTGGTTTTGAGATCACTAGATTACATTGGGTTAGCAAAACCCGTGAAAACCAAAAGGAGAAAAGCTTCTGAGGGGTCAGTTCATAAAAAGAATTTACTTTTAAATTAGAATTATTTTTCAACACATACATACATCTGAATTTCCCAGAAAAGTGATTTGAAATAAAGCGATATCTTAAGTATTACACGAATAGCAACAAGATAATGTGTTCTCTCTTGTTTGTGCAATAATGCACATTGAAATAGTAGCAAATTAAAAAAAAAATAGTAATATATAAGTCTCCTCTTACACCCTATTTCAGTAGCTCAGATATAAGGAAATTGTCAAAACCGCATGTGCTAATTAAGCATGAAGCAGACATTGAAAATCTCTCCAAGGAATTTAAATTTTAAAACTAAATATATTTTCTTTGTAAGGTTTTCATAACAATTGCACAACCACAGATTCTGATGGTTTTCTTCTGTGGTTGCCAAAACATTGAAATTGGCAACCCTTGGAAAATATCCCCTCCCCAAGAAAAACCAGAAAAATATTTTTAACAGGTGGGAAAAGGAACTAAATTTTCGTTGACTTAAAAATTAAAAAAAAATAATAATAATAATAAAAGCTTTTGAATAAATTTTTTTTTTAAATAGAAGTTTGCTCAAAAAGATACCTTATGTCACCAAAGTTGAAAAATTGTAGCAAAAAGTCACCAGTAGTAGCCTGTTTTATTGCGGGTCCAGAATTAAAAAACGACTGCGACGAGGATGGCCTTTTCTATTATTTATTTTAAAATTGACATCGAGCACACACAATAATACAAACGAAGGACGGACAGACGGAAACACATAGTGCGTCTTACACCAATGAGGACAGCTAACGTAATGACTGACGCAACAGCCTTTTTCCCCTAGGGAAGAACATTTCCCCTTACAAATAGGGATTAAATCCCTACATCCTCCCCCCGGATGAAGACTTTCATTAATACCATTAACACAGTAGTACAAATAACACCTATCAATTTGATTATTGATTTTGGTACTTATTACTAATCAATGAAACATAAATCTAACTATTTTACATGTTACACAAATACTACAATTTACATTTTTAACCACTTTGTTGAGACACAAAATAATCACAGGATCACAAACATATAATATCCAAACAATTAACAAAATTATAAAGTTTACCTCGGTTCTTCACATATTTCGAGGTTGTAAAGTAATTGTATAGGACGGCGGATTTTACCTGAGGGCGTTTTGACTGTTACAGCCCTGATTTGGCCATCCCTACCTGGATGCAATTGTTCGATCCTTCCCAGACGCCACATTTGACGAGGGACTTTGTCGTCACCTATTAATACTACATCATTGACTCTAAAATTAGAACGAATATTAGTAGGATTTACACTATTTGCATTTCTTAATTGGAGAAGATATTCTTTTCTCCAACGGTTCCAAAAATTATTTAATAATCTTTCTCTATATAGGTATCGTTTAAGTAATAAATTTCTGTTGCTATTAAGGTTACTAGACTTAATCGTTAAATTTGGTAAGGTAGTAAGTCGGTTGCCAATTAAGAAATGAGCAGGAGTTTGGCTCATTGAATACAAAGGTTAAAGGTCGAGAATTTAAGATAGCCTCAATTTCGGCTAACATAGTTTGCAATTCTTCATAGGACATTAAAGATTTTCCCAGTATTTTTCTTAAAATGGTTTTTGTTAACTTCACCATTGCTTCCCAATATCCACCCCACCAGGCTGCCTTCTCAACTATATATTGCCATTTTATCCCCTTTTTACCAAAGAAATTTTGTACCTCCGGATCAGTTACGTTTTTGTACAATTTTATAAGTTCTGCTTCTGCAGATTTGAATGTCTTTGCATTGTCCGTATGAATAGTCTTGCACAGTCCCCTTCGTGACACAAATCGTCTTAAGGACAGGAGAAAGTTTTCGGTGCTTAAGCTGGATACTAGTTCGAGATGGAGAGCACGAGTAACAGCACACGTAAATAATGCGATGTACACCTTATCCTTGTCTTTAGAATACAGCGGACCGGCAAAGTCAATGCCAGTGTTTTCAAATGGATTGGCTGGTTGAACTCTAGTTTCTGGTAATGGAGCAAAGATTTGATTTCCCGGTTTAACGTTAAATTTCCTACATATTAAGCACTTATGAATACAGGATTTTACGGCTTGTCTTCCACGGATAATCCAGTACTTTTCACGAATTTGAGTGAGAGTGCTCGAGACTCCTGAATGTAGTAAATTCTGATGTTCCTTGGTAATTAATAGTTCAGTAAATCTGCTCTTTCCCGGAATAATCCACGGATGTTGTTCTTGAAAATTAAATTCCGAATTTTGAAGTCTGCCACCCAAAACCATGGTGTTATCTTCGGAAATTTGTGGATTTAAATTAATCAATTTAGAATGTTTGTCTATAGTAAGCCTATCTTTTAATTTGTTATAGTCGTCACTGAATTCTGTTTTTTGAATAAATCTAACCCAAAGGATTTCTGCTTTCTGTAACTCTTCAGTAGTTAAAGTTCCGCGAATTTTATCGGAATTTCGACAGTTAAATACAAAACGTAATACACATGAAGTTATTCTGAATACTTTGTTAAGATCGCTATAGTTGTTCAGATTTAACAAAGGTTCGATGGATTCTCCTTGATTCAGTAATGCAATGCAGCATTTTTTCTTTTCAGTCTCTATGTCCATTTTGTTGAGTTCAAAGTTTAGAGTTGAATTGTCTAGACACAAATCGATGTTGGCTAACCATGCTGGTCCATGCCACCACACGTTATCCTGAATTAACGTATGGATGGAGAGTCCTCGAGTTAACTTGTCTGCTGGATTAGTCTTTCCACTGCAGTAATTCCAGTGTTTTCGATCAGTTTTCTCCTGGATTTCTTGAACACGATTCTTCACGAACTCCTTCCACTGTAAGGGATCGGCCTTTATCCAATGCAGACTGATTTGCGAATCAGACCAGAGGAAGATTCGATCAGATTTTATCCATGGAAATGTGTTAATTAGGTACGTTGTTAACCTAGCAGAAATAAGCGCTCCCATCAGCTCGAGTCTTGCCAAACTTAATTTTTTCAAAGGAGCTAAACGGCATTTTGCAATAATGAAACTGGTGTATACTTTTCCGTTGACTATTTTCTTAAAGTACGCCACCGCACCGTAAGCTTTTGGGCTCGCATCTGAAAATATGTGCACTTCTGCTTCTTGGGTGTCTGCGTTCGGGAAGTAAGTACGGGGCAGAGAAATCTGAGGTATAAAGTCTACCTCATCTAGCCATGACGAAAAGGTCTCATGAATGTCTGGTGGTAGAAGATCGTCCCACTGCAATTCACGTTCCCAGGCATTCTGTACGAGCAACTTGATCCGTACCATGAAAGGGCTTAACATTCCCAAGGGATCAAAAAGCATCCCACATATGCTCAATATGGTACGTTTTGTGGGTTCGTTATTCTTCATCTTGTTAAATTGGCTAACGTCTATCTGTAAACTGTCCGTGATGTTTTCCCAGATCAGACCCAATACTTTTTGGATACCCTCTGAGTTTTCCATTGTTTTTCGATAGTCCACTCCGTTTCTTTTCCACATTCCTTCCAGTTGACGCGATGACGTCACCCACTTCCGGAGATTCATACCTGCTGCTTTCAAAATGAGAGTAGCTTCTGTAAAGTATTGCATGGCCTTTGAAACAGTCTCCACACTACAAACGAAGTCGTCCACGTATAAGTCTTGTAACGCGTCGGCAACTTCCAAATACTCGTACTGCTTCAAATGAGTTCTTATTGTCGCAGCTAAGATGAAGGGACTGCAATTTACCCCAAAGGGTACTCTTGCCATTCTTAATACTCGGATCGGTTGGTCCTCGAGATCGAGACAAGTACCTTTATCATACCCCCATAAAAACTGTAAATATTTTCGGTCTTCTTCTTTTATCCCAATTTCCAAAAAAGCTCTCTGTATATCCGCGCAAATAGCTATTTTATTACTTCTGAACTTTAAAATGATCTTTAACAGTTCAGGATTTAAATTTGGACCGCGGTATTGTAAATCGTTAAGAGACAAATGATTTCTGGATTTAGAAGAAGCATCAAAACAAATGCGTACCTTTGTGGTCTCCTTTTGTTCTCTAATGACGGCATTGTGAGGCATGAAATAACCCGAGCATGTATTGTTTGGTTCTAAATTTACAAATTCGATTATTCCATCGTTTAATTGTTGCTGAATAATTTCTTTGTAATTTGTGTATAAATTCTCATCCCGTTTAAATTTATCATTTAAGCAAAACAATCGTTTTCTAGCAATGTCAAAATTATTATTTAATTTTATTTTATCATCTTTCCAAAGCAATTTAGTCTCATAGCGTCCATTAGTGTATGTTGTGTTTTCCTGAAATTTCTCTAAAACTTGTGTTTTCGATTCTGAGTTTTCCTGTGGGTTAATTCCCAAATTTTCTAATTCCCAAAAATGGTTTATTTTATCGTAATCCATTTTCCCACTTATAATTGACAAGTGATTAACCTGCACCTCATTTTCTGTTAGCTCACTTGTTCTACCCTGCAATATTTCTCCGAAAATACTATTCGTAACCATTAATCTTTTACTTATCTTTAAATTTCTTTCTCCTAATATTTCACAAATGAAATCCGACCCAATCAACAAGCCTATGTCTTCCGTTGATCCATCGTCCGACAAAATTAATCCTTTTTCTGATATCATATCCCTAATAAATTGGGTAGGTATTAGAATTTTTCCCTGAGTAATGTTTTCGGTAACTGCAGCTTTAATGTTTATACTCAATTGTGGATTCCATTTATTTCGTAAGTTTATTTTTACGATGTCATAACCTTTTCTCTTTCCGGAGGATCCGAACGCGTAAATTACGAGTTCCTCTCTCGCAATAGGTTTTAATTTCAATTGCTCAGCAATATCTTTGCGAATGAATGATCTGCTAGAACCAGTGTCACAGATTCCCCGTATGCTTTTATTGTTTATTGTAGCGATAAATGTTTGTAGAAACACGGCGTCACTCTGGTTTGTATAATTTACAGTTACTATTTCCTCGCTAACTTGACCTTGGTTGCTGGGACTAGCTGTGGTTGATATCTGTCTAAGCGTGGCGTTAACGTTTGTTTTAAAGTGAGGAGAATTTTGTTGATCGCAGATTAATGAGTTATGTGGTAAACCTTTTTTGCATTTGCAAGCTAAGTACTTCTGGCGGCAATGCCTTGTGATATGTCCCGGTTTCAGGCAAGTGAAACATCGTTTTGATCGCCTCAACGCCTCTTTTCTTTCCTTTACATCTAACAAACATTCCTCTGATGAGTGAGAAAGTTCGGTGCATCCGAATGCGCAATTAGTATCGCTTTTTGTAAGCAACGCGGAAGCGGAATTAAATCCTAGGTTCTTTCTCTGGTAGTTAGGATATTTCTGTTGAGGGATATTGTTGCTTAATGGGCGTCGATTAAATTCACTAGAACTAGCCGAATGATTTTGATGACAAAGGAAAAATGAAGTTTCGCGACATTCAATTTCTTTTCGCAAAAATTCAATTAGTTCATTTATATTAAACAATCCTTCTGATTTACGTTGCCGGTTATATTGTAAATTAATTTCTAACGGTATTTTCTGCAATATTACAGGACAAAGAAGACTTGAGTAAGTTTCAGGATTAACATTAAGGGACTGAAGTGATCTGACTTGGACCTCTATACTGTCGTATAGTTTTCTCAATGCGGTAACATTGTGCACAAATTTAACGGGTTCAATTTGCAACAATTTATTCATATGGGAGCTTATGATTAATTCCGGTCTCCCAAACCTTTCTTTTAACAATTGAATGGACGAATCATAATTATCGTTAGTCAGTGCAAATCCACCTACGGCTGCCAGTGCTGTACCGCGTAAATAAGATTTCAAATAAGCGAATTTTTCTATTTTACTTAATGCTTCATTGTTATGTATCGCGACATCGAATGAGTTATAGAAGTCCAACCATTCACCACAGTCTCCGTTAAACACAGATATTTGAATTTGGGGCAGCTTTAAGACACTACTTTCGCTTCTGTTTTGTCTAATGTGTGATTCGGTTACCCTCGAATCATGTCCACTGCTTTCGATTCTTTCCAACGTATTTGGAGTTCTTTCTAACATTATAATGCACCTATCAAGTTTCGTTTTAAAAGTCGTACCCGTTTCCCTATATTTTTCACTATCCAAAACCTCTTTATCCATGTCCGCAATGTCGATAACACTTTCGATTTCGAGATCTAATTCTTTCAAACTATTTATTTTCTCGCTTAACTGATTTCTTAAATCATGTAGGTTTTCAAGTTTTAAATCCCTATTAAAATCGTCACTTATCGGTGTGTCAATACTTGCGTTAATTTTCGTTGTTAACCGAGTGAAAATTGATCTAACCGAAGTACGCTTTGCCTTTGCCCGATCTAAATCCATGTTTCAGATATCAATTAACAATTTAAAAAAGTATTCCAATAGAAAGGGGCACCTACCTCGATCAAAGGAGCCGGTCCGAGTTATTCCTATTCAAAGTCCATTTTCAATTCCGGATTAGTTTCATAGTCGGTTCCATAATCACGTCCGGTGGTCACCATGTTTTATTGCGGGTCCAGAATTAAAAAACGACTGCGACGAGGATGGCCTTTTCTATTATTTATTTTAAAATTGACATCGAGCACACACAATAATACAAACGAAGGACGGACAGACGGAAACACATAGTGCGTCTTACACCAATGAGGACAGCTAACGTAATGACTGACGCAACAGCCTTTTTCCCCTAGGGAAGAACATTTCCCCTTACAAATAGGGATTAAATCCCTACATAGCCCTGCTTGGGATATATAAATTAACCTGTAGCACATCTGAATGTCCTGTTTTTGAAATCGAAGTATTATTTGTAGGGAATTCTGTGGTTGTGTGCCTAAATTTATGTAAAGTTAGTTTTAAAACAAATCCATTACAACACACTTACTCTATTCCCAAATCTACTTCTGGGATACCAGACAACATTTGATTGGACAACATCTCTTCAGACTTCTTGGCAGTTGTCTGTCTCAAGTGTTCTGGCACTTCGAACAAAACATCATCGGCTTTCAGGGGTCTATAAAATAAAGATAAGTTGTTTAAAAATTTCGAAATTGAATGCTGTAACGGAAATTAATAATTTAAAGAGTATTACGAATTCATGATAACAAGGATGGGGAACAATTACAACAAATTTAAAAACTTGTAAAACAAAATTGGAAACATTAATTTAGAATTTCTCACCTTGCATGTCATCAATTACATTATTCATTAAAGTTATTCTGAACAAATTACAAATTTCAGTTAATTTCTGATATGTTTCGGACTGAACATTCTTAACTTCCATGTTTCATAATTTTTTTTGTAATGCTCAGTTTTACAAAGTTAAATAAAGCATCATGCAGCTTAGTGGAAATTAATATTAAAGAAAAATTTTTTTAAACAACCAAGATTTCTGAAAATGTTCAGGTCTTATCTTTCTACTATAAAAAAATTGTTTGAGTCTTTTTCAGTTTTATTCGCATTGTGATTGGTAGATAGCGAGTCACGTGGTAGTGAGTCTTGTGGTTCAACAGGCTAATTAATTTGGAGCACATGCAGACGATAAACACAGTTATATTATTTAATTAATTCATAAAATTTGAGAGCACGTGCTAGAAAGTTCGCAATGTTTTCAGAAGAACCGGCAAATTCAGTCGCCATTTCCATAGCAACAGTTGAATATGAAAATCTTTAAAAGTACTGTTGCAACACGGATCAGTTAAAACATTTAAAATCATGATGAGATTTCATCTGAATTTTAACAATATGTTATTTATTTAACAATTTCCTTTTTTATGAGGAAATGAGATGTTTTGTTCTTGACATTTAAAAAAACACTTTGTTTTTATTTACCGTATATTTCCGTGTATAAGATGAGAATTTTTGGAACGTTTTCTGAAGCTAGAGTATGGGAGTCTGCTTATAAACAGACCCGAAATCTCGCAAAAAAAAGTAGGCAATTACTCGGGCGAATGCGATAAATATCACAATGGGAAGGGAACCTTCAATCAATGGGAAAGTAACATCATACTAGAGGTCCGGGATCAATCCAGCAGCGATCCAAATGAGGATGGATTGTGAAGCAATTCACTCCCCCCTCATTGTTGAAAGATATAGTCTGCGAAGCAAACTAAATATGATAACGTAGCAATCATCAGGGTTGATGAGCGATAGCGAGCAAGAGGCAGAGCCCCCTAGTATATAAAAACAAAATTGTACTTCAAAGAATGGAAATACTAATTCCTAACCTTCAGGTTCAAAAGAAAGTATGTTTAATGCTAAAAAGACGTTATCATCTACTGTGCTTGCAGAAAGATTTTATACCAATTTTTGAATAAGAACTATGGATGCTTTGCTAAGTCTGTAAGTCTTGTGTATGGCTTGTAACAAAATAATTTTACTCTATTGTTGGATTAAAAGCTAAAATTTCATACTAATCAGCTTACAATGATGGCACATATTCTTAAAAGACAAACAAAAATTTTGTTAGACTACAATGGTCATGAGAATAGAAAATTAACATTCTACAAAAATATTCAAAAAAGTAGCACACATAAATTAACTTATTTCTGGTTACACATAGAGGTATCTGTTAACTCTCCACTTTGGTTGCATACATGTCTGGTATGGGTATGTATGCAACCCAAAACATCTTCTGTACACACACATGCAAGCTTTGAAACCACGAAATTAAAAAAAACCTATCTCAACTCAACAATTTCTCATGCTCTAGGTACCATTTTAGTCAAGATGCAGCAACATAACTTGTTAATTAGATATTCATAGTAATACAGTATTTAGTTTATGCTGAGTGACATCATTACTCATTTCCTTCTAAAGATTACTTCATTACATTTTTTTATAATTAATTCTGCATCAATGCTGAGTAGCAAAATGTAGTAGATTTCAGAGATAAAAATTTCGAAGGTAGTTTTGAATAAGATCAGAACAATAAAAGCTTTGAAAGTGTCATGATACTATTATGACAGTGAAGTTGGACTTAGCATAATTTCGAACTATCATACATAAAACAGTCTTCAGTAATTATAGGGCAGGCCTCGAAATAGATTTTTTAATTCAGGTGCACAAGGTGCACCTAAGTTTTTAATTTAGGTGCATGGCATGCACCTAGCGAGAAAAATTTAGGTGCACACTTTTATTTTCATGTGCACAGTGCACCTGGGTATTTTGAGCCCTGTTATAGGGCAATGCATTTGTTTTTTGACTTGTCACGTTATGTACTTTTAGGGAATTTAGCTTAAATGTTTTTCGCAAACTTGAATTTTAACTTGCTTACAATTTTATTTGAACTGTAATTTGGCAGAAAGAGAAAACAATTTGAGCATCCCATTCGTTTACAAAACTAATAGAAAGGGAAAAGTGTGTAGTTGAAAAAAAATTTAATGAGGAAATGTAACTCATAAGAGGTTAAGTTTAATATTTTTATGTATAGTGTTGTTGTTGTTTATTATGCCTACACTGGCAGACCAGAGGAGTGCCAGGCCCGTCAAAGACGACAAGAGGCGAGGAGGTGCGCCTTCCATGTTATTGAGCCCCATTGGGAGGAAGTACGACTTAGCTCGACATACATGACACTTCCGTTTTACAGGAAGGTCCTTTTCATACATCCATTCACTCACACATATCGTAATTTAGATCCCAATCAGAGGCCGATAACCCCCTGATCAGGTACCCACAGAGGTATTGATTTGATATGGAAACATGGGGGACTTTGTGACCACGACCTATTTAACGTGCCCCAGTCACCATTAGTGAACACGACGGTCTTTAGCCAGGTCGAAGCGACGATCTCGTAATCATCAGAATTGGAGGCTCCGCCGAGGACAGAACCCACAACCCTTCTGATGCGAGCCCGACGCTCTACTGTCTGAGCTACCGCGGCTCTATGTATAGTAAACATTAGAAGTTATTATGGAAGTTAAATTTTTAGCTTTATTAAAATTTAAGATTTTTCCTACAGAAGTTCTTCAAATTAAATAAAGTCAGACAACATTTTGTGTGTGAAATAAGAAACTTATTTTTTACCCATCACTTCCTATGCTTTCTTCACTGTCATGAGCACTGCTACCATCCGCTAGTTTTCTGAAAAGAAAAAAGTGAGTTGATACACAATACAAACACAAAATTCAAAAGATAATTTTTTTTTATGAAAAATATATTTTTTATTTTATGAACTGGCATGCCAAATTTTTAGAAAAAATTGCCCTCTTCCAAAACACCCACAGATGAAGAATTTAAGTGAATTATTATTTTTTAACAGAACAGCTTTTTAGCAAGTGGTTGGCGTGATATACGTTAATGCGTCAGATTTAATCTCCAATAACTCTTACTGATGCTAATGCTTTGGTAAAATTCAAATTCATAACATAAAATTGTAAAATAAAGCAACAAATTTGTGAAATAAGCACCGTCACAATATCGACTAAGAACTGGAGATTTTAAAGGCACAGAAAACAGTGATGGAATCAGAACATATAGATATTGTAACTGTCTAGGCTGTACCATATGGTACTAGCCGACCCTTTTCTGTAACACGTGGACGCTGGAATGTGCTCAACAGCCAGACAGTGACAAAAACAACTTCAGACTTTGCACGTGCGGGTTTTGACAAAATACCGAAAGAGAGTATTTTCTCATCGGCGGCCCGTCGTTCCGTTTGATCCATCGACACAGCTGGAGTTTTCGTCGGTTCCCTAATCCCATGTCTGGGTTGAAGATTTGCTGTTGGGAACCCAAGTCGGTTACAAACGGTTTTTGCATCTGTGTGGGGGTGTCTTGAGTTCTGTGGAGGACATAAACATCTCTTGCCAGGGCTGGGAATTCACTCCCCCTCGTTCGCAGCTGCGGTTCTGCGGACCCAAGAGAACGTGGATTTTAGGGAGACTGATTCTAGATTCGACGAGAGACAGATGTCTCTGTTTGCCATTGTTACTTTGGCTCCACGCAGGATATCGACTGTCAATGGCTGTGCCCTTAATTAATCTTGTAAATTTAAATGTAAATATTTAATTTATCTAAATAAATAGTTTAATTTTAAACCAGCTGTCCGTCTAATTCTTACATGACGGTACAAGGCATTGAATTCATGCCCACTCATATATTCTCCGGCACTGTAATAGTAGCAGCTCTTTAAACCATCGATCACCATCATGAAGAACTGCTTTCAAGCAAGAAAATAACCGACCTCACCAAAGCATGGCATGTGACATCTGACTAAAATAGGGACATATTGGATTGATTGAATTACAATTTCTACAGCATGTCAAACATCTTTTTATTCTTTGAAGAACTCTAAAATTGAAGTTATGTTTTGATATTTTGTTATAGCAAACTGTCAATTTCTTTAAGCGAAATAGATTGTTTGGATTTAATTGGAGAACCATTTCCTCAAATATTTTATGAAAATTTTTCTGGTTCATTCAAATGATAGCTACAAGTATATGAAGTAAGACAGTTAAATTTTTTGTTAGAGATCACTCTGAGAATTGCCAACCAGTGACAACTGAACTTCGAGAGACGTCTGTGGCAACTTAAACACAGATCTTGTGATAATCCCTATGAAAGGGAATTTGAAATGCGCATCTTCCCTACCCGATGGGGAATTCACCAGATTGATTTGGAACGAGATCGAAGGAAGACTACGTTGGAATGAACCTATCCATTTTCTTTGTTTCATTGTCATTGTGTTAGTGTTGTGTCTTTGTTTATAAATAGATGTTAAAATAAAACTGGAATTGGACTTAAATTTGATTTGAACATGCAACCTTATGATGTGTGAACTTCATACTCGATGTAATAGTTATTACATCACAACGTCAAAGTCAAGAAAGGTTAGCAGGAATGATTCATCATGAAAATTATGAATTTTTAAAAATGTAGTTTTCCCTTAAATGCTGTAGTTCAGGGCTCGAAATACCCGGGTGCACATGAAAATATAATTGTGCACCTAATTTTTACCACTAAGTGCACACAGTGCACCTAATTTAAAAACTCAGGTGAACGCAGTGCACCTGTATTAAAAAATCTATTTCGAGGCCTGCTGTAGTTAGAAGGAAAAAATCTTTCTCTGAGTTATACACATTTTAATCAATTCCAATTATTTTACACCTCGAATTAAACAATAAGTACATGCACACACACAGGCTATCAGCCAGTTGTAAATTAACATATTTGAACCCCATAGAAAAGGGACATAAATCAAAAATAAGACAAATAAAATTCTTCAGGGGAATCAATTGAAAATAGCAGTTTTTAAAATTTAATATAAGATGGCAATGTATAACATGAATTGAAGGGATCTTAATACCAGTAATCTATCAGTTATTAGTCACCCAATATTTCTCTAAGCAATTCTTTTCCACCCTTAAACTACACTTATTTTAAGAAGTGTCAATTTTGTTTCTTTATGATTTCAAAATGCAACAAAGAGGAGTGCAATATTGTAATTGAAAAACTGGTGAATCACAAAATAGTTAGTCAATAACGTACATATACCGTTTTCAAGACTATCATAAAAAAATGTTTTTCTAGAATGATTCGACTAGATTACATACGATAAAACATAAAAAATGAAGACTCATTGTAAGAGACTTTTCCTGAAAGAACACGTCATCACTCCTCAAATGCCAAGACCCAACTAACTTGTGATACCCTAATTACATTCTATAATAGCATTGGAGTTGGTCAAAGTGATATTCAGATTTCCAGATAATTATTACCAGTAGACTTGTGTCAGTTTCCTTGGTTAAACACCAATGCACAACGAAACGTAATTTACATAAACAGAAATGTTTCCTTTTTTTATGCATGTCACTTTTCTTCCAGGGGTGATGTAGACACCACTTTTTAGCACTGATTGTGTTTTAACTAGTTAGATACGATGCACTTCCTCTTCTAGTGGACTTCAAGAATAATCTACCAGCATTAACAAAGTCACAGTATCATCAGACAATCAGTCCAGTAGTACATTAAACCAGTAGTCCCCAACCCCTGGGCCGGTACCGGTCCGTGGATCAAATGGTACCGGGCCGCCCAAGGAACATTAAATTATTTCCATTTTATTTACTGTGGTGTATTTCTCTCGGGTTTGTGCGATTCTTATCTATGAAATGTCCACTCAAATTAGGAGGCGGTAAATCAGAACTTGAAATTTGTTCTGTTACTAGAGCTTCAATTATGATTTCTGAATTCTGTATCTCTCTATTTTCCAATTTTGACAACTGTTTTCAAGTTGGCAGACAAAGTAGCTGCATTTAAAGCCAAACTGAAGTTGTGGAGACGGCGCGTGAACAGAGGCATTTTGAGCATGTTTCAGACATTAGTGGGGATTTCAGGCGAGACTGAGCTTAAACATTCATTCTCCCAGTTGGTGCACGATCACCTGTCTTTGCTTTTAAAAGAGTTCGAGCGCTACTTCCCAACCACAAAAGACCCACGAACTAGTAAGGTATGGATCCACGACCCATTTGTCAACAAATCAGACAAATCTAGCATGTCTGTGCAAGAAGATCAACTGCTGGAGATTGCAAAAGAAGGCGGCCTTAAAACTACTTTCAAGACAACAACTCTGCCGGTGTTCTGGATTAAAGTCATGGCGGAATACCCTGATATTGTCACGACAACCTATCTGTGTGAAGCGGGGTTTTCTGCAGTGACAGCAGCCAAAACAAAACAACGGAATAAACTGGACATAAGAACACACTTCGGGTGTCATTGTCTCCTATTACCCCCAGATGAAACCGTCTCGTTGCAAAGAAACAAGCTTAGGGTTCTCATTGATTTAGCGTTCTAGTGAGTTAAAATGTTAAATCACTATATTCATTTTTTGGTGTAACTGTATTTTATTTTGAAGGCATGTATAAATACAATTAAATTAAAATTGTTAACTCAAAACAATCTAAAATATAAACAATCAACATACCCATCCCCCCCCCCCAGCAGGCCGCGTTAAAATTATCAAACGTTGATCCAGTCCGCGGCGATAAAAAGGTTGGGGAGCACTGCATTAAACGACTCCTCTAGGTAAACATAAATTTAAAATGTTAAGAAAGTAAAACCAACTGTAAACGTTATATGAGGCATTCACAACTAGAGTAGATCAAGTCCATTTTATAACATTTTGAGATACATTGAGATAAAGTTTGTTCTCGCATGTACTTTTCCCATTTGCCTGGTTTTCTTCTGACATCTATTGGGAACAAAAGCAACTACTAGGGGCTCGACTCAAAGGCGCATTGAAAAGATTCAATGTAAAGGAATTTGGGAGTGTGATTATCAGAGTTTGATCAGAGAGTGGACTTGATAAACTCTAATTCTGAATGCCTCATATGTTGGCTTCTTGACAATTTCCTTTTATGAAAAATATAGTAAAAGTATTTAGGTTTGTTTCATGGCAGTAACTGTTTGCTTTATGACAGCAAATTAGACCAAGACACATGATAAAAAGTGGATACGAAACCACTGTAAACTTAGATGCCCAGACTGAGATTTGAACCCAGAACCTGTTGAACCAAAGCGCCAACCATTCGGGTAACAGAGCCAGCACAAAATAAAACATATTTCAGGTAACAATAAATCAATGTTCGGAGATTAAATATAATACAACATTATGAAAATCAATTTAACTTTTCAACTATAAGGAGGAAATAAACACTTTGTGCTTATTACATATAAATAAATATTTTGAATTCGTAAATTATTTCATTCTTGTATAGCCTAATTAATATCAAGCAATCATGAACATATTATTTTACATTCTTGAACAAAGAAATGAATTTCTTCAAAAAAGTGGAATGACAAAATTAAGTTAGAAATGACTTAAATTATTAGTTCTGTGTATATATACCACCCCTTTTTTTCCCTTAAACTAAAGATACTTAAAATATTTATAAATAATAACATACAAAGCTTCTTTTTTGGCAGATGAAATGCTGATGCCCTTCCTTTTACCTAGCTCTTCTTCAATATACTTCATCCTATAACAAACATTGAAATTTAATACAGTTGCATTGATATATGTAAATAATTTCAAACAGATATTGATTTAAAATATTTTCAAACTTCAACAGAAACTAAGGTTAGGTCAGGTTAGGTAGATAGATAGATATTTCATTAACATCGGACTGGAGCAACACAATGACAGAAACTAGGGAAATTCATAGTTCTGAAGCTGGAGGAGTTGATCATGCTAAAGTCATGAATTCTAAACATATTTTTTTTGGTATCACATTATATCTTTCTCATTTTATTTCCAAAAATATCAATTCAAAGATTTTTTAATAATTTATTATTCTTTTATTATCTTATCAATATGTTACGTTTATATAATGTATTATTTCAGTTAAAAAATGAGCATTACACAAATGTAATTTGGCATAGAGCTTGGTAGTTGAATCAATGGAACAACAGTTATTGGCGACAGCAAAAATCAATCCTGAAGGAAAAGATCAGAGGACAACACATCATACTTTTGAACCATGTTCAGATGACGAGGTTATCACCTGAGCTGGCACTCCTTCCTGCAAAATTTCACACCATACCAATATGAAGACATTTGAGGCCATGGCGGATTTAATGTGCTCCAGCCTCCTACATACAAGACGGTCTTTGGATGGATTGAGTTATGAACTCACAACCCTCCTATTGTTAATCTGCTACTCTTTCAAAAAGGTAAAGGTAAAAGTTGCAAATTTGGCACTGAAGACAATACCCATCAAAGAGGTTAAGCCTGTGCTTTTTAAACTGTTTTTATTGCTCCATGTACTTATTCTCAGAAAGAAATATTGTTATTCATACATTGTACTGCATATTCAACAAATACTACACTGAAAAGAAGATTTCAAATGTTCTAGTAGGTTATTTCACTGAATAATGTTTACTGTGAGAGAAATGCATTAAAACATTATACATATTTTTTGTGATATTTTGTCTAAAAAAAGTACACCTAATTCTGTTCTTACATGATTAACATGTTTCTCAAGAATACGTGTAAAAAAAAGACATTGTACCAATGAAAGAAAAGAAGATTGGGGTTCATAATCTAAAAAATTAGTAAAAATAATTAAAAAAAACTACAAACGAAAATATTTGTTTCAAGCTTTTTATTTTATTTCAACAAAATATACATGCAATGAATTTGTATTTGAATAGAAATTTGCATTTGAAATGAAAGATATTCTTCATGAACAAAAAAATCTGTTTTACACACATAAGATTATATTTATTTTCATTTTCTGACAATAAAGTACACATATGTCTGCATATACTGAAATATCCCTGCAATAACTAGAAATGTTGTGAACATTGTCTTCTTTTCTATTAAATAAATTTATTTCTGTGATCTCTTGAGCAAAACCAGCATGAGTCTCCTCTGGTGCTGATGTTTCATCGGTTTTACGAACGAATTCAGTTATTAATTGTTGTGTTCGAGTTTTGGTTAGGTCATTATATAATTCTCTGTAAGAGACTATCAACAACTTCAGTTCACATTGAAACTTCCCAGCGCATTCCTCATTAGTGTATGTAACTTAGAAATTTTACTATTATGCCACAAAAAAAAACTTAGAATTTGGGAAAAAAATTTCTTAAAAATTGGCTTTGCATACTTGTGTTAAATCAAAATGACTCAAGTAAAAAAATAGAGAATGAAATATTTATTTTGAATTCGTGTAAAAAAAAGCTTGTGCAAAAACAGAATTTGGTGTATACAAAATATTTATAAAGCTAATATCAGTAGAATCTGTAATATCATTGAGAGTATGAAAATTTTAAAACTGTCTATCGCCAAGTACAGTGAGAAAAGGTCAATGAAATCTGCATGTTTAACAATAGTAGCAATGACCTGGATTAAATTTAAATCCATTTCTGATTTCTGTAAGGTCAGTAACGTATTTCACTAACACATCTGATTACTCAATTATTTTACATATATTTGAGGGATGACACATTTACAAATAAACAGTACTTTAGCAGGTTTATTTTATTACCTAAACGCATGATTCTAGATTTTCCTTGTTGAGTATTATTCTAACTAATCAAGACTGTTCATGCCACAAGCATGAATGTTAAAGCATCTAGTAACAGAATATACAATTCCTATAACTGCCTTCTTACAAAATGAGATAGTTAAAATGAGTTATTTTTATTACCCAGATCAAGAGGATCTAGATTGGTGCAAAAAAAGTGGCCTGTGCCCAGGACAGACTGAAAAAATGAACTTGATTGTTATCTAAGAATTTTTAGTGCAACCATTGACACAGCTGCTTGTGATTTCCTCTCCCTTATGAAATCTATGGCATAGCTTGAAATTTTTTTATGGCTAACAATCAGGTAATTGGTAATTTTTTGTTAACGTCGTACTAGAGCAACGCAACGGGCGATTGACGACGGTCCGGGATCAGTCCCTTAAGGGAAAGATCCGAGGACAACACTTCGTAATTTTGAACCACGGTCAGATGACGAAGCAACACCTGAGCTGGCACCCCACTCTCCAAACTTCCATGCCAACCCGTGAGGACTTTCGGCCACGACAGATTTAAGGTGCACCAGCCGCCTCTACACCATACGTTTACAAACATCCATACCCGGATTCGAACCAAGAACCTTCCGGTTAACAATCAGGAATAAATGCCAATTAGATAAAATCTCTACTGTTATAAAAAGCAGTGCTTTTCTGTGTCCTGTCATCTATACAAGTAGGGTGGCTATATGGTACAATAATGAAATTGGCACACAGCTAGTCAATCTTTTTGGGATTTTAATGTGATGTCATAGCTCCTCGATAGAAGAAAGGAAAAGGATTTTGCGTTTCTTGACCTTGGAACTGTGCCAAGTTTCGACGGAGTTGATGTCACATTGACGAAAGATTGAATTCTGCATTTTTCATCCTAATGTCTTTGGAACCATGCCAAGTTTTCCAATTCTAGATCAACGTTGTTGATTAGTATAACTTTCTTGCTAGTGATTTCAACTTTGTCACTATTCGAGGTTTCCTATCTTCGCAATCGTTAAAGATAGAGTAAAAATTTCAAAATTTTCATTTTTTGAAATCTGCGGAAAGTTTTACACACGATCCATACCTTAAATGTGATTTATTAAAAAAAAATTTGTTTTTCATTTGTAATCCGTTTCATTCTTGAAATTATTATGTTTTCTTTTTAATGTTTTCAGAGTCAGTAAGATCTAATGATGGTCGCCTACTTGGTGCTCTTCACAAGGGGCCATTGCATCCGGCTTTGCAGTGGCCAGTGATTAATAATCAAAAGTGCCTGCCATTGGAAAAAAAAGTATCAGTAAGATTTAATGTATCCAGCCTGATTTTTAAGTTTTAATCAAAAATACTTTTAAATTAATTTATTGGCATTTATTTATTACTAGCCAATTCGAGGCCATCACGTCATTGCCTGATGTGTTGGCACCGGAAGCAAACCAAATGGGAATGCGTAGCAATCACAGGGGTTGGCGAGCATCATTGAGCAGTGGTCACATCTGACTCCACAAAAAGAACTGTCACAAGCAATGCAGTGGCTACTGCCAAATACACTACCTTAGAATAATGGACTGAACAGCAAAATGTGATGGTATAAGGGAAAGAATACATGCTTTAATAGGGGGATGGTCCCCACATGCTGCAATTACATTAGCAACCCTTCTGGGCATACTTTCAACAAGGTTTTGATATACAGCTGTGGGTATTTGTGTCCATTCCTGCTGCAAGAATGTCGCCAGCTCAGCTGTAGATTTTGGACTTGGTTCCCTAATACGTAAGCGTTGCTCTAACTCATCCCGTAAATGTCCTACTGGGTTTAGGTCGGGACTCTGAGCAGGCCAGGGAAGACGTTTTACATCCAAATCCGGATACCACTGCTTGACGAATGCTGTAATGTCGCGTACTCGTCCTGGAAGTAACAATTGTCCATTTCATGAAATTGCCAGAGCGTAGGAAGAACCTGATTGTCCAAAATGTTCATGTAGGCGTTTGTGATATCTGGTCACTGTTGGCGATCATTTTAGGAGAGTTCTTGGCGACTAACCTCCCTGCGTGGAAGGGTTGCCATAGAGAAATTGACAGTCGGATACTTGTGTCGGTTGTTTTGTTTTTGAGGTGTGATGAACTGCACCGGATGAAATGATGTTCGTTTGTATGTGTCTTATAATCGTTTAGTTAAACTGTTATTTTTTTTACAATCTCATGCTTGGTTATTGGAAGGGAAGAACATCACAGCGTTGGTGTTCAATCTATCAGGAACAACATGCAAAGGTAGCAGGCCATACCACGAAAAACACCCCCAAAGAAGTAGTCGGATTTTATGCAAATAAGCTGGCGTAAGGTCCATTGTTGTAGGGTAGTGTAAATTTCACCAAAAGGGTGATGAGCCACCTTTGAAGGTAACCCCCATATGTATCATGGAAGAGCATTTGGTAAAATGCAGTAAAATCTCATTTCCCCCCCATCTTGTTTGTTCATATTGACAGTACATCTCACAGGATGCATAACAGACTCATCAGAACACACCATTCTTAAAATACACAGAAATTTACAAAACAAAACCAACAAAATTTAAAATATCTAATTCAACACTTCGATTCATGCCTAATCGTATTTGTTGCAGGTGCTAAGCCTTAACACACAGTTGTTGGCTCGGTGAACGGAAGGTAATTGTAATTTTTAGTTAACGTCATACTAGAGCAACACAACGGCCTATTGACGACGTTCCGGGATCAGTCCCTTAAGGGAAAGATCCAAGGACAACACCTCATAATTTTGAACCACGGTCAGATGACGAAGCAACACCTGAGCTGGCACCCCACTCTCCAAACTTCCACGCAAACCCAACGTGAGGACTTTCGGCCACGACAGATTTAAGGTGCACCAGTTAGAAAGCATACGCTTACTAACATCCATGCCCGAACCCGGATTCGAACCAGGAACCTTCCGATCTAGAGGCTAACACTTTAACCACTATACCGGTTGGTCGGCTGGTGAACGGAAGTGAACATGCTCGATGGTTTCGAGAGTTGGTTTCATGCTTTGGAAATAGAAATAGGTTGCAAATAAAACTGTTAGTAAATTCCTGCATTTAGTAGCACACTCCACATATAAAATGGAAGCGTTAGATAAATACCTTACTTCCACACCAATGTATTCTAGAACTTTAATTAAGAAAAGTGTAACAAATGAAAAAATACAATACAATTTTCTCTAAAGAAAACAGAAGCATTTGTGAAATGAACATAACAGTTCAAGCATGCACTTACATGTCAGCATCTTCATCTCTTCTGTTAGTTTCAGCAGAAAACACACTTCCTAAATTAACTGCATCCAGTTCTTCAGTTCCAGACCTACTTAAAATAAACACACCATAACTTTCACATAACAAACAATCCTTTTTTATAGGCACAAGACATTAAAAATGAGAAATTTTTGTTTTATGTGGATTCAACCAAAGTATAAAAATTTATATGAACACTAATATTCAGCTTAAAAACAACTATAATGAATTACATTGACCACTTTGATCCGTTTAATAAAATTATGTAAATTTGCATAGAATGATTAGTATATAATTATATTTCAATCATATTTCACAGCTGATATATCTAAAATATCACTTTCAAATAGCGATATTATTGCTTTTTGATAGCAGTTTTGGCTACTTCTTTGCTAATGTGAATGGTACAAGACTTTTGAGAATAATATTAAAAAGGTTTCGTCGCTGATATGTTCACGTAATTCGTGTTGTAAAACAAATTAATTTAGTTAGTACATCCTCAGAAGTACATTTTAAATAGTCAGTGTTTGAAGTTAATACAGTTAGGCAACGAAAATAACATAGGAATAATATCGCATTGATGAGATATGATGGCAAAATTTCTAACAGAAAATAGTCATTATAATTCAAAAGAGTTGTAAAAATAGTATTGTCATACTAATTATCATAACTCGTAACTCCCATATGGTAACAGGCACAAAGTTATGAGTTTTGCTAATTCGCATAAGTTTTGAATTGATGTAACAGCCATTTCTTTTCATGCAGCTAAAATAATTTACAATTTTTTTAATACAAGCACAGTTAATACATATAATTAAATTCATTCAAAAGCTAATTTATTCTTTAGTAGGTTTAAAATGTTAACATTCTGAGTTTATTGCCTTTATTTGCCAAAAAATCTATTCAAAATTGCATAGAAAATAAACTGTCATGAATACCTATTTTAAAAGAAAAGACATATATTAACATCATAGTTGACATATACAATGCTAGTCTTAATGCTTTACATGATTTAACAGAAGTGAGAGTATTGCAAGTTATTTCATGCTTCTAAGGGAGCAGTGGCCACCTGTTAGATGAGCCTCAGTGTTTGACTGATCTCTATACAATATAGTATGGTAGGTGCTTCATTTTATGATCATAAAAGTAACTACTATTCAAGGAGTAATAATTAGTCACATTTTTGTAGTTTTCATACATTTGGAAGCTGTAGGTCTGGGGTATGTACTATAAAACTGTCAAGTCATGGATTCATGTGTTTCTGAGGAAGAAATATTGTGGTTTTCCTTCATCATGTTTATTAGTAATCATTTTTACACCTTGAGTTAATTAAATTGACATAGTTACACATAATTAATTTAAAATGAAACTCTTCATGCAACAGAGCTGTTGAAATTTATGTTTGAGTAAAGGGAATCATGGACTAAAAAATTTGAAAAAAAGCTGATGTAACTAATTAAAATACAATGTTTTTTTTTTTAACCATTTTTATTATGAACATAAATACTTTGAAAATAAGTGTAGAACATAACATAAAAGGTAACAGAATGCAATAATTGTAAACAATGAAAGCAGTTTACTAAGTACAAAACTAACTCCAGAAACTTACTTGCCTCTTCTGTTCAGAGCCCTCATATCAATGAAGCCCCCAGTTTTCAATTTGAAAGGATCATCCTGCAAACAGATGCAAATATATATAATTTGTAAAAGGATATTTTCAGACAACACACAAAAATACACATATAAGCTCAGATCTATACTATTAATTTCCTACAAAGTGTTAAATTTTTAGAATTTATGGAACAATGTTTTAAATGAAACATTGTTACTGTCTGCTTCCTACAATAAAAGTTCCCATCGCTATTACTGGTTGATGACGGTTGCTACAGAAACAGGATTTGTTCATTTTAAGTAAGGGTGACTGGTAGATGCTTACATTTTGTTTTTGAAAAATATAGGTGTCAAATAGAGATAGTTCACAATTTAGAACTTCTTAAAAAAAAAAAAATTCAAGCTGTAAATCAGTAATTAACTAAGAAAATCATATAACATTTAATTGATTTAGATATGTATTCATAATTGAAACGCTTAACTTTTTTACTGTCCTCATGTATTAGAAAGGATAAAAATTAATTTAAATACAGTATTTTTCAACCTCAGAAAAATATTACTAAAAAACCAGAAATGAAAAGATGAAGTTTCAGGTAGGAATAAATTCTGTTTATGAGCAACAAAATTATTTCCTTTTTTTCTATTTTTCCTTTTAGGAGTATAGAAATTAAAACTTAATTACTCCTTCTAGAAAGTATGAACAAATTTAAATATTTCCTTTTAAAGATATAGAGTAGGGGCGGCCATAGCACAGCCAGTGAGCAGCTCTCTCAGGCAAGTGGTACGCTCTTATGCAAAAAAATGTCTGCATGAAATATTGTAAAGTAAAACTAATCAATGTCTACAAGTAGGTATTTTTATTTCATTTCTTGTAACAAAGTTATTCAAAAAGATAAAAATGGGAAAACAAAATGTTCTGATTCTATTGAAGAATTTTGTAAAGAAAATCTTTAAAAATTAGATTTGCTTGTGGATGCTTTACCAATGTTATCCATTTTAGTTACCGAAAGTTTGGTTGATGACCTGTTAGGGCAGTCACTTTGAGAGCGCACTAACAGCAGTGTTTTTCGTTGGCTTTTCTCTTTAGAGGAGGAAAGGAGAAAACAAAACAGCTTTGAAAATCAAAGTTGCTCTTCTCTTTTAAACTCATGTTGAAGCAAGCTAAAGATATTACAAAACAACAACTGCTTACGCTTTGTTACATGCGAGACTCGTGTGACATACGTTCTCAGTAGGCAAAGCGATATTGTGTTATTTCTAATGCTGAATCTTTTGCTTTGAGTCAAAGTTTCTTCAGCTAAGAAAGCAATGCAGTTTTGTGTTCCAGCTATGAATCAGGCTGACCAATGGAGGGGGATCTGTGGGTATACTTTAAAAAAGTGAACTAATCTTCAGTTTCTGAGTGTTTTATTATCAAAGATAAATAAATGGTTCTTTTAAATATTCCGTCCTGAAATGTGGAGAGTTACAGTATTCTTTCCTGAAATGTGGATACAGAGCATTACTTTTCAGATAATTCCTATAAAACCTCAATGCTAATCAGAGTTAGGAATTAGAAGAAAGTCAGGTCTAACAACACCTTAACTCTTTCCCTCAGTTGCTAAAATGTTCTCCTTTTGTGCATTTTACAATTTATTTACTTTAGTGTATGTGCATAACTACAAAGTACCGACCAAGGCCTGTACTTCTAATCATGAATTTAGAAGTAAGTGTATGAATTATTAGAAGACTAAACACAGTTGAACGGAGTCTGTATCAACCAAGCAAAAAATTAAGTGTTGAAAATGACAACTGGATCCAAAAATTTGGTCATTAAAATGAAATTTACAGGTGCAAAATATGTGACTAATTTTAAACCTTGGTCAACAGGTATTTTTTACATATCGCTACTTTGGAAGAAAACCGGCATAACTCAAAAAATTGCAATTGTTGGCTTATGTCATAATCAAAACGAAAATGTGGTAAATTTTTATGTGGAAGAGGGTCACAAAAGTAATTCACAATCCGTGATTGAGTGATATTCAGTTAAACTTTGGCTAAATCTTTGAATGAGATTTTCTCTAAATAAATTGTTTTTGACTTGTACCAGTTTTCCTCCAAGGAAGCGATATGTTTCCAATAATGAGAATTGGTATTGAGGTAAATAATTCTTTTGATTTATGAAAAGGTCAGTCATAAAAATATTTATTCTATAAACATTAAACAAAAATTACCTCATAAATACACAAGATCATTTGTGTTACCTAAATTACATTTAATAATTAAAATTATCACATGACCATAAAAAGTGTTAATTTTGGATTGTAATATTTACTAATTCATAATGTTAGAAAACTTATTTTTTATAAATGTAAGCACATAATTAATACTTACAGCTATAAGCTCTTCTTCATTGGATAATTTTTTACCCAAGGCTAAACCAATAGCACTATAAAAAGGGAAAATAAACATTTTGAAACAAATAAAGGTATAATAAAAACAATATAAGATCTTTCAAAGTAAAAAATATCTTGTTATGGGATATGTATATTTGAAAAATTGATTGATATGCTTTCATTTCTATGCCAGTTAAATTAAACTTGTAGCCCCTTTGTTAAAATCAAACAAAGCATACTTATTGCACATGGATATATCAAATATAAATTTAATACATGTCAATATCTTTTTAAGTTCCATGATCTTTAAAAAAAATCTTGAAAAATCTTTAAATTTCCACACACAATTTTTATTAATCTTCGAATTTTCCCTGCTTTTTTGCATGGAGGGGATATGGATGGATGGCTTTATGGATCCAATAATCCATTAGCTCATGCAAAAACCTAGAGAAAACTCATGGATAAAAACAACTATACACTTCCAATCAGAACAGCTCATGGCTGGAAAATACGATTCAATTGATGAATGCACAAATCGAAAAATCATAAGTTTAAAAATGTAGTGCTTCTGAGTCTAACATAAGAAATAAAGACAAATAAGTTTTCTTTTCAGTTTATTTTTGCTCTCTTCAACAATTTTGTTTGAAGTTCAAATTTTTTTTTTTTTTTTGACTATTTCTAGTTTTTATTTGATTTGATTTGATTTAAATATATCCCTAACCATTAAGTTTAATGTGTGCACTGCAGCTATATGGGTCTGTGTTGCTTATCTAATCTTTGTATCTACAGTTACCTTGTAAAGATGAATTTCATGGAACTGTTAAAAAATTTTGTATATACCATTAGTTCATGTTATTCAAATTCAGAAAAAAGCATATTTTAACAATTTTTTAAAAATTACATTACTTACTGCACAATTCTTGGTTTGCAGACAAATGGTTCTCTTCATCACAAAGATTATACATAATTATGGATGATACCGATGCTTTTTGATTTTATAAATGATTCTTAATGTACAGGTAAATCTTGATTGTACATATAATCACAATTTTTGTCTTGAAATAGTTCCGATATCTATTTTAGTGTTTTGTTTCTTTCATGACATTTCTGAAGAAAATCTTTGGTACAGTCAATGCTGCTTAGTTGGGCAGATTAATTTTCATTGTCAGACAAAAAGCAGTGAATAATTTTTAAGCTAGTCATCCTTTTAAAAAGGTGCGCTTGTTCCTTCCATCTTTTAAGGAACCTTTATTTATTCCTTCTTTGACAGTCTCGTTTACAATTTTAGTGACTTAAGGTTTCTGATATGATTAAAAAGAACCCGTCCACCCTTAAGTTTTGAAAATTTATTCACTTTAACCAGCAATTAGTGTAACCCTGATACTTCATAAACGAATGAGTAAACATTATTTGAATATACATTTTGATGGAGATTGGAAATTAGTTAGGATTATCAATAATTTGTATTAAGTGAGTTCCTTTAAATGAGGTTTGACTGTATTTAAAATAGAGTTTAAACCAGTAAAGCATTATCTTAATCATTCTTTAAATTTTAAGGTATGAATACAGAACAAGAACTAATACCTGACTCCATTGGGTCGCTTCCTCAGTTTTCGCAACTCTTTAGCATCTTCTAATAATGTGCTGAAATAATAAAAATATCAAATTGATAAGTGAAAAACAAATCATTAAAACTTTTCTTCTAACCTATTAGCTATTTTTATTGACCAATGCTTTGCCTCACAAGCAATTAAAAAACAGATCTAAAACAGGTAAATTATTGTTATGTTTAATAATATGTGCTTCTGTTCTTTTAAACTCAGGTCAACAATAGTTTTGTAATTTAAATTATTTAGCACCAAGACAAAATGGCAAATTCTGAGATGAACATACAGTATGACAGAAACATAGATACTTTACAGTTAATGGGGTGCCAGTCATAACTGTGCACCAAATGTTGGCATTAAAATTATTGAGAGATAAGAATGACAACTCTAACAATCCATACAGCTTCATGAAAAGGATGAGACTATTTTTTTAAAACCAAAATAAATCCCAAAATTCACAAATAACAAAATGAATTCTATCACTATCTTTACTATTATAAAAAGGAAGTATTTGTTTGTTTCTTGGCCGCAAAGTCCTGACGAATCTATGGCACTTACAGTAATGGGATTCGGCACACAAGTAGCATAGAATGTTTGCAATTTTAGGATCAAGGCAAATTTTAAAATTCAATCTAGTACATGTAAAAAAAGAGTTAAATAGTTTTTTTCTCCTTTGGATCTTAGTTTCGTCCCGCTCCGGCAATTGGAAGAAAGAACTAAATTCTGATATTTTCCCCCATGACATCACATCACAATCGTCACTATTGACGCCAGCCTTTGAAACCATGCAAAGTTTTTTAACCTTCCACTCTCAATTAAATGGGAATGCGTAGTCTCCGCTCAAACGATTCCACAGCAAACATTTTGACTGTCATTGTTTAGTTCTTTTTTGTAATATCGGGATTGTTAAATTTTCGCAAGAGATCGTGATGTTACACTGATTGGATCTCTTCGACGTTTGATTTTGTTTTTTTAATAAATAACTTTTCAATTAAGTATTTATATTTTTTTGGTATACGAAACAAACCACCGCACGGGCAATGTGACCTCCACGAAAAGAACTGTCATGGGCAACCCCATTTGGTGTGCGAAGCAAACGAACACTACGGGCAATGTGACTCCCACAAAAAGAACTGTCATGGGGAACGCCCTTTCGGTTTGCAAAGCAAACCAACACCATTATGGCTGTTATAAAATAGGCTAATAACTCCTACTTGGTTTGCGAAGGAAAACAATAACCCCACAAAAGCAACTGACATGGGCAACGCAGTGGCTAGTTTTAGATAGAACAGGAGGCATAAAGTTGCTGATATTCTAAGTGCTAAAATTTTAGTGAATAATTAAGCTAATCCAGACCATTCGACCAAAAGTCTTATCAACATTTTTTAAACATTCAAGCACTTTTTTTCTGATTTTTTCGAAGATGACATGAGCTGCTTTGTAAGGATAAGTCCAGTTCAGTCAACAAAAACATTTACACCTCCTCATGTCCCATCAATTCAATTAAGTAAGAATCTAGGTGGTGGCAGGCAGTATAGCCCTGATGTTTATTACTCCAATTGTTTCAGGTGTGCAATTGACACACCTCTACGTTACATCACACTTTGCCCCCTTACAGCATCATGGCCTATGAGGACGCCAGCAGATCACCTTAAAATCGTATATATATATATATATATATCATAAAAACAGAAATTATAAGCCTGCAGTTGTGACGGAGTATTAAGAGTGATGTGAGGCAAGATTAGAGGACGATCCATTGGTGTGGAGTGGAGTGTTGGTTCCATAACTGGAGAGGCAGATTGTATGACAAAATCTTTATTACTTCAATAACATACTAGTAACATTATCAGGTGTGGTGGTTGTTGAGGGGACAAAGATTTGCATGATTCTGACGACTTCCTATTCAAAGGGGCTCATGAAAAAAGTGCATAGTTCACAATGAACTCGCCAGACGGATAAGAATAAAAGTAAGATCATTGGATACAGCAAGAAATTTCATAGGTAGAATAGGTAAGCGAAGGAGTAATTGTATCTTACAGGCGATGTGAGAGGAAAAGTGGTCGAGCGTAAGTGAGCAGGGGGCGGAGCCCCCTAGTATCAACCAAAAATGAGCCAAATCATCCATATTTTAATCCTTAAAAGTTTGATGCTTGAAGTATCCTTTACTGCATCGAAAAATTTTCAATTTTGTCACCTATGTTTGCTTTTGGCCAATTCAAATGTAAAAGAAAATAAACATTCAAAACATGAAATGGATTTTTAATTTAGCACAAAGCACATGGACTTTGGTAATAAATCCTTTACCACTGTTTTAATGTTACTTAAATTTAACAGGGTGACAACAAAATCCTCAAAAAAAATTTTCCCTGATTTTACAATACCCTTAAAAACGCTGTGAACCGTGATTGGTATCGATATACAGTATCCACACAATACTTTTAAATATTTAGGGTCAGATAGGGTAGAAGGATAACTCCACAAATATTTAGTATTTTTTCTTCAGATATTTTAACTGCTATTGTATGGGTTGGAACCCTTGATGGAACACTTACAATAGCAATTGAAAAAACTGGAGAAAAAAATGCAAAATATTTTGATTATGAACTCATTACACCTGACCCTACATTATCATAATATACATCAATATCAAATGCAAACATACATAAAAGTTTTTACAAAAATGTAATTGCAAGCCAAACAAAAAAGAACATCATTAGTAACACACATTTTAAATTGTATACAAGTTGTATCGCCGGGGTAATTGCTGTTTGATATTTCTCTTAAAATAAGTCAATCGACAGAAAAAAAGAAAACATTAACGTGTTCGCTTCAAGGATTCTTGTGAGACTCGTAAAAAGAAGCGCATTTAAAATAGCATTTTAAAAAACCAATCAGAAGTAACAAGTATTGCCCGACCAATTTTTTAGAAAAAAATCCTATGCATAAAAAGTAAAATATGACCTCATATCATCCTCTTTCTCATCTTCACTCCCAGAAGAATGTCTTTTTGCTCGCAAACATTTAACTTTCTTTTTTGATCGAAATTCCACTTTAAGCGGAACAGAACATTCATCTCCTGGCTCCATTTTGTTTTGTTTACAAACAAACAAACAGTAAGAGTAGAAGTTTTTAAAATTATGAAACACAAAATTGAAAGACAAATTAAAAATCTCCAATATATGTCACTGTTGAATTAATTCAATCTGATAGTAATGATTCAGCATCAAGACTAATATTTCATTCTTTGTTAAATAAGTTTTCACTTTGAATTGTATATAAAACTAACTACTATTTATAGAAATAGGTTGTGGCAACCAAACATTCAATTGTTCTAAGCAATCTACTGCTATTTCGGTAAATTAGAATGGCAACAGTAGATAACGAAAATAGGAATATTGTGTCAGAGAAAAACTGAATTTCTAATCAAGTTTAAAATCGGGAGTTTCCACTAGAAAAAAAAATCGAAGGAATATTTACTAGTTTGAAACCGATATTTAAGAACCGAATTTTTAAAAGATGATGTTGTGAGCAGCTTTTTAGCATGTACGTAGTTGTTTCCCGTTATCTTCTATAAACTAAAAATAAAATTTTATGAATAATTATGAAGGCATATTTTTGTGGTTTTACTTTCACTTTGTGAGTGTTATCACATTTCATCCTCTCTATATTTTTCTTCTCTTGTATTCTTAGAATTTTGATGAATTATTTTGTTTTATTTTTCAGATTGTTCTGTGGTTTTATTAATTTTTAATGAACATAGAACAATGTCCAGTCAAACACCTGTTACGGCAAGCTCAGAGAATAAATATGGTATGGCATGATTTTTGTATCAGTGTTTTCTTTCGTTGTACGTTGTATTTATTTTCTAAAATCTAATAATATTTTCTGTTTTTGCTTTCTAAGAAATGTAAAAACAATTTGAATAAACATTGCAGTTCCGTTTGTTTTGACTTGATAATTTCAAGTTTTTCCAAGTGATGCAGAAGTTTTATCGCGAAGCAACACCATGAATGAAAAACATTTAATTTATAAGTTTGTCTTAAAAAGCTCAGAAAATATTTAGTTTTTTAATAATGTTAATTTTTGTCAAGATTATTAACATTTAGTCATACTTATTAAAGAACATTTTTTGTATTAGTCAATTAATTTTATGCCTGAACAACTAAAATTGCTACTATAAAGAACTGCTGATTGGCAGCCCTGTAAGTTGGATCGAGTTCAAAAGAGGCACTTTTGAATGAATTTCCATCAAATCACAATTGATATTCCCAGTCCTAGGAAAATTTACTTGATGAAATATAAGTGTGCTCCTCTGGTTTCAATAAAAGTGGAAAGGCGCTTTTCATGTTTGAAGGACCAAAGAAATTCTCTTGAAAATCTGCATATTTTTTCTTTTGCTTAGCAGACAAACTAAAAGTATTCTTATGCAATTCAAACTTTCAAGTCTACAGAGGACCTGTCAGAAAATCAAAGCTGTATTTTAGTTGTTTTGTGCTTTCTCTGATGCATTTTCATTTATGATATGGAATACTTACAGTTTAATAGGGAAGGGTACTAAAAAGTTGAATTATAGAGTATTTTTCATCATACAAGGAGTATTAAGATTCCTTTTTTATTTTCATGTGCCTCTTTTGGAAAAAAGAATAATGAACTTTTCCAAAATTTTGAATTGTAACCAAAAGGGATGCCAGCACATTCAATAACTCGTTTTTCGAAAAGCAAGTATTGGTGATTTTGCAGATTTGGTTTGGGCTTTAGCTGACAATTTGTTGGTTTTGAGAATTTGCAAAATATTAAATGACACATCTATGGTCTGTTTTCTTCCATTTTATTTTATTGATACTTTAGTAATAGATATCGTAGTTCTTTCTTTTTTACTAAAATATTTTACAAGATTGTTTTTTGTGAAATTATATTTCATTAATTAATAATAATTTATAATGTATCTGTACAATTACTATTGTAAATGTCTATTCTCACTAATGGTCTATTCTTCTATTTTAGGGGAGCAGCTTACTTTTGATCCTCAATTTCGGGGACCAGTTAAATCAAGGTTAGTCAAAGTTTGAAGTATTTGTACCAGTTATTATGATTTGTATTATCTGTACAGTAATGATTGAAATTTTTTTCCAAATAATATAAGTCATGCTTAAAGACATGAAGCATGAATAAGTTTTTAACTGGTTTATTAAAGAAAATAAATGGGTATTGCAGAGTCATGAATTGATGGGTCAATCTCCCATCATCACAAGCAACTCATCTTTGAGCTTCTCCCTAAAGGTGAAAATTAATGGTTGCCACTCGCCACGTGGCGTCTGAATGTTTGAAAGTCGAGACTGAAACATTTTGCTACAGATGCCACACTTTCTTAAAAACATTAGTTTAAATGACGAAACCTCCAATTTTACTTTTTTTTACCGTAAAATTTTGTTTTAAAAAAAGAAAAAAGTTGACGCATACGTATATATATGTATAGTTGTATTTTACAAAATATGTGAACGCTCATAAGTGGACACTGAATGAAACAAGTTCACTGGCCACTTAGAAAACCTTTACACCTTTACTTCTCACATATAATGTGAACACAGGAATTGCCCTTGGACATTTTGCTATTATTTTTCAACCGTGGTTACTAGGGATATTTTAAAAGCCCATAAATACAAAATATTGGTGACTTAAAAAAAATGAATGATGTTTTGAAAATTCATTAAAGCTCAATGAAATGTAAGTCTTAGCTTAAAATAAAGATTGTGCATGGAATTTTTTTTTAATTAAAATTTTTTCCAATGTATGCCAATTTTGAAGCATTAGTACCAAAGCTGTAGTATAGTGTCAATATATAGTACAAAGTCCAAAATCCTGAATCCTCTGGACCTCAGCTGGTTTTAGATTATTTAGTTTTTGTCAAAAAAAAAACCCTAACTCTACCAAACATGTTTGCAATACTAAAATAGCAGATGTATAGAAATAGGAATAATTTTTAAAATGGAAAAACTTTATAGTACAATGCAAAAAATTTCACTTACAAATCTAATTATTCTGTGTGGTATTTACTCTGAACATCCCCATTATTTTACATTGTTTCATCAATTTGGTCCAGGTTGAACACCTTGTTCTTAAAAGAGGCGGAAAGATAGAAAAAAATTCTGGTTATCGAAATGTCCAGATTTGGACAATTTCAGATTTTGTACTAACCTTTCCTGAGGATCAGTAAAGTATTCTTTGACATAGATATTGGTTCCTTGATAAATCTTGACTCGTATCACATTTGGTAAGGTGTTGTTTGCTTATCCCCAATGAATTTTTCATTTGAACAGCAGACAAAATCTCAATTTGTTTCTCGATGAAAACATTTTCTGTGAAGTTAAGTATTGGATTTTGTAGGGGAAGTTTCGTGTATGAATTCTGAACATGACATCGATTGGCTTGTTTAGTGATTACAGTTTTAGATTTCACCAATAAATATTGCAAAGAATAAATTTCAAAAGTGATGTAGGTAGTCAATGGCTATAAGATGAACTGTCGCATGTTACCAGAAAGGCAATAAACTACATTTTAAGGTAAGCCGGAAGTGTCTCAAAAGTGAGCATTTGGATCGCAGTGCTAAAATTTTCATTCTCTCTGATTTGTTTATTATCAACAAAAGACTCATGTAGGGGTGTGTGTGCTTGTGCACATTAAATCTGCTGTGGCCTCAAATGTTCTCGCAATACAGTTGTGTGGAAATTTGAAGCATGTGGTGTCATCTCAGTTGCAACCCTTTTCATCTGAACGTTGTTCAAAATGATGAGGTGCTGTCCTTGGATTTTCCCTTCAGGATTGGTTCCAGACTGCTGCCAATACCAGACTGCTACCAATACCCAATCTGTTGGTCCAGTGCGTCATAAATTCAACTTCCCTACCCTTGTCTGGTTTGTTTATGTAGAAAACCCCATTTATAATTAGGAACTCGAACATCATTTGCTTCATCTCTACTATTATAAAAGGAGGTGTTTGTTTGTTATTATGTACAAGTTCCTGACAAATCTATGGCACTTAGAATAATGGGACTTGGCACACTGGTAGGGTAGTCTGAATTTTGCAACTTTTTTATGAAACCCGAATTTTAAAATTCAATCTAGAACATTTAAAAATGAATTTAATTATTGTTTTAATTAGAATGGCAATACCATAAAGAGATGGCAGATTCCAAATTTATTTTTTCTGTTTCATTTTGCGGATGAACGATTTAAGCGGAAGAAAAAAAAATAATGTTTTAACTATAGTTATGTAGTTCTTTTTTTTCAATCTTCTAGATTGTTAAAGATGGAGTGAAAATTTCAACGAATTTGAAATCTGGAAAATTTTACATTAGATTGATGCCTAAAAATATGATTTTCTTTGAATAAATAATTTTTAAATTGAATATCTTTTTCGCAAGAGATTGTTTGTGTTCATGAAATCGATTTCCTACACTCTAACAATTCCAACCAATAAAAACAAAACAAATTTTTAAAATTTTGGAATATGCAAAAAGTTTTACACAAGATAGATGCCTTATACATTTGATTTTCTTTTAATAAATAATTTTTCAATTAAATATTTATATTTTCGCAAGCGATTGTGACGTTAGGCCGATTGTATGTCTTCGCAATTCGTATTTGGCCGCATTTAACAAAGCCGTGATGGCTGTTATCCAATGGGAATTCGTGGCAATCACCGGGAGGTTAGCAAGCATTGGTCACACCTGACCCCATGGAAAAAACTGTCACAGGCAATGCAGTGCTTGCTAGGCAGTGGCTAGTGCAGTTATAAACCAAATTGATTGAAAGATTAAAGTATTTCAGAAGTATGAATGGAGAAGGTATTTCTGTTTTCAAATGTACTGTACTGTATTTAGTTCTGCTTAAATAGATTTTGCAATCTGTTTGATTTGTTGTTTTCATAATTTTAAATTTGAAAATATATCTAATGTGTAATTTGTTTTTCTTGTTTTGAATAATGACATTTCCTTGTGATTGTTTAAATAAATATTACTTTAACTGTAAATAAATAAAACCTGGTATTCCAAATTTAATTTATTTTACTTTAATTTGTACAATAAGAATAAAAAGTAGCGACTTTGAATTCGTCTGTAATTTAAACCATATCAGTCACTAAAAATTTAGTTATGTCATGTTATTCTAATCATAGTAATTAAACATTTCTCTTCTAGGAGCTGCACAGATATAATTTGTCTTTTCCTTTTCATTGCCTTTATTGCTGGATGGGTCGTTGTAGGATATTTTGGTAGGTTTTTGAAATGCAATTAAATTTTTCAGAATCAAGTAATTTTATTGTCTTTTCCTGTGTGGCATCTGCTTTTCATTATACAATTTGAAGCTCTGTTTTTATCTTGGACCTATACCTGCTAGATTGACAAGCTCTATACCAAATAATATTTTGAGCTTGTATTTTTGTAGATGAAACACAAATTTTCCAGTTGATTGTAATCAATTTGAGAAATTAAAAGTGCATCTATTTAAAATATTTAATAAAATAAGAATCAGAGAAAAAATACTTATCTGTTGAAAAAGACATGTCATTTTATTTTAAATATGTGTGCTGTATAAATAAATTAGCAAACAACTGATTTAAAACAGTTGTTTATGATTAAAAATTTTTTTTAACAAATATATTAACAAGTACTTCATTTTAGTTCTGTCTAAGTTCAGAATATTTTTAGTTAAATGGTGTGAAACAAAATGTACCTTACTTAGTTAAGATTTTGAAGTCGTTCGTTGACAAACATTTTATGTTACTTGCAACATGTATAACATTACCTCGATGTTATTTATAGTCTAATCAGTTCTTGATACACAAGTTCAGTATATTAAAGCCTAGTTCATAATGTCTTCTATAATTAAGAGAAGCAATATATCTACTATTATAAAAGGAAGCTTGCCTCTGGAAGGTGTCCAGATGCATCTAGCACTTACGTTAATGAAATTTGGCACACAGGTAGTCCTACAGGTGACTGAATAGACCTTGTAGTCTAAATTTTAAAATTTAAATGTAAAACATTTACAAATTATTTAATTGACTTTTTTCCCTGTGTGGTTCATTAATTGCAGAGCGGCCTTTCCCATCGTTTCTTCATTTCTTTGGGCGTGTGCCAAGTTTCCAATGATGTGCTGCTAAGAAATCGTTCTGTTTGATTTCAGTCATGTGGTTGAATGTTAACTTTTTTCCTTTCATTCATGGAATCTTTGCTTTCCCAGCTCTGCTATGGTGCTATACCATTCAAAGCACAATTGCAATTTGTTTAATTTGGTTTTGTCGGAATCAGAACAAAATAAATAAAAAATATGCTGCAGACGTTAGATAGTATTTAAACTGTATAAAAAGCTTTACAACTTATCTATATCTTTAAAGGAGGCACACAAATTTCACACCATAGAGTCTTTCAGGGGTGCAGAAAATGTTTCAGGGCCCAATATTTCCCCAGAACGCAGTTTGTTTTAACTGAAAACGTCCCTGTATTTTCAATCCAGTTTAAGCAACTAAAAAAGTACTACGTTAATGATTAAGAACTCCCCCTTAAGACTATTACTTTCAAATTAGAAAAACCCCAATATTTATTCCAATAAAAAAGATTTTACATTGATGGATTATATTACTAGTCACCAAGAAATGGCAGCCTTCCTGTCTCTGTGAAGTTTGTTAATCACCTTTGACGTCATATACATCTTGAATGAGATGCTGAAGCAAACCGTGGGAAATGGTATATTCCACTATGGAAATGCCTGTCCATTTGTAGAGTTTTTTTTTATAAACTTGGGCAAAAATTTCCCCACAGCTGCCCGAATTTCCCCGAACCTCGTTCACGTGTTCAGACATATTCTGCACCCCTGGAGTTTTTTTGTGGCTTAAAATGTGACATTTTCTGGTTTTTAATTTCTTTGTTGTTTATTCTGAGTTTACTTATTCTATTGTGGTATCTTAATTTTATTCTTGCCTTTAGCTTTTAGGGAAGGAGATCCAAAAGTGTTGTTGTATCCTACAGATTCTGCTGGAAATATATGTGGTGTTGGAGATTTGGAGTAAGTAAATATTTGTTTCAGAAAAAAGTGGAAATTTTGCTAATGAAACTTCTATATTTCTTGTAATTCTTCTGTTATTTATACTTCAAAATTGCGAAATTTGTTGTAATTGCATCTGTATTCGAATTCATTTGGCAATTTATTTCTAAAGATTTTCATTTTTGGTTGCAAATTTTAAAACTACTGTACAAAGTACAAAATCCAGACGTTCTGCTAACTGGCGTTTTTTTTTTCCTCACTTTTTCACATCTTTCTAACAAATTTTAAATTGGAATTAGGATGGCTCAAGGCATGCTCGAGGGGGCAGAAAAATTATGGCAGAGGGAAAGATTTTTAAATTATACACTTTTTAAATGAAGAAAATAAAAATATCCTTCCAAAGAAAGAAAAGATATAGGTAGCTGGGGAGGATCTTTTTATTTTCTATCTTTATACTTGAATATATTTAGCATTATTGTTATTTGTTACTTTTTTTTGCTTGATTAGTCACTTTTTGTCACCTTTTTGTACTCGATTAGTCACTTTTTGTCACCTTTTATACTCGATTAGTCACTTTTTGTCACCTTTTTGGTTCAATTTGTCACTTTTGTCACCTTTTTAGAGCTTGAAACCTATTAGGAGCCCTGTTGGGGTTATTTGAATATTGATGAAAAGTAACAAACAGATATAAACAATATAATATCAACGTGAACACATGAGAGTAAGACACTTTTTTTTTGTGCCTTTAAAAGGGAAGTGTCAAAACATTCAAAGTCAAATAAACAAATCAAGTTGCACTATTAAATTAATTGCAGTTAAAAAAATTGTATGGTTGACAACTCTCAATGGTAATTTTTTTAGGAATGAAAGCTATTTAAACCAAGGTTCTAGGTAAGTTGAGCTGTAGAATTTATCTTAATTGAGACAAAAAGTTTCTCCTCTTTGCTTATCAAGTAAAAGGATTAAAACTAACTAAATTTTTTGAAATAGAACAAAAAATGCGCAAGTGAAAAAGTGACTTCTACTCCTGTGTCAAACGAGGCCAACAAACATAACGTTAAGAAGAAAAGAGCTGCTTTTCCCCCTTGTTACAAAATTTTCTAATTTGTACACTTGATTTTAAAAGGAAACATAATTTGTGACCAATATAATTTCCTCATTCATTTCCCCATAAATTAAGGTTTTTATTTAGTGATAACTCAATCTGTATATCACATTAAATTTAATTGTTTGATCTACAGCAGTGATAATCAATTCAATACATTTCAGGCTGTAAAAAAAGTGATTCAAAATAGATGTTAATCCAAATACCTTATAATAGCCAGCTGTGTTGCTGCATGCCTACCTGTCATCTTTTATGCATTTGTTGTAGAAACATATTTCCCAGTTAGAATAAGTGTTTAAATCATGAAGATACAACATACTGTAGATTTACAAGTTCAACAGAATAAGTCAAATTTTTCCAAGCTTGAGTTTTTTTAGCTTTTCTAGACCAGAGTATGTTGACTTCATCTGACAATGGTTCAAAACTACAGTATGTTTTCCTCTGATCTTTTCCTTCGGTGTTGATCTAGGACTGTCGCCAACAGCATGTTGTGTTGATCTAGTGCAATGTTAACTAACTACCTTATTAAGAAAATATTTAGTTTTTAATTTTAAAATGTATATTTTTTGGTAAGATCCTCAACATGTATTCATATTTAATTAGCACATTTTGTGTTTTAGTTGATTCATTTTTCATCTGAGCAACTGAAATTGCTACTAAAACAGGGTTTTAGATGAGACTTTTTTCTACTATTTTTAATTTATGCTACTAATGCTATAATTTCACTAGTACTTTGACTGTTGCAGCCTTGCATGTTGTAACATCTTGTAGATTATGATGCACCCACATCAACATGATTTGAACTCTTATTTAGAGAATGCCATGAGAAAAGATCCTCAATTAACAATAATTTATTAATAATACTTATACTGATTGTTCTATACCTGTTAAGAGATGCCATGGAAATAGGTTTTAATTTCACGTTTTTTCTCTATAGGTCCAAACCTTACCTCTTTTTCTTTGATCTTATGAAATGTGCCAGACCTGATGTTATTATTTCTGGTTGTCTCACACCTCAGGTATTTAAAAAAATTAAATTAAGCTTTCTATAAGGACAAGCTGTTATTACAATTCTAACTATTAGTTCCAGAAATTCATTTTGTCCAGATTTCTCAGTGAAATTTTTGACTGTGTGATAAAAATTTAGAAAGTATGCATTTTATGTAATCCAATCCATATTTCTGGACCCAGATGGCAAAATGTTATGAGTCACTTTTCCCAAAAAATTGACTAAGTTCCATCCTAGAGTCTTTTTTGTTAATGTTTAGAAGGTGGCAAAATGTTGTAAGTCTTTTTCTTTCAGTTTATGAGAAAACAAAGGTGGGAAAATTGTAACAAATTAAAAACCACAGAACCACATGTTGAATCTTGAATCTTAAAATTGCTGTCATGAAAAATTAAAAAAGTGACAACATTTTGCCATCTGAGTACAAATTTGTGAACAAGCACTATAATTAATTACTGTCAATATGCATATTTAATTGAAGTAAAATGAAGGTTATGTGTTTACATTGCATCATATAGTGCTTATTTCAAAATGCATCATTTTATAGACCATTGAATGTGTGCATGTTATTTTAATTCTTTAAAATGGCCATTAATGTTTTGGAGTTGACTTATTTAAAAATGTAGGACACACATAATAAATGTTATTGAAATTCAAGAATATATAAATTAATTGCATAAATTTAAAATTGCTATTTCAATATGTATAAAAAAATAGCATTAATGTTGGCTTAAGATCTTTCTTCAGTAGATGCTTTTAAATCTAGATCAGAGTTGAATTAGCACTGCATCTGTTTAAAAGGTGACTTTTTGCTACATATTTCAACCTTGGCAACAATGTGTACTTTTTTAAGCAAAGTGATTTCAAAAGTGTCTAGTATCAAAATTTAGGTGACTTGAAAATACACCAAAAGTCAATGGGAATTTAGTTCCTTTTTTAAACTAGTTGTTTGCATGGCATTTTTTTCTGTTTTTTTTAGGGAAAATATTTTCTAAAGGATGTGACAGGAGATAGCCACAAAGTTCCATGTATAGCTGTTGATGCTCAACCCCATCCCAAAAGTTAACATAGAAATAGACAGATTTTTTACACATCACATAGAACGTTTGGAACTCATCAAACTATATTTCTTAACAAAATAAGTCTCATTCCTTGCAGTAGTGAACCTTTTAGAAACATTTGACCTATGATTTTGCCAAGGCCACAAAAAAAAAAAAAAAAAAAATGGTTTGTTTCCTGTAATCCAACTGAACTTGAAATTACTATACAAAAATTCTGACCCCAAAGGATTTTTTAGACTTGAAAAAAAAATGTAATTTAATTAAAAAAACACGTTTGTTAAAACTATTAATTGAAACAATTATTAATTGTTTATGATGTCACAGCAATCGTAATAAATTAATAGTTGTTTTTTATATTTTCAGTTCAGATATATGTCATAAATAAACTCTTTAGGGGTGAATAAGCAGTTAAACCTGAAGAAAAATTATGAATACCTACTAAAATACCCAATTTGTGTAAATACCTGAGTATATACCCAGGGTATTAACCCGCAAAAATATAAATATACTCAGGTATTTTACATCACTGATCACACCTCTGATTAATTTTAAATCTAACATTAATTTTCAGACAATATTTCCTTTTCCGTATTTGCTAAAAAAGTATTTAGCAAAAAAAAAAACTTTTTCCTACCTACCCAAATATTTTTGCTCATGTTACAGGAAACAACCCTTTTTTTAGGCCACAAAAATTCAGTATATAGTGAGTTCGGAACCAGCCAAGCACAAAAATGATTGAGAATGTGTGAAATTAACCATAAGCTGATACAAATTATTTTGAAAATAATAGGAAGTGTTTTTCTCATTTTCTTGTACATATGGGTACTTTAAAATTCAATGAAAAACACTCTTGATGGGAAAAATAATTTTAAATCTTTATGGTAAACTTTTGAAGAGTTGAGGTTGTATTTTTGTTGTACTTCAATTTTCAGTTTCCTCTGCAAATTTTCAAGTTTTTGCCTTGTGTGGAGCAGTTATCTTGGATAATTTGTATAAATATGACCTTAGATTCTTAAAAAAAATTGCATAAGATCGATTCATTTGCTTCTCTAATTTTATTGTTTCTACTCTTTCAGGTTTGTGTTGAGCAATGTCCCAATTCAACTTTTTATGCCAGCTCTTCGGCACCTAACTCCGAAGAGGTGAAGTCGAAATTGATATGCAAATATGATGTCAAGAAAGATAAGCATGTGAGTGAATTAGTGTAATTAGTACATGTTAAGGGTTTTTGGTAAATATATAACAACAAGCCACTTTTCAGCCTAGCCCTTCTGAAATTTTCAAACATAGCAGACTCCTGACCAGGTACGCATTCCAAAAAGGTTTTCCCATCCCACCAACAAGGCTACTAAAAGGCAAATTTTTGTGCTATTTTCCTACCTTAACAACCAGGTGTATCTTGAGCAAAATTGTCTAAAATGCTTCCATTTTTCCAATGCCTATTTCAAAGTTTTGGCACCAAGCCACAACTACCATCAAAGAAAAACACCAAAATCTAGTTTCTAGACTATTATGAAAACTATATAGGAAAATATTTCATTTTTAAAAATTTTAACATTTAAATCTTTTGAGATTTTTGTTTCTGAGCAACTAAAATTGTTAACTTAAATAGGGATATGATGTATCATCCCCTCAAAGGGGAGACTATTGCTGTTATTTAAATAAAGTAAAAGCTACTATTTCACAAGTGCTTTGACAGCCTTGTGCAGACCAAATTGGGCCCTCCAAAGGGGTTTTCCCAGCCTGCTGGATGTTATCTGACTGGTTCAAAATTATGTGGTGTTGTCCTTGAATCTTTCCCTTGGGGTTTCATCCTGGACCGTCGCAAATAGTCCGTCGTTGTACTACTTTCTGACATAATTTTAAAACTTTCCTACCCTGCATGCTGACAAGATGTGGTCCTACAAATAGGCTAACTGGCCTACAGACCTCACATGCCCCTCTAAATAGATTTGACTATTCTGCAGACCAGATGCAAACCTATTACCAGACAGGTTTTCACTGTCGGTCAGCCAAATGCAGCTCATAACCTTTCGACTATGACCGGTACAGCAAATACAAATATTGACCTCATATGCCCCTCTAAATAGATTTGACTATTCTGCAGACCGGTGACCTGCATGACCGGTACAGCAAATACAAATATTGACCTCATATGCCCCTCTAAATAGATTTGACTATTCTGCAGACCAGATGCAAACCTATTACCAGACAGGTTTTCACTGTCGGTCAGCCAAATGCAGCTCATAACCTTTCGACTATGACCGGTACAGCAAATACAAATATTGACGACCTGCTACAGGCTCAAGCCCAACAAGGCTGGTCCTTTCTTTATGAATTCCCCAATTCCCACTGACTATCCAATTGTATCTTAAATTTGTACACTCCCTTTGAATGAACTATATTTTCTGGCAACGCGTTCCAACTGTCTATTACCCTATTAAAGTAGTAGTTTTTCCTTAAATCCCGATTAAAATGTGTCCTATTCAATTTATACCCATGGCCCCTTGTTCTGTTATCCCTATTGAAATTTAAGCCCTCTGTGTCCCCTTGTTTTACCAACTTGAAAAGCTGAATCAAATCCCCCCCCTCCTCCTTCTTCTTTCCAGTGTATACATGTTTAGCTTACTTAAACGTTCATTATAGTCGAGATTTGCTAGCCCCTTTATTATTTTTGTAGCTCTGTGCTGAACCCTTTCAATTAATTCTGTGTCCTTTCTCATATATGGAGCCCAGAATTGTACAGCATATTCTAGATGTGGTCTTACTATTATATTCTTATCCCTTGAAGTTACAGTCTCTTTAATATACCCCAATAACCTATTAGCCTTTTTACCCGCAGCTGAACATGGGTGACCCATTTTAAAATCCCTGTGAATTATCACCCCAAGATTCTTAACTGTTTCTCCCTCCTTTACCTTTACTCCCTGCAGACAATACTCGGCTCCACTGTTCCTGTAACCCATATGCAGAACTTGACATTTCCTATATTAAATGACGTATCCCATTTTACAGCCCATTCGGATATCTTATCAAAATCCCCTTGTAAACTCTATCTGTAACTTGGTATCCACTGTCCCCCATATTTTTAAGTCATCTGCAAATATACTGATTCTATTCTTAATCCCCTGACCTATATCATCTACGAAAATTATAAATAAAATTGGTCCCAAAACTGCAGTTGTGCTTGAAAGATATAAGAATCGTGCCAGTTAAATTTGCCGTAGTCAAAAGGTTAAGAAAGCTTTTTCAACCCTGCAGTACATATGAAGCCATCCTAAATATTTTTCCTGTCCTGCTAGTTACGCCTCCCAAAAAGGTTTCCCAGTGTCCAGAGCAGGTATAGATATCATTTATTCCTATAGGATACTCATTTGTAATAAGTAAATTGTTAAGAAAGTAGCAATTGTTTGTCTGGCACTATTCTACAAATAGCTAGTCTTTCACCAGGACAAAAGTACGAAGCATACAGCTAAAGTAGTGAAACTTGACTCCTAACAACTGAATCTACCATCCCTGTAAAAGACTTTGAAAACTATTGAACCTGTTTGGGGAATAATTAAGGAAATTGAGAAACGAAACTCACAAGCAAGGAATTGCTTCAAAATGTACTGCAAAAGATGTGGGAATCCATCAGGGTGTCCATGTCCATGTCCAAAAGATTCAAAATAGTCATTAAAATTGTCATGGGCCAAAAAAATATATTGTTGAATTTTAAATTGACTTAGATTACCAGAATGAAATTTACTTTTTAAGTGTATTACAGTGTTTGGCCTCGTAATTTTTTCTGTTTAGGAACAATATATATTAAAAATTTATTATTATTTCATAATTTTTAAAAATATTTTAATTTATATGCTCCTGTCAAGATATATAATTGTTTTACTTTTTAAGAGATCACTTTGTATATTTAATAATGTGAATTTAGTTACTAAATTCTTGAAATTTGACAGTGTGCTTTCAGTTTGATGCTGACTTTATTGTTTGACTTTATTGCTGACATGTTTTGAATTGTTTTCATTCTGTGGCTTGTCAATATGTTGCTCAGATATCATCGTGTCAGATTGCTTAGCTTGTGGAGTTTTTATGTTAGGAATTTATTTGCAAAACTTGTGAAGCTCTTGGAAGAGATACTATGATTTAAAAGCAAGTTAATTTGCATACTATACTTGCTAAAACTGTTATAAACAGAAAATATTATTTTAATATTATTTTAGGATTTAAAAACTTTGCTAGATGAAGGACATTGTGCCAAGCTGTATCTCAAGAGTAGACCATGTAAGAATTATTTTTAAGATTTGCTTATTACATATTTAAAAAAATGTTTTAGGAAGTAAAATGTGTATATGTAAAACAAAATCTCTGTTGTGTTTATATTTGGCTTAGATAATAGATTTATTTCTCTTTGTGGTTTAATTTATTAAGTATGTTTAGGTAATTTCAGCTAGTTGGACTTTTGTTTGAAAAGTATTGATAAAATTAATTTAAGAGGACAATCCTTTTAATTACAATCTCACAGAGCATTTCCCCTCAAGGGGATTACTTTCATTTAGTAACACGGGTATCATAACCCTGAGGTGCTCTAATGAGCTTTGCTCCCTTTCATTTTACCCTCCTTCTGTCTTCCTGCTTTTTTCTTGGTGTTACTTGTCATATTATGGCCATGAAAAGCAACCCATTGAATATTTAGCAGCTTTAGTAAGACTATTCCAGTGTTAAAATTCATAACTCTTTGGTCATGAACTGTGCATTTATTTATGCAAGTTCCATCTATAAGTATTAATTATTTTAAGTTATTTTATTTGATAAATTGATTTTAATCAAAAAATCTGAACTGGCTTGGATAGAAAAGTGCACTACTTAATTTTTAACACTCATAATTCTCTAAGTAAAATCTCTACAGTTAGTACCGGTACAAAGTCCAAAATCCGGAATCCTCCAGACCTCTGCCATTTTGGATGGATTACTTGCATTTCTTGTCAAAAAACGTTTATCTAAACCCTCCCGGCACAAATTCTGCATTTGCAATAGCAAAATAGCAGATATTTAAATAGGAATAATTTTCAAAAAGGGAAACCCTTTTTAATACAACGCAACAAATTTTACTCTTGCAAATCTTCTAATTTTTCTGTGTGGTATTTACTCTGAACATGTCTGTTATTTTGCATTGTTTTATCAATTAGGTCCAGGTTGAACTCCTTGTTCTTTAAAAATTGTTGGAAAGATGTGAGAAAAACAAAAAACAAACACGCCGGTTAGCAAAAAGTCCAGATTTTGGGCTTTGTACTGTATTTTTATTTATAAGTATTGAAAAGTCTTTTACTCTTCCATTTAGAACTAGAATTTTCGTAGTTAAAAGTCTAAATTTCAAAATAGTATATTTAATCTTCTTAAAAAGTGTCTTGACCTTCTTAAAAGTCTCTCATACTTCTTGCTTTACTTCTGTGAAACCCTTTTAACAACCCTTTTAATTACAAACGTATTGAGCATTTAGTGCTTTAGGTAAAAGTAAAATAACTTTTAATTTCAATGAAAAAGACGGAAGCATAACCAACTTAGATTATACAAGATCTCTACAGTTAATATTTTATCTATAAGTATTGAAGTCTTCCTATTCCTTTCTTGCTTGTAATTAGAACTTTGCTTGTAGTCAAAATCATAAAATTGTAGATTTAATAAAACTAACTTTGTTCTAAACTTCAGAGTAATAGATTTTAAAGTATCACAAGATTGTTTCCAAACTTGTCTAACTTATATGCTTATATATTCATCTCCTTTTCCTGTTTAAAATATGTTGTTTCTTCCATTACTTGCATACCAGTGACGCCAGCAAACTTAATCAAAGATATACCCTATGCCTCCAGAATAAAAGATGTCTGTGAGTAAATAAAAATATGATGGCATGGTGTTTTAAATTCTTGATGGTGCTGCATGATAATTATCATCTTTTTTTGAGTTTCCCTGAGTTTGATAGATTAGTGTGATGATTTTGTTTTGTTTTAGTGCATATTACATTTATAGTTTTTATGCACAGGTCTTTAGCAAATTTCTGTTTCACTTTTACTTGTACGATACCTGCCAACCGGATTTACCCGAAGACCGGATTTAGCCGAAGTCTTTTGTAATACTAGTTTTTCCTATTCTTTTAGACATAAAATGTATCTTCTAGATTTTCAAGGCCGCCATGAACTACTTTTTCCAAGCTTACGTACAGTAGAAATATCTTCCATATTTTTAAGTCTTCCGTAAAACAACAGTTTGTATGATTGTCCAAGCGGAAGAAATGTCTTCCAAAATTTGTTATTTTTGCGAAATTTTCAAATGACATTTTTTTTTTTTTGCATTTGGCTCCACGTTGTGGCAATCCACAAAATAACGACAATAGAATCAGTTTGGCGAGTTCCCGTAAAGATTTGCTGAGGACTAGTCAAATTTGGGAAACTAGGTTATCACATATTGTGAAAGCTAGGCTTTCAAGTGTCATTTGGCATCCAAAATTGTAGGACCAGCATTGGGATTAGTTTTCAGGTTGATTTGAGCAAGCTGCTGACTCTGGATGTTGTGATAGAAAAGCTGTTAAGAACTGTTTTATTTTCAATTATGTTAGAAAATCAGTGAAATCGTGTTTTTTCAAAATCACGGCGGGCACTCGATTGTTAATCATAGGCCACTACAAGGCCGGATGCGATGGCCAGTTGTAAAGGAGCACCCAATGGGGCACCATCATTACCCCTAACTAAGGACAGCACAATTACATCCTTGCCCTGACCCCAGATTTGAATCAGGAACCTTACAATCCAGAGGCCAACACCTTAACCACTAGACCAGTTGGTCGGCCATGTTGATGCATCAGAAAGATTTGCTTTGGGAAACGGGGATTCCACACATATTGTGGAAGAAAGACTGGGAAGTGACCATTTTGTTTTCAAAATTGAAGGATCATTTGAATCAGTTGGCAGGTTTCCTGAAAAATTTGATATGGGTAAGGTGACTTTGGGGAACAAATTTCACACACATTGTGATAGATAAGCTGGGATGTACCATTTTATTTTCAAGCTTGATTGAACACGACTGGAATCAGGTTCCATAAGGTGTCAGTAAATTTGCTTTGGGCAAATCCACTTTGGCAAACATGGATTTCGTGAAATTAAAAAAAATTATATAATTTTCTGTTGCAGCTTTATGGTATTACTCCAAATTCAACCTTCTAGCATTAGAGGAACTGTGGCATGAGATTTGTAGGGAATATTTGCCAATATGAGTGACGAAGTCTGTGTTTTGCTTCATATTTAAAAAATGTTTGTAAATTATCTAACTTTAATTGGGGTGGTTCAAGGTGGGTTGGTTTTGAACATTTTAATTTTCGTTATATTGGAAATCATCAAGATTTTTTTCTTGGATGTTGGCAGGTATATGTTGTATGCTTTCAGCAAAATGATGTATCTTACAAAACTCATGATAGTGCTCTTAAAATATGCAAAATTGTAATACGCTGGCATTGTACTGAATTTTAATTTCTTTTATTTCGAAGTTTACTTCCAACAAGTTGCAAATGTTGGGAACTGGAACTGAGAATGATATGCTGTTGATCAAGTTATAAAAAATGTGATTGCTTTTATGATAATTACTCATTGTTATCAGCAAAATTAAAATTTTATTTTCATCTCTTAATATTTTGGAATTTCAATGTTGAAAAGTTTCTTATATTTATAATGCTACTTTTAAAGTTTTCCTTTCAAATGCTTTGGTTTAGAAGGTATATTTTCAGTGCTATTTTATCTTTCAAATCCCACTGCTACATTTCTGCATAACAAAAATTTAAATATGAATTATCAACCAATAACTCAATATTAGTGTCTTAAACCCGATTCATATTTATATAATTTGTGTGAAGGAATCTTGCCACTAAAAAAAAATGTTTCCTCATTTAATGTTTTGCCTATTTTAAGTACCTTCATGTGTATTTTATATCTACAGCTGAAGTCATTCAACCTCAATCATACTTAAATACATTTTTGATAACATTGCATGGTGCATGCTATGTTTTTATTTGTTTAATGTATTTCTTAATTAAGCACATGAACAATTGTTACATTTAATCTTTCTTTACAGAATGGAAAATGTAATTTTTTTTTGTGATTCATAGTTTACATGCATTTTGTATCTCAATCATTGAAAACTTTAAATATGTGTACTTAATTATTGGAACCCTAATTTTGTTAACCTTTACAGTGTTTTGATTCTAAATATTTGCAACTGTTAGGTCATTTTGTGGTATTTTTGATTTTTAGGCCATTTTTCTGATTGTTAAAGCACGTTTTGGTAATTTTCTTGAATTCATTGGGTAATTTTTAGTCATTTTTTAAGTCTTGAGAAGTAGTATATTAGTTTTGCCCTGGATTTTTTAATCAAAATTTTCGGGGAACATTCCCAATTCGTAATCTGTCATCCTGGAATATATTTTTTTGCTACCAAATTGGTTACAAATGACAGACTATCTGACATATTCTGGTGTCAAAGAGTCTGATTTACCCTTTAAAGAACCTCCCCCTCCACATACACACACCTCTATTTTTTTACTATTCGTGGGTGAACAACTGAAACGTGAAATAGTGATAACCAGAAGGTTCAATGACAAACTTCAGGAAGATTCTATGACAAACTACTTGTTCTACTGGTGAATATATTAACTCCTTGAAATAAATAAGATAGGAAGGTTCTATGACTCAATCGGTTCTCTAGAAGTATTACATAAATGTCTCAGAAAAATTCCAGAGTACAATCCAGATTGATTTCAGTGGTTTTGCATTTGCAGTGCACCCTATTTATTCTGTGAAGTATTTATGTATTTAGATTGTCAGACTGTAGATTTTATAATTGAACTCTTGCAGTATGAAAATATTACGAAAATTACCAATATCGATATTTTGTTTTGCGTTTTCAAAATGGAATGTTTTACAAATATGTTTTTGGTTTTTCTATTTTTTCCTCATTAATTGCAATTGATAAGTTTTTGTTTTGATCCCATTTTGCAATAAGTATTTTATCTTAATACTGAATTTTATTCTTCCTTGTGTCATTAAAAGGTATGTGAATTTTAGATTTCTAATGTACTTGAATTGGGTTATTTTAAAGTGGGAACCCAATATTTGTATATTTTAGTGGTAATAAATTTCAAACAAAAGCAATATGTATTAATTTTTAGAAATATTTTGCAACTATGAAATTGAATGAAAAATGCAGAAAATTTTAGTTGGGCTAGTTATATTGAATTTAGATGGAATTGCAGTCGATAATACATGTACTTTAGTGACAGTACAGCTATACAATTTTGTACAGGGGGATTCAAAACTCAAAAGTACAGACTTTTAGGGGAGATAGAGAATGCAAAAACAAATCGTAATCACAGAACTGTATGGCTGGAAGTCACCCTTGTGTCCTAGAGGGCGCTGTTTGTCAGGCCTGCATTTGAACTGTTCCAAGCTTCCTCATTTGAAGACTTCGTATGGAGAACCTGCATTGTTTTACAAATACTGAGATGGCAGACTTGCATGTCCGTTGATTCTGAAAACGATCTCTTCACAAGAATCGGCATTCTTACTGTTAATGTCTAAACTGCCATTTTTTTTTCGAAAACGTAAGCAAAATAATGCATTGCTGCTGTCAAGCTTGCATTATGGTTTATGGTCTGAACTATGAGCACCTGTTGTGGAACTACATGTGCAAGTACTGTTAAACTAGTTTCAACATTTTTTTGTCTTGTCATTTCTGCATCTCTAGCGCATTGGTTCTCAAACTTTTTGAAGTTGTAGCACACTTGAAGACCTACAAAAAATCATAGGTGCACCACCCACAAAATGCTTAGAAGTAAGAAGCAAAGAGCAAGGAAATATAGAAATAACTGGAAAATGCTACATACCTTTTTTCATAATGAAATTTCTGCTGATGAGAAAATGGAGCCTGACGTGTCTTAATGGTTTCTTCAATCTTGGGGCATATAATAAGCACTCTCATTTCTTCCCTTATTAATTCATTTGTATATCCTCGCATATTTATCTGGGATTTCATCGGGCACACCTAGGCATGTCACCGGGCACACCTTTTGAGAAGCATTGCCTAGGACATTAGGATGGCCCTTCTGGTCATACATTCCTGTGTGATTAGTTTTTGTTTTCTCTACCACCCTTAAAAGTTTGCACAACAAATTTTAAACCTCCCGTATAATAAATTGAATTGTGTACCACTAGGTGTAAATTGCTAGTTATTAAAATGATAATAAACTTATTCACTTTTTGAATCTGTGAAACTGATTTGTGTGCGAACTGGAAATTTTATTTCTGTACATTTACAAATTCTGTATTTTACCCAATAACTATAATGACTACTTTTCTATATTCAGTGTTTGGCCGTTGCATTCCCATGATTTTTGATAAGGCTTTCAAAGGTGAAGTGGTCAAGGATGAAAACAATAAGACTGTTGTACAAGAAGATAATGATGAGTTAACTGTAGAAGAAGTAAAAAATGCAACTGTGTATGAATATATTTGAAGTATTTTTTGTATATAATACATTGTATTGTTCTACTGTAAAATCTAAATTATGACCTATCTGAAGATCATGTCAATAATTTTATCTTTTTCGTTTTATTTGCTAGAACACATAAAATGTTATTCTGACTTAGATATCATTTTGAGCTTTTAAGAAGGAATTTCTGATTCGAGTAAAAAACTTGCCTTTTAAAACTAAAATGATTTAGGGCTTGAAATAATTTAATTAATATCCTGTCTATTAATTGGATATTACTTTAAATAATATATTTTTCAACCTTTCACACTGCTTTTGATATTTTATTTATCTTAGGATTTGTACTGTCAATTTCTAGGCAACTTTAAAAGAAATCAGTATGAAAGCTTATAAATCATTAGAAAGTTATATCCAAAATACAGAGCAAATATTTTTTAAACTTTATAGCTAGATAAAAAAAAATATTGGTTTCTATTAAATAAATATAAAATTGCTTTTTCATATTTATATTTCACCAACATATGTGGTACAGAAATGTGCATTATTTTTGTGATAGCTAAAAGCAGTAAAATAATATAAAATCAACTGCTACAGGATTCTTTTGCCTTTTTGAAACTGCTTGATTTGAGCTATGGAGCTCCATAATATGGGTAAAACTATACAGGGGAGGGTTTGCCTCTCTAATGGAAGTCTTCAGCAATCTGATGACAGAAGGCAATAAGAAATCTGGAGGATAAAAATCATCACAGAAAAGAAAATATGAGCAAATGCAAAAATAGATTTAGATGCCAAACAATACTAAATTAACAAGTGAATGGAATCGAAATTTTTGTTCAGAAGATAATTTTGGTAATTTGTCTGAAATGTGAGCTTTTTTGTCATGTACAGTAGAACTCCAATTATCCAAACTCCAGTTATCCAGATCGCTTTGACAAAAAAAAAAGAATAGGTAAGACCCATATTTTAAAAGATTCTTGTCGTTGAATGGCAAAGCAATGATGGCGAAATGGCAATTGAGGACATAAATAAACATTCCTGGATGTTCCGTGTGCAGTTATTAGGCGAGTATCTGGTGTGTGATTCTTCGTACCCTGGATTCCAAATCCATCGATGACCCAGAAGATGACAACATTGCTACTCAACTAGACGCAGGACCATCAGCTAGTAAGGCGTTTGAGTGCCTTGACAAAGCGGGGCTAAAATGGATGAAGTAGTAGCCTGAGTGCTACCATCTACAGTTACTCACTTTCAAGCACATGCGAAACTTGGCTACATGAAAACGAGAATAAATACAGCGAAACAACTAACTTTGACCTATATCGTAAACCATTAACTAGTGCTGATGCTATGTGTTTGGTCTGCTAGTTAATTGTAATAAACACCTAATACTTTATAAATGGATAGGAGCAATGAAAACTTTAAATATGTGTATTTATTTCATCACAAACATTAAAATTACTTCATGGTAATTTGTTGCACTTCTTTTTGTTTTCAGGCACTTAGCACAATTTTTGAGTATTGGAGAGTTTGGTGCAAAGGTATTTTCAGATTTCAGAACCTCTTGGAAATACCTACTAACGTAAGTCTGGATAACAGTTTCTTTTTTTAATACAATGCAGTTTCCTAAACAGTTATATTATGTTTAGTACTTAGTAAATTTGAGTTTCTTACAAAAATAGTAATCATTCAAGATAGTGGCATAGAATCATGCAAAGTAAAACTTGTTCATTGAAATGATTGTTTAAAAGTAATATATTATTTAGTAAATATTATAAAAATATTCTATTGTAATTAGTGGGCTCTTAATCCTGCTGTGCATGAATTTCAAAATAAGCAATGACAGTTAAGAATAAATAACGAGCTTTAGTTTTAGGCTTCTGAAATAACTTACCAACTTTATATAATTTACAAAAACCATAAGGGCAAATCAGTAATATTGCTACATATTTGTGCTTTGCTGGTTTATGCCTTTATTAAGATACGCTTGATTTTGCAATTTGCTAGTGTTTTTCGGTTGTGGTTTGTGTTCTCGAAACTTTGCAACACGTTGGCTTACAAAAAGGCAGACAAATTAATTTTTGTGCATCAAGTCATGCTTAAATTAAGTTGTATGATTTTTATAAATACTGCTCTAGCAAACAAAAATACTCATTTGAAAATTTTGCTTTAGTCTGTTTTACTTATAAGCTGACAATTTATCCTGAAAACCTAAATTATTTTCGTTGTTGCAGTGGATTGTTGCTTTCTATGGCGATATCTTTAGTTTGGATTGTACTCATGCGGTGGCTTGCAGGGATTATGGTGTGGATAAGCATTATTGCTGTTTTGGCATTTTCAGCATTTGGTAAGCTAAAATGAACTCATTTGATTTTACAGCACATTGACAGTTAATTTACAAATTGATCAATGGTTTTTTTTACTTGTGAAAGTCAATGCAACTTTGTCTGCTTAAAAGTATTGGGTCATCCCGATAGTTCTGTGGTTTTTCCAAATCTAAGCGCACTTTGTTATTATTATTTTACTACCACTGATAAGGAGTGACCTTCATTTGAAGCAAATGTGTGTCTTTTCTGCTTTCACTGCATAATTCTAACTTGTGTTGTGTCATAATAAATATTTGTTTCACTGCAGTGCTAAGAATGGAGAACCAGAAAGTTCATTTCTGTCATATCATGCTCTTTTATTTGAAAGGAAAAAAAAATGCTAGTCGGACTGTTCGTAAAATGTGTTCTGTATATGGACAAAGTGCGGTTTCTGATGACACAGTTTGAAGGTGGTTTGATAAATTTAGGCGTAGAAATTTCAACCTCGAAGATAATGCCCGCTATGGACGACCATCCTCTGTAAACTAGGACCTATCAACAGATGCTGTTGCTGAAAATCCACGTTACACCAGTTCATGAACTATCACACAGACTAAATATTCCAAAAAGTACAGTTCATGATCATCTGAAGAAGATTGGGTATGTAAGCCGCTACGATGTATGGGTACCCCGTACTTTAAACACAGAATATGCTTTCTCGAATTTCGGCATGTGATTCTTTATTGAAAAGAAATGAAGAAGCTTCTTTTATGAAACAGCTTTTTGCTGGACCTGAGAAGTGGATATTATACAGTAATGTTAGAAGAAAAAGATCATGGGGAAATGAACTTCCCCAAGTTACATCGAGAGGGAGGCTGCATCCCAAAAGTAATGATTTGAGTATGGTGGGCCCACAAAGGAATTGTTCATTATAAATTTTTGCCACAAATCAGACAATAAATTCGTAAAAATACTGTTTTCAAATGGTAGTATTAAAAGCAGAAATTAAAGCAAAGCGTCCAGAACTGACCCATCGTCGAGGTGTTGTCTTCCAGCATGCCAATGTGCAACACCATATTTCGCTGAATGTCAGACAAAGACTTATTCAGTGCAGCTGAGATGTTTTTTATCACCCCCCCCCCTCATATTCACCAGACCTAGCCCCTCAGATTTTCACCTCTTCAGGTCACTTTGAAATTCTCTGAACGACCTGTAGTTCCAATTCTTTGTAGACCTCAATAACTTTACAAATGAGTTTAATGATTAAAAAAATTTTTTTTTACAACTGCAAGAAAATGGCAAAAAGTTATAGAATAAAATGGTGTTTATGTGATTCAATAATATTTTCTTATGTTTTTGTACTGCTTTGATGGTATTTATCATAAAAAAAACCTCAGCACTTTTTGGATGACCCAGTACTTCATTGTGGAGATAAGTTACACTGCTGTGCAATGGTGGCTCGAGAACTAAGCAGTGGTTGGCTTCGATAGATGCTACCACTAATTGATCGATTGCCAATTGTGTGAGAGCTGTATTGAGATCATGTGTGTACTCACATGGATGATTGTTACATGTTGCTTTTAGCAGTCAAGCATTCACCGCTGTGTGGTACCGAGGGGTGAAGGCATGATAGGAGTAGAAGCATTGTTTGTTGTCACAGGGCTTCAGATAGTTGAGAGCGTTTAGCATTGTATTAGCAATTAAAGAAATCGGTGCTTCTTGCAAAATTAAGAGATTAAGACCACACAGTGCGAATAATTTCACGTCAGTTCAATACCTCAGAAAGTTTGTATTTTATGCGAATTTGCGGCATGCCCGTGTCATGTTGGGTGGAGGTGGGACTCATTATTTAAATTGTTTTTCTTTTTAATGTTTTAGTATCACAGGGGCGAAAATCTTCCATGTTTACTCTGATTTCTGCTTTTTTTTTCTTTCGAATTCTACTTTTTCTACAATTTTTTTCTTTCGAATTCTGCTTTTTCTACAATTTTTTTCTTTAGAATTAAATAATATCATAAAATTACAGCCAAAGCATAAATGAAAAAAAAAAAGGAAAGTATGAATATCCTAACAAACAGGGGGGCTTTAATCCATAACCCCTTCACTACTGGTACAGAATGCGTATCTATGACAATCATGTATTTTTATAACTCAAAAGCACTTTATTCAAATTTTCTTTTGCATCTTTTCAAACATACTCTTTATAAGACATAGATACATATTCTGTACCAATGGTGCAGCCACAGTGACGGGGTTATGGATTAAAGCCCCCCCCCCCTCCCCCCTCTTTTCCAAAGATAAATTTCATTGTTTATAGTGGACTTAATAGAGCTTATAAAGCTAATAGGCAAAAGTACATGATTATAATAAACACATATTCTGTACTAGTGGCGCAGCCATGGGAGGATATGGGTTAACCTCTCTACTTCCAAAGACAAATTTATTGTTTTTAGTGGACTTTATAATGCTTTATCAGACTAAATTTGCCTACCCACACCAGGAAAAATTTCTGGCAGCACCACTGTTCTGTGCACACATTAGTACACAAAGATACTATTCTTATTCTGCTATTTTTGTAGATCAAAATAATGCTGCGTATATGTTCCTCTTTTTCACACTTTGACCATTTTCACCCCTGGTATCAGTAAGATCACGAAAAGAACTGTTACGGACAATGCCGTGCTGGCCTGCTAGTATCTGGCTATTTAAAGAAAATTGCTTTGAGTTCTCCCTGCTGAAAAATAAGTTAAATGCGGGAAATTTTTCGAGTGATGGATGTTAAATACTGGATTTTTTAACATTGAAAGTATAGGAAATGATATCGGACCAATGAAAAATGACATTATATGCAGGAAATCATTAAATGTGGGTTACGTTAAATATCTGGGTTTCATTGTATTACTAAATGTTTTATTTTACAGGTTGTTATTACAGTACAACTAAATATTTGGAATTGAAAGATATGCAGACTCCTGAAGTGAAGTTCCGACTAACATTGCATCTGAAAAGCTACTTGACTATGCGCAAAACCTGGCTAGCATTTGGTATGATATTCGTGTTTTGTATAGAAACTGTTTACAGATGAGGGGTTTAGGATCAGAGTAGAGTAAATCATTAAGTTAAATAAAATAAAATGTATTCACACCTGTCAGCTCTTCTGGAAATTAACTTTTTTCTCCAGTCTTCTGAAAACAAAACAAAAAAAAATCTCTTAAGGTTTCTTTTCTGAGTAATTTTCAACCAAATTCAGCATTTGGCACCACATTGTGGCAATCCATGAAGAAATGATATTGCAATGCCACACACACAACTTTTCTGAAAGTCTTCTGGAAAACACATGGTTTTTCAGTTTTTTTGGATTAGTTCGAGTTTGATTAAAAATAAGTTTGGTCCCAATTTTAATAAAGCTATAAATATACTTTCATATTGGTCAATTATAATTTATAGTCTGTACTGATTTACCAGTATCCCTCATGGATACGAGTAATTGGTAAACCATGTAGTCACATTATAATGAAAACACAACTTTTTTCTAATAGAACCTGTGAGTGGTAGATAGTGCTGGTGCAACTACCCCCTTGCTGTATTACTGCCAGCAAAACTTTCATTGTGTGTGTTTTACCATTGTTTGATATTATCTGTCTTTTATTGTGGCGCAGCTAGGGGATGGATGTCTCTTGTGCCATAAAATAACTCAATACAACCTGCATATATTCTAGTTTATTCTTTGTCTTCCGCTAAATCTGTCGAGACCTCATGTTGCCGTGTTGATGTGGTATCAAAATGATGTGGTGTTGTCCTGGAATCTTTCCCTTCGAGAGTGATCCAGGGCCATAACCAATAGTCTGTTGTGTTGCTCTAGTGTGATGTTAATTCTTTGTCTTCAGTGAAATACATAGTCTGTCATGAACAGTGTAACAATGATTACAATGGAGATTTTCTGACTAAGGTTCGTATAGTGGGAATTTAGAAATGTTCACTAAGGAAGAATGATTAGAGCTTATTGCGTTGGTTTTCCATAATTGTAAGGAAGACAGTACTGGTGATATATGAACGCTTGTTTATTCACTTGAGAATACATATATACACACACACATATATATATATATGTATATATATACTAGCCACTGCGTGGCTAGCACGGCGTTGCCCGTGCTGTACTTTGTGGGGTTAGGTGTGTCCATTGTAAACGTTTGTAAACCACCGGTGTTTGCTACGCATTGCCATTTGGTTTGCTTCGCAAACCAACACCATGGATAACGCCGTGATGGCCTCGTTATTGTGAAATTGGAATTGCGAAGAGATCCAATTGGTGTGACGTGACAATTTCTTGGAGGGTGGGGTGCCAGCTGAGGTGTTATGTTATAATTTGACTGTGGTTGTACACGTATATTTGCCTTATTGGATAAAACTTTGACCCTAGTTAATAGGTAGCTGTAGTGCTTGAGAACGTTAATTAAAAATTACCCAATTTTCTCGGATACTTTCCTTAGGCGATTGATCCCGGACCGTAGTTAAGAGCCCGTTGAGTTGCTATAGTACGACGTTAATTAAAAATTACCTCAGATCTCAAAATTAGGGAATTAATCCCATACCCTCGTTAATAGCCAATTGTGTTGATTTTGTGTGATGTTAATTAAAAATTTCCTCAGATTTCAAATTCGCTGAAATTTTTAATAAAAACATGTAGAATTTCTGTTGATTGTTGTATTATTTTTAAAATCCGTCTTATACACATGCATATTTTACACATTTTACTGCAATGCCAAAAATTGTATTTTCTAAGAATTAAGAGATTTAAGCTTTTGGAAAAGGCAGTTGAGAAATTGAAGGGAGAGAGAAAATACGCTTTTGTACTAAAAACCGAAAAAATGAGTCTCTTCTTTTTTAAATTTTACAACTTGAATGTGTGGTGTATCTTATTTTTAACACAACAATGAAATCTGTTGATTTGGGCAATACAGTATATTCTAACCCCAAATTACTTAAATAATAGGGAGACAGAAAAATTAGAAATATTTTTATAAGTTGAGCTAATTTTGAATAAAAGAGATTAATAGACCAAAATAAAAGGTAATTTTTTTTTTGAGTACAAAGTGAATTATTTTATTCCTTATCTGAATTTTTAAAATTAGCAATGTTTGTAGATGTGAAATGCAACTTAAGAAACAATTAAATGAAATGAAATAAGTCTGTGCCATGTGCGAAAGGAAAACAAATTTTAAAAATGTGCATTTTTTACTTGATTATTTTTCCCCGAGACTATACATGTACACTAATTAAAATAACAATATGTGGCAAGAAATTTAAGTGATATATCTTTATAAAAAGTAAAAAAGTATTAAATAATCTCAAACACTTGACCGTGGGAGAAACACGGTTTAATGAGACTGAGTCGTATGACTTTAAGTGATTGTGCCTTGTTGATGCCGACAGTGAAACTTAAACGAACTGGGAATTTAAGTTTTTTAAATTGGAATGGGGGGGATATCAGAAGTGATGATTGGTATTCTAGGAATGAATATGTTTAAACTTGCAGCATGTGTAGTGACGATGGTGACTTGAATAATATTTGGCATGAGTTTCTTGACAGAGTGTTGTGCCATTGCATAGTGAAGGTGGATTCAGATTCGTGAGAAGCATAATCGGTGCTCCAATATGTGCGAGAGTACTCCAGGTGGTTCCAATGTGTAAAAAAACTGTTGTGTGTTTTAGGACTAATTTCTGTTATGCGTAATGTCTATATAGATTTGTAAATTTAAAAACTATTAAGTGATTCTCGCAAGATTTGCTTTATGATGACATTGACATCTTTATTTATTTGGGAAAGATTTGCCCTTTGGCACAGCCATGCATGATGAGTGCTTTGCTACAACAGCAATATATCGCTGAACCGCAGGGATTGTAACCTTTTGGGTGTGGGCCACAGGTGTTTTGACAATTGTTTCTGTTGTTAGCATAATGATTAAATGACGGAATGAACGCCAAAGAAAAGAGCAACATGAGTGATTTATTGCCAAACTTGAAGGCACCCCACAGAGTGGCAGCGCTTGCTATATGTGTTGTGGAAGTGACAGAAACACGTCCGTCTTGAAAACTAATCCTACAAAAGTTGCAAACACTTTTTACAGCACTTAGATGCAACTCCTCTAACCCTTCACAATGCTGGCTTCTTATAGAACTGCCTTTTTTATATTTGTCAACACGAAACTGTGATTGGCTGTTACATAACACATTTGCATAGTTCCATCTAACTGTGCAGCAAATTGCAGCCTCTCAAATTTAGATTAGCTTCCAGAAATTAACATTTTCCACGATATGCTTAACTTTTGCCAGCGAGTGTAGACAATTATAAAAGGAAGTACTACGTGTGTTGTCTTGTTCGGCGTGTCCTGACGAATCTATAGTACTTCCAATAATGAAATTTGGCACATAGGTAGTGTTAATATTTTACAATTTTATAGTCCACCACAAATTTTAAAATTTAATCCAGAACATTTTAAAAGTAATGTAATGAGATATTTAATTAATATTGTGTTCCTCCGAATAGCAAATGTTCAATTGGTATTGACTAAATACGTATTTACAGTGCGTATGTAGCTGCCCCATTAATGGATATACTTTATAAAAATTTATTGCTTTTTTAAAAGCATATTAACTTTTAGTTAGCGTAAACTTTTAGTTTGGATTATCATAATGTATAATATAAGTATATATTTTTTTGTGTTTCCTCCATTTTTGGAACTGGATGACAGTTGTGCAATACGTTATTTGTTATTGCTTCTGTTTTACAGTACGATAGTTTGGATTATCATTTTTAAAGCATATAAACTTTTTGTTTGGATATATTTTTAAAAAGCAGAGACCCGTTTTATAAATTTATTGTCGCTATGTATTCCGAGATTGAATTGGAGAAGGTGTTGTACATACGACTGAATGAGATCACTCAGAGAGGAACAGTATGCACATTTGAGAGATGCGTTGATGAACAGTGGAAATGCTGCGATAAAAAAACTGAAGTACACAGAAATCACTAACTTCCAAAAAGATAAAAAAACCAAAAGTTAAAAGTTTATGCTTTTGTAAATTTATGTGTTGCGTAAATTATTAAAATTAAGTATTGCTATGCTTTTCAAAAGACACCCAAACACAGAAACAAAAAAAATAGCATTAAAGATCAACAAAATAACAGCATTTCGTAATAACATTTTTTTTTAATTTACAGGATCCAATATGCAAAAAATATAGTAATATAAGAAACCAGCATTGGCAAAATGATGTTTAAATCCAAGACTAAATTTTTTTGCATATTTATAAAAACGAAACCGTGATTGGCTGTTACCTAACACATTTAAATACTTCCATCTTACTTTGCAGCAAATTGCAGCTTCTGAAATTAAGATTGGCTTCTGGAAATTGAACAGAAACATAAAAACAGCGTTTTTTTTTTTGGCCATATAACGAAACATTGTGGGCCGTGAATAAAAAAAAAGGTAGTTATAGTGAAATGTCATAGTTTTGTTGCTCTTTTAGGCAATTTTTTGTTTGTTTCTGTGTTTGGGTGACTTTTGGAAAACATAGCTATATTTAATTATGATAATTTAGGCAACATAAATTTACAAAAGTATTCACTTTTGTTTTGAATATCGTTCAATCAGAGGGACTCGGAGAGTGGAACATAAAGCACATTTGAGAGATGTTTTGATGAAAGGTGGAAACGTTGCTATACGTAAACTCCAAAAAAATTGCTTAACTTCCAAAAAGATATAAAAAGCAAAAGTTAAAGTATATGCTTTTGTAAATTTATACGTTACATAAATTAACAGAATTAAATATTGCTATGCTTTCCAAAAGACACCCAAACACAGAAACAAACAAAAATAGCATAAAAAGATGAACAAAATAACATCATTTCGTAATAACAGTATTATTTAATTTACAGCCTCCAATATGCAAAAAAGGCAGTGATATAAAAAGCCAACATTGTGAAGGGTCAGAGCATTGGTGTCATTAATAAAATAATGTTTAAATCCAAGACTGCATTTTTAGCATATTTCTAAAATTAAAACCGTGATTGGCCGTTACGTAATACATTTTAATACTTCCTTATTTCTGTAGAGTGTATTGTAAGACGAATATGAAAAAGTTACTTATGTTTAACGACACCTATTAGACTGAACCGACTTCAGTTCGTATCGTAGGGTGTAAAAGTAGCCTCGCGATAGGATTTTGAGTTGTGACGTGGGCTTTGTATAAAGTCGATGTTGGTTTAAGTGCACTACAGCGACAACGCAGTAAAATTATGACAATGTTATGCAAACATTACTGATATTTTCGTGAGGCAAAATGTAGCAGTGTCGCCTAAAGGGAGAAGCTGATACTAAACAAAAGCATAAAAACAGCATTTGTTTTAGTCGTATAACAAAACATTGTGGGGCGTAAATTAAAAGAGGCCGTTTTGCGAAATGCCATAATTTAGTTATTATTTTATGCAATTTTTTGTTTGTTTCTGTGTTTCGAGTGTGTTTTGGAAAGAATAGGAATAATTAGAATAGCAATACTCAAATTTGATAAATTATGCAACATAAAAATGTACAAAAGTATCACCTTGAACTTTTGGTTTTGATATCTTTTTGGAAGTTTAGCGATTTCTGTGTGTTTTTGTTTTGCAACATTTCCATCCTTCATCAACGCATCTCTCAAATGTGCATACTGTTCCATTGTGAGTGATCTGATTCAGTCGTATCTACAACACCTTCTCCGATTAAATCTCGGATTACATGGCGACAATAAATTGATGGAACATGTGTTTGCTTCTCAGTAAAATGTTGAAATTCGAAGAGTATATCATGATCCTGTGAGCGTAGAGCTACATAGAAGAAATGTGTTTAGTTTGCATAAATGATAGAAATCCAAGATTGGCGTGAGTGCAGTAAAGACCCTTTCAATAAATACTGTGGACATTTTTAGGAAACCAAATAAAACAAAAATATAATAATAAATTAATTTTTAAATGTTATACATTAAATATCGCTTTTCTTTCCATAAGACATCAAAACAAAAATGATAAAAATGTACTATATAAAAACCGAAGTACTATACAGAAACAAACAAAAGATTGCATAAATGAAACAAACCATAAATTGCACAAAAGATTTAAAAAAATATATCGCTAGACTTTGAAAAAAATATCCAAATAATCGAAACTAAAAGTGAATATGCTTAAAAAATCAAATCCCAAACAACGGTAGTCTGAAAAAGAAACAATAACAAACGTACTGTACAACCGTTATCCAGTTAAAAAAATGAAGTAAGCACAATATAAAAATACAAATATAAAAGATTAAAAGTCAATATGCTTTTAAAAAAGCAATACATTTCATAAAGGATATTCAGTAATACTAAAAGTGAATATGCTTAAAAAATCAAATCCCAAACAACGGTAGTCTGAAAAAGAAACAATAACAAACGTATTGCACAACCGTAATCCAGTTGCTAAAATTAAGTAAGCACAAAAAAAAAATTCAAATATAAAAGTTGACGCTAACTATAAGTTAATATGCCTTTAAAAAGGCAATAAATTTGAAAAAGGATATCCAGTAATAGGGCGGCTACACACGCGCAGAAAATACGGATTCATTCAATACCGATCATGACTGTTGCCATTCGGAGGAAAGGGAATAATAATTAAACATCGCATTAAATTAATTTTAAAATTTTCTAGATCAAATTTTAAGAATCGGGCTGTTTATAAAATTGCTAAAAAATTCGTACTACATGTGTGCCAAATTTCATTAGTGTGAATGCCATAAATTCGTCAGGGCAACCATTTCACGAACATACACACACACACAAAAACTTTACTTTATAATAGTAGAGACACACATATGGTTTGTACTGGTAATACTGGTGGTTGTCAGTACAATGTTATTCAAAGGCTGTTGGTGTTCCAATGGGAGTTGAAATGAATACTTATAATACTCTAGTCTTTTTAACAAGCCACAGAAATCGTCCAAGAATAGAATCGTTACTTCCGGGGGAGGTGACAAGTCTCACTAGAGATATGAAATTGGCAAAAATTTAAGGAGGGGAGAGTGTAATTCAAAGTATTTCCATGCCTGAGTTGTTTTGGCCACACCAGACCGTCCAGTACTAAGAAACGAAAACTTCTTTTTTTCGCGCTTCAGAGTTTGAAGACCTCAATTTTTTCTCTCGCCAAGCACTGCTTGAAGCGAGAAGATTGGCGACAGTGCTCGTGCTATGGTTGGGTGGAGTGTCGTTCTACACCAAACACTGTGCGATTCCACTCCAATTCTGTCGGCCACAACGGACGTGGTAACTTCGCTCATCTGGTTTTCTCATTTGGGGAAAGTTTCGTTAAGCGATTTTGCAGATGTGAGATTGGAGCGTGTTTCGAATCCACTCCAAACCGTTTTTCTCGTATAATGTTAAACTGGGAAATTGGGTTCTGTTCTTCGCGATTGATACTAAATTTTGGAGAGGATGGATGTCATATGACAAACAGTATGTGGTCAAAGGAGAAATCTAAATTAATTGTTGTGATCATGAGGGCGCTGTGGTTATGATAGGATTGAAAGACTAAAATGTGCTGTACAAAACAACTTGATTGCAGAAATATGGTACAATCATGAAGTAGTCCCCTTGTACGTCTACCTAAATTTTCAAATGGGTTCTGTCAGTATTCTAATTCATGAAACTTTTTCATTATTTTACTCTGTTATGTGTACAGAATGTTACACAACCCCTGTCCTGATTTTGCCATCCCAATGTCCCTTTCTTAAAGAAATGTGGCCAGCCTATATATTTAAAGCAATTGAATGCAGAAGATGGGGATCCTCACATCTTTTATGTAAGTTACGTAGCATAAATAAAAAAGTAATCCGCGTAGAGAAAATATAGTAATGTATTTTAAAAGAAAGAATTCAATGTGAGAAAATTTGAAGATAAACATCTAATATTTCACATTGAGTTGCAATGTATTAAACATAATATTTCCTTGTTTAATGCAATAGTACAAATTTTTAAATTAAAAATTATATGAATATAGTTTTTAAATGATCAATGTATGAGTGAAAAATTTTAATCGGTAATGTTTCAAAAGTTGTGTATAATATGTTTCATAAGACGCAGAAAATACCAGTTAATTTGATTAAAAAGAAATATGCATTATTCTGATTTTGTCTTCATATGGTTAAAGACGGGTTTCGGATATGTTATTTTTGTTGAACATTGCTATATTATCAAATCGTCATTACTTTAATTTTTTGTTAAATTTAACGTTTGATTTCTAGCTATTACTTCTGGTTTGATCTTTGGCATACTCTTCTTTGTCATACTGTTCTTGCGGAAAAGGATCTATATTGCTATTGCTTTAATCAAAGAAGCTAGCAGGTGAGACTTGTGTAATAAATTATTTACCATGCACTTATGTTGCTACTTAATTTAGTTATGTTACTTAAATTACTTTTTATTCCATGCTCTATGTTTTGTTTTTCTCCGACCCCTATTTAACGTTTTCTAGCATATAACATTATTTCTTTCCGGTCCTTGAAATACTTTAAAATTGGGTTTCACTGTATTTAGATTTATGCTAAATAGATTATTACATGTTAAAAACCCACATTGAGGATTGGTGATTACAATTTAAAAGTTTGGAAACACAAAGAACTAAAATGAAATTATCAGTTTGTTTTTAAATGCCATACAAACTCTCACATATTAAATTAAAAATAATATCCATTAAATGCTATTTGTGTTTGTAGAGCTGTTGGGACCATGCCATCGGCCTTGGCATTTCCTCTTCTTCCATACGTTTTAATGCTGATATTTTTCTTGTTTTGGACTGCTGTGGCTTTGTATCCTTTTTGCTTTTTGAGTTACATTTTCAAACAGAAAGGTAAGCTTTTATTGTATGCTATATCTGATGACCACGTGAAAGTTATAGTTTCTAATCATATCGTCTTTTGTGTATGAGCAACTAAAATTGCTACGGAATTAGGACTTGGACCTTTTTGCTACTATTTAAAAAAAATGATGCTACTCAAGTGTTTTGGCTGAGACAGCATTAAAAACTTATTTCAAAACAAAACTGTCCTCTTGCCTTGTATGTGACGCCAATTATAATTTTGCCTTGATAAGGCAAAACGTTACTGATTGTTTTTAAGCAAAGCAATGAATTTTAAGGGAAGAAAGAGATCCTCTATTAAATCAATTGGCTGTATTATTTTCGTTGCACAGGTTTTTAACCTTGACGTTTAAAAGATATATAGCTTCTTCTGGAAAAGCCTCTTTTGTGTTTGCTGATGCACCACCAGGTTCCAACTTGAAGAATGGAACCACTTGTAATCCTAAAGTGAGTTAACCAACTATTTAAAAATAGAGTATCTATTTTTGATTAATCCCTTTTATGATAAAAACCTGATTAATGAAAGAAATCTAAACTGAATACTGGAACTTATTTGACTGTATTAAATTTCCTTAAAAGTATTACAAATTGCGTAAAGTTGCAGCATTACTAATGGAATATCAATGAATTAATGGTTATGTCGGTTTCATTCTGTGGTAGCAATAGTGTAGCATTACGCAATGTTGTAAATGTAAATTGAAAGTGACTTGACTATCAATGAACCAATTTTTTGTCCCCATGCTCAGCCTTGAATGTATTGTAAAGCATATGCACAGAGGGGTAACAGAACCTGAAAATCAGGGAATTCTTCATAGGCTTTTTAATTCTGTGAAAATTTCCAAATTTCACAAATAAATTACTGAAACGATAACTTAAACAGCAACTAAACGCTTGTCCTATTTAGAGATGCGCGATTCCGAGTACTTTTGAGAAGCAAATAAATCGTACTTGCCGAAATTGTAATTAGAATAAAGAACACGGGTGTCGTAATTTTTAAACAACGCAAAAACCGCAGCTGCCATTTTTTTTTGTGGTCGCAACGTCTTGTTGCAATGAGGCCAGCGATGGTATGCAACTTCAAATTTAAGTAAGTAATAATGTTTTTTTGTGCATTAAATGACTAATTTTTGCTTGCAATTACATTTTTGTAGAATTTTTTATGTATATTTGAATTTGATTTCGATGTATAGTATGATAATGTAGGGTCAGAAGTAATAAGTTCATGACATATACAAAATATGTATTTTTTCTCTTCAGTTTTTCCCAGTTGCTATTGTAAGAGTTCCTTTAAGTGTTCCAACTCTTACAATAACAATTAAAATATCTGAAGAGAACAAATTCAAAATATTTATGGAGAATTATCCTTTTACCCCTAAATATTTAAAAATAATGTGTGGATACTGTGTATCGATACCAATCACGGATCACAACATTTCTTAAAGGAATTGTAAAATAAGGGAAATACTTGTGACATTATTCGATATCACTACAAAATATTTTATTAACTAATCAGATATTTAAAATGGCCCTGCTCTTTTTCTAGAAATACAATACTACAGGAGAAGGGATAAAGTGTTTGTTCCGGACATACGGTATGAAAAATAACATCTACACAGGCCACATCTACAACCTGTTTGGTTTATTTTGGGGGCTGTTTTTCTCTGTTGGTATCGGTCAAGTGGCATTGGCTGGAGCATTCGCAAGCTACTACTGGACTCGAGATAAATCAAAGGATGTGCCTACATTTGCAATGGGCACTGGCCTGTATCGGTGTATGCGGTGAGTGTAAAAATCAGTTTTTAGGCCAATCATGTTTGTTAAATTAATCAGCAATATTCAATGATCAATCATAATACCAGTCAGCATATGTCACGTCCACCCTCCCCTGCCTTTCTGCATGTTTTACTCCCTTATAGTACCCTCTAGTGTACATCTCCTTTAGGTTGTGTACCATCTTCACAGACCTGAGGTACAGTTATCATAATTTGAATACATTCAAGGTTTTACAAACAAATAAAGTAGCACTATTAAATTAATTGTTAAATCTGCTTGACCGATTATTCTATTGTCATTGGTCGACCAAACGGTCTGGTGGTCATGGTGTCAGCCTCTGGATCAATTGGTTCCTGGTTTGAATCTGGGTCAGTGCATAGATGTTTGTAAGCATATGGTGTAGAGGCAGCTGGTGCACCTTAAATCTGTTGTAGCTGACACCCCAAATTGGGTTGATGTGGACGTTTGCAGAGTGGTGTGCCAGCTCACAGGTGCTGTCCTTGAATCTTTCCTATAGGGGATTGACACCGGACTGTCGTCAATAGCCCGTTGTGTTGCTGTAGTACAACATTAATTAACCAAACATTCCATTTAAGTTGAGCCTTAAACATTTTCTAAATTAAGTTGAGTAAAAAATTCTGCTATAACCTTACCAGTACACTTTGGCATTTAGCGTAATGTCGTGGTGATCCATAAAAGAATGATATTGCAGAGCTATACTGACTTCTCCAAAAGTTGGTAGTTGTGAAAAACGTATTTTCTTTTAGGGACAAAACTTTTAAATGATGCCAATTTTGAAGATTTGGCCTGAAATGGCAACCATGAAATTAAGGGGACCAGTGCAGTCATATCTCTGTAATGTTAAAATGGTCAAATTTTAAGGAACATTTTCTCAAAATCTTTTATGTGTATTGATTTGAATTTTTTTTTCAGGTCGTAAAGACACTGCTAAACACTAAAACACAGGAATTAAAAAAAAAAAAAAAACTTAAAATTTGAAGTTCTAAGATTTTTTCCCCTTTAACTCATTTTTTTTTGTGAAAAATGACCAATTTTCATTCTTTATAACACTCAAAATGAACTTTTCTGAGCAGATAGAAAAAAAAATGCCTGTGTTATAATATGTTATAGGGTATGTTACACTTGTGAACCAATTTTTTTTTTCATATTCGCTCAAATAAGCTTTGAAAATATGTTGCTTTTATAGAAAAAGTACACATTTTGAGATATTGAAATCAAGCCTTGACCTTACTTAAGAGATACGTAGTTATTTAAAAAAAAATTATTACAAATACTTCTACGAAATGTACCTTCATAAATAATGTATCATTTTAAACAGAATTGTTTAAACATTTATTTAAATTTATAAAAGAAATTGAAGTTTTGAAAATTTTTTGTGTACTGGTCCCCTTAAAACCTCTTTAAACACCCAAGAGCTTATTTTTGCATATATATTTGGTGGACTTTCTGTGTAAAGTATCACTAAGTTTGAACTAATGCCAAGCAATAGTACAGTTCATGATACTTTCATAGTTGAATTTGAATTGCTTTATTTAGGCCCAACTGGTTGCACTTGGGCATTTTTATTTGTAATTTATTTGAATGGTGATTTTTAGGCATTTTTCATTTAATAATTATTTTTATTTATGCATTTTTCATTTTTTTTATGTAGTAAAAGTCTCAATTTTGTTTAGATTTATTTTAACAGGTGCAATGTAAGACTGAGAGAAACTATCGAAGTTATATGATAATATTTTTTACTTTGGCCAAGATAAATTTGTTTAATTTCTCTTTAGTTACCATTTGGGTTCCATTGCTTTTGGGTCTCTTCTCATCGCAACTGTTCGAATGATTCGAGTGATGCTCGAGTACGTCGATAACAAGTGTAAGAAATATGACAATCCTTTCACTAGAGCAATCTTATGGTAAGTTTTGTTTCATCTGTCACAACATTACCCTACCTGTTAATTGGTTATGAATTGTTTCAATTTAAAACATTATTTCAGCTGCATGAAATGCTGTTTTTGGTGTCTGGAGAACCTCTTAAAATTCATAAGCAAGAATGCATACATTATGGTGAGTTCTTATTTAGTTCATTATTCTGTCGTTTTGACCTTTATTTTTCAGAGACAATTACCAACATATTCGAGATTGTTAAAATTCAGTTAACTTTAATGAAAAAATTGGGATAATAAGAATTTAATGTAACAAAGTCTTCTAAGACCATAGTAGGGTTTGCAAATTATCATTCTCGATGTTGATAATGCTAAATGACAGATATTACCAATATGACCGGGCATGAGAATATACAATTTGAATCGAGTACTAGTTCCAATCGAGTCAAGTTCTACAAAATTCAATGAAAAGCTCTCAGATTTGTAAGGAGATAATGTTAAGGGGACAGTACTGCTTTAATGTATATAAAAATACCAAAAAGTGGTGCAACTTCAATGATTTTTTTAAAAATATCTGGCAGTGAGCTACATGAAATTTTTAGGAAGCATCAATAATGTGTCATTTAGTTTATCTAAAAAAATGTGACCCTCGGATCTTTCTCAATATCTCGCGATAGAAACAGCATGCAACCAAACCATTGGTATCATTTTATTCAGAATTAATAGGGCTTTCATAATATATGAAAAATGAAAAATAGATTTTTTGACCATTTTAAAGGTGTACTGTCCCCTTAAATAATCTCAAGCTATTTTGTGTATTGTGTATAAAATAAAATGATAATAATATGTATAATAGAGAGATGAAGTCCAACCCTCTTCTGAAAGTATTCAAAGAACCCCCCACTAAAGAAAACAAGTACTTTTTAAACTCTGGAATGGCAATTCATTTTTCATATAAAGCATGCTAACAATAAAAAATAAATAGCATATGGATGTGGCATTTTACAGCTGAGAAGGAATGTACTTTACCTCTAACTTCACAGGAAAAATGCTGTTATAAACTTTTGCGACTACTTGTCGTCTGACGTCTTTTTAAACAAATTTGTCTTGAAGGTAACTAAGTTTAAAACTTTGCGACGTTTCGAAAATAATTCCAAAATTAGAATAGTCTCACCTATGCAAATTGGCCATTTTGTTTAACTTTGATATCTTAACCTTTAAAAATAATGGTGCTCCTCAAGTTTTACTCACCAGTGTGTTGCTCCAGTGAGATGCAAATTCAGCTGTCTAGCTCAACTTGCTCGCCAATGTTAGCTGCTACAAGTTTTGACAGAAAGATGCTGACAATCTGTTGTTTTTTTCTTTTAGATTGCGATTTATGGCAAGAACTTTTGTAGTTCCGCTAGAAAGGCCTTTATGCTGTTGATGAGGAACATTTTACGGTACGTATTATTTCTTTGTGATTTGTTTTTTCTTGTACAAGCCTAGATTGTCATTTTGAGACCTTTATAATGCAGATCAAACCTCGTTAAGACGAATTTCATGTACCGTAAAAAAATTCGCATTTATACTTTAGTTCATGTTATCTGAATTCAGAAAAAAGCATTATATCAACAGTGAAATAAAATATTAATGTATTTATATTACTGTATGATTCTTTGTTCACAGATAAGTGGTATTCTTCATTACAAAGATTATGCAGATGATTTTTGTTTGCAGAATGTTTGTGGGTTTTTTCACACTATTCTTTAAGAAAATCTCTTTCCGATACATGTTGTCAAATTGTCAAATAAACTTTCACTATCTAACAAAAAGCAGTGAACAATTTCTAAGCCAGCAGTAGCTTTTAAAAAAAGTGCACTTATTCCTTCATATTTGAAATTTTATTATTCACTCTTCATTCTCCTCCACGAATAAATCTTCTACAATTTCAGTCACTTAAATGTTTCTGATTTGATTGAAAATAATTAGTTCATCTCAACTGGCAATTAGTGTAACTCGAATTATCAAACAAATGAGTCTAGATTATTTAAATATGCATTTTAAAGGGGTTTGGAATTTAGTTCATACTATCAGTAATTCATACTAAGCTAGTTCGTTTTATTGAGGTTTGACAGTTTAATTTTGTGACGTAATTCTTAATATGTTCTTGCATTTTAGGGTGGTTGTACTGGACAAGTTGACTGATTTCTTGCTGTTTTTGGGAAAGCTTGTAGTGGTTACTTTATCTGGTAAACTATTCATCTCTTTGATCTACAGTATTAAGATTTTCATTTAATCCTTGCACTATATGCATGCCTGCCAACTTATAGGGTTTGGCCGTATAACATACAGATTTAGGCTGAATTGTAATGTTAATACAGACAACAGTCACATTGTATGATTTTTTTTTTATCAATCTCAAAATTAGAATTTTGTTTTTAAGAGATCCAATTCATGTTTACAGAGAATGGAACAACACAGTTAATAGTGGACAGAAAAAGTATTTTTCTTTTGGGAGAAAATTGTTTGAGGGATGCCAGTTTTGATGCTGTAACCTGTTCAATGACAACTATATAATAATAGTTCAAAAATCAGTTTTTTTTTCTTCTGATAAATATTATGAAATACTTCAAAGTTCTCAAATAAATTCCTGTTTTAGATGGTGGCATCATAGGGGGCTAAACATTTTAGGTACACATATGTGTACCTTGGATCTCAATTGTGCTGAAAGCAAAATAATTTTCAAATGATAAGATATTTATTTAATCAGAAAAACTATATCATCATATTTTAAGAAATTATCAACTAAAACACATTAACTAAAGGATTTAAAAACAAATGAAATTTACTTACTTTTACGAGCATGTGAGTTGATGCCATTTCTTCCAAATCGCTTTTGAATAATAAACATTCCACAGGATTTACCGATTTATACAGCCCTCTGTTGTTGTTGTTTCTTATGGCTACACTGGCAGACCAGAGGCGAGGGGGGGGGGGGGGTGCGCCTTCCATGTTATTGAGCCCCATTGGAAGGAAGTCTGACTTTGCTCGACATACATGACTCATACGTTTTACAGGAAGGTCCCTTTCATACATCCATTCACTCACACATATCGTAATTTAGATCCCAATCAGAGGCCGATAATCCCCTGATCAGGTACCCCCAGAGGTATTGATTTGGTATGGGGGACATTGTGACCACGACCTATTTAACGTACCCCAGTCACCATTAGTGAACACGACGGTCTTTAGCCAGGTCGAAGCGCCGATCTCGCAATCATCAGAATTGTAGGCTTCGCCGAGGACAGAACCCACAACTCTTCTGATGCGAGCCCGGCGCTCTACTGACTAAGCTACCGTGACTTGCATATAGCCCTCTATTGGTGTCAATCAGAAGCTTAGACGTCCACGCACGTGTACCCAAATTCTCAACTACCAGCTTTTTGAGAAAGATTATTTTTAAGGCGAAAGAGTCGAGGTCTATGTAATGGACCTAGGTAGCAAGAGGTTAATGTCCATTGACATAATTAAAACCTTATTAAGAAAATATTTGGTTTAATTTTTTAATTTAAGTATCTTGGCAAGATCTTTAACACATGTCTTTAATATTTAATTAGCACATTTTGTATTTCAGCTGTTTTATTTTGCATATGACGAACCAAATTTTCTACCAAATTAAGATTTAAAATGGGATTCTTTTGTTGCTATTTTTAATTATTTATACTATTAATACATTTTTTTTACTAGTCCTTTGGCTTGAGGCAGCATTGTTATTGAAATTGTAACTTTAACCGTTTCAGGAATTTCCCAATGTTATATGTTTTTGTGCATGAATTTTATCATTGTTTTTTTTTGTCCAATGATTTTGATTTGGTTGAAACTTAGCTAAATTCCTCTTACTTTTCCATGCAGCTGGAATTTCCCAAAGTTATATGTTTTGTGCATAAATTTTATCATTGTTTTTTTTATAGTCCAATGATTTTGATTTGGTTGAAACTTAGCTAAATTCCTCTTACTTTTCCATGCAGCTGGAATTTCCCAATGTTATATGTTTTTGTGCATGAATTTTATCATTGCTTTTTATAGTCCAATGATTTTGATTTGGTTGAAACTTAGCTAAATTCCTCTTACTTTTCCATGCAGCTGGAACGTCCTTCTATTTCTTTGCCACTGATCAGCAGATCTATAAAGGAATCCCTGCACTGAACTACAACCTTCTTCCGCCCATAGTAAGTGTGTGTTTGTTTGATAGCTAATTTTGCGAAATATACAAGAGTAAAAATAAAAGGCTATATATTTTTTTTTCTATAGTGTTGCCTCCACACTGTAATGTAAAGGCCTCCTTTATACATGGCCTGAAAGGGCTTAGTTAAAAGTCAGTGATGCCGACTGTTCAAAAATAACATTTAAACTTTAGTTTTTACTCTTGTTTATTTTCTTCGTGATGGTGGGGTTTGTTTCCAGTTCCATCACCGATATGCTGTCTTCGGGTAGCTGTATTACTTTCTTTGAGTCTTTATTATAGTCCTTTTTTGAAATGGTTATACTTCTGGTTTGGCCAAAGTTTTTATCTTTCACTTCTTATCTCTCAAAATTAAAAAAATGTTACTGCCGCCGCCGCAGGATTGAAAACTGTGTTGTTTAACTCGATTCTTAGACGTTTTCCCAAGAAAGTACTGATCGGAAAAAAAACAAAATTAACATGGTTTGTTCTTCATCGTATTCCCTGGACAATTATTAAGATTTTTTTTCCGATGCGGCTATTAGTTTAGGGTTTATTAAGTGTTAAAATTGAAGAAGCGAAATTTCTTCCGCGAGTGAGCAAAACACGTAAAAATTTTCAGTCTTCAGCCGTGAGTTTTTTTAATAAGTACCTCTCGACGTAAATTTTTGCAGCTCGTCTTTTTTTTTTTAATTTCAATTTGGTTCTTGATAATATTTTTTTGAAATTCGGGGAAAATCGGGACATTTTTGTTACTTCTTTTTAAAACTGCCTTAAATATATCTTATTACTATTAGTTTTTAATTTTTAAAATATCGCAGTATACCTCAGAATGTACTCTTTCTTACGGTACTATTATTTTTGAAATCGATTAATAATTAAACTGGATGCGATCAAAAGTTGGTCATACAAAATTCGGAATTTTTGGATATTTTCGCTACTTCTTGTTAAAATCGTTATATCTACTGCAAAAACCATTATTTTTTAAATTTGAGAACATCACTAAATACATTACATTACACTCTTTCTTATGGTACAATTATTTTTAAAATTGATTAATAAATAAAATCGATGCAATTAAAAGTTGGTCATACAATTTTCGGAACTTTCAGATCATAATTTCCGATAAAAAACTAAAACTGTCATATCTATATCGTGTTACTATTAGTTTTTAATTTTGAAAATATCGCAGTATACCTCAAAATGTACTCTTTTTTTATGGTACAATTATTTTTAAAATTGGTTCATAAATAAATTCAATGCAATCAAAAGGTGGTGCCACAAATTTCGTATTTTTCAGTTCGCATAGCAGGTTCTGTAAGCAGTAGTGGGTTGCATTTTTGACTATTGGGTTTGCCAGATTTCAAATTTATTGTAGCAACAACTGCCATACAAATGATTTCTTTTTATTTGGCGAGGAAAAAGGCTCGCTTTTTTCAATCTGTTCTCAGACAGTTTACCGAGAAATTACAAAGTACAGATCGTAAAGTTTGAGATAAACACGGTTTGCTTAAAATTGTACAGGGAACAAGATGCAGAAGATTTTTTACTGATGCGGCTATTAGTTTAGGGGGCATTAAGTGTTAAAGTAAAAAAAAAAGTGAAATCACTTGCGAAAGAAGTATTGGTTTGCGAAGCCCGCGCTGTGACGTCATGGACCGGAAAGTGAAATCAGGATAATACGAATTATTCAGATAGTTTCACTCTGCGAAAGGAATGTTGTTTTGCGAAGCAAACCAAATGGCATATGTAAAAGGAGTGTTGGTTTGCGAAGCAAACCAAATGGGATTGCGTAGCAATCCCCTAGGGTTGGCGAGCGTAGGCGAGCAGGGGATGAAGCCCCCTAGTGAATTAAAATTGCAACATTGAGAAAAACAAAGTAACTCCTATTCTTATTGAATAGTTCATGTTAATATTTAATATCACTGTCTATTAATACTAACCCATGCATATTTTTTGTTTTTAAAGTATTAATTTTTCGAAACTTATTTTTTTTATGTCCACTCTAATAGACAAACATTCTTAGTGCTGCAGGAATTAGTCAATAAAAAATAAGGCTATTACAGTGAATATAAATGTTCTCTAACCTTCCAGTTTTGGGAGTGTTGGACAAGTATGTGTAAATAAGTTAATTATCAATACTTACTATAATTCCCACGTCCTTTTCCTCTAGTAAAATGTCCGCCCAAAAGAGGCGTTTTTCTGTTAGTAAACAGTTTTGCCAAGATGAGGAGTCATTGCCACTCCAGTTGAAACAAACTTTGCAGTAAACTGTAACCACTCCCCTTTACTATTGACATCATAAGATGTGACCAATGGGAGTGGAGTATCTTATTTTGCATATAATTAGTTTGAGTTAACTGTTATAACAACTGTTTTTGATGTATATAAGAGTCGACGTTTTGTTTCTGAAACTCCTTTCGTTTTGCTCACCTCATGATGTAACTACTATTCGGAACGAATTTTAACAAAACTGATTTTTATTCTACTCTGTTGAAGAATTTACTTGGTTGATGATTGAAGTTCGAATTCGAACTTAACGGTTATTAAAAGCAGTTCTAAATAAAGCAGGGCACAGCCATATTGGAAGTGTCCATGAAATCAGCACCTTTGCTGAGACAGGCTGGACTAGAAAGGATACCAATGTGTACCAAAGATACCAACAAGGGGGCTTATTAGTTGGGGATGCAGCCTCTGTTCCAACTGGCTGAAGTTGCTACATATCTAGGGAAATCCCCCACGGAAAATGTGACAGAGGTCTCGACAAATTTCTTACGAAAATCGTTATTTGCATACCCATGCTTTCTAACTTTTCCGGATTATCCGTAATTTTTACGGATTTCCACTCAATTTTACAGATGGGTCTGCCTTTTTTTTAATGGATTTTTGGTATTGCGATCGAGCAATCGATATATTTCATTCTCTGCAACCATCCAGTAAAATTTTCTACTGCACTTGATGAGTGAAAAGACGAAGCAACGGATAAGTTAGAAAAGGAGTTTTGTTGTCTTCCGCTGGAAGATTTATTTGTGATAATAGAAGGACATGACCATATTGATGTGCAGTGGGTTGAAGTAAGTAAAATAAGAGGGGCTGATGGGGGGACTCCTAAAGTTCGCTAGATTGGACAAAATTATGCTTTATATTAGAGTGAGATAATCTTCAACCCCATCAGAAAGAACAGAACTGAATATTGTTCTCTCATTTCTGACAAAGCCTTGGAAAGTTTGTTGGTGTTGAAGACTTAAAACCCCAAACCTTGTTTTGAGCAGAAATCCAGTGCAGAATTACTAAAGACCAAAAAAGCTTCTGCAGCTTCATTGAATTTTTCTATAATCTCCTCTTATGGATAAAACACTAAATGAAACAACTTTGTAAATAGATCATTGATTTTTTTTAATCTTCTTGTAAATAAGCTTTTTGAACAACAGCTCGATGATCTAATCCTGACACTAGTTTAAATGGTATGTAATATACAGTTTCGGATACAATGTGTAGGCATTCATAAAGTGAATGTTTTTGTTCGGTGGATGTGTTCAGTTTGGTATTAAAACACTACTGCTTTGCAAGGTTTCTGCAGTTGATAAAATATGAATTTTCACTTATGCATTTTTAAATACAAATAGTACTTGTTATTGTGACTTATACAGATATTTCTAACACGCATTGATTCATGTATTTGTGTTGTGTTTCATGGCAAGGGAAGTATTGTCCCTGTTAGAAGCAACAATGTCTTACCCACTGAGTAATCCCTTATATAGTTGCCGGTTCGACCTTTTGTGCCCAAGGCTGAAAAAAATTGGTGGTTGGGCATTTTAAAAATTCAAACTGGACATAAGACATTCGTGTCCAGTCACCACATGAAAACTGGCAACAGCACTTTCCCTCAAATGGTCCGTCAAATCGGCTAACTGCTCCCTCGATGGCTTGTCTGTTATTCGATTAGCGGGTGGATTAGGAAGAATTATTTTTATTTTTTTGCATAGAGAAAATATATTTTATGTTGTCTCAATAATACCAAACTCACTAACATCTGTGCCTCGTATCAAGAGCCTCATCACTGGAGATTCCATAGAGGCAGCCCATTCCTGACGACCAACCATCGACTTTGACAAAGACGCAGTAATCGCATCTGCTTGTGTCGCAACCAAGGAGTATGGAAACATCACAGTTGCTATCTTTCTGTTTTGTCTAGTAATGTCTTCTGATCAGTAGTAATGAAATATAGAGATAGCTTTGAGCAGCATTATAAATATCTGTGTGTACATTCATTCTGTGTATAGTTTTGATATTCTCTATTCTCATGGATTTTAAACTATTTTGCAGGTCATTACGATCGGCTCGTACCTTATCGCCTCTGGCTTTTTCAGCGTTTATGGAATGGCAGTGGATACGCTGTTTTTGTGCTTTTGTAAGTATTTTATATTTGACGTTAAACAAAATATATTGTTTCAAACAATTCGTTTATCCTTACTTTTGATAGTCAGGGTATAGAAGTATATTGACTAATCACAGCTTAGCATTGGATTAAAATAAGCTAATCAGATGTTAGCTCCAAATTTTTAAGTTCTGGGTTTGCACCCAACAATTTTATTTTTGGAAGATATTTTTTGAGTGAATGAACAGTTGGTTTTGTTATCTGCAAGTGAGCATCTTTTATAGAACTACAACTAAACGTTATTAGTATGAATGTTTCAAAGTAGTCCCTTCCCTTATAGTTATCGTGAAATATAAATGCTTTACTATTATAATTATATTCTCATTACGGTTTTCTAAAATTTTAACAATCTCGTATCAACTTATGTTGTCATTGGAACATAAAGAACTGGAAGTACAGTTCAATTGAAATAACTCACTGTTATCAATGTAATCTATTGAATCTGAATGAATTTCTGTATTTCCTGTTTTTAAATCTTAAAAATGCCAAGTATTATTTTTTTGTTTTGTTAATTCACAGTGATGCATATTTATCTTTAATTTGCATATTGCTTTTTATGTATTTATTTATAAAGCTATCGTAGGTCAAATGAAACACATGTTAATTTAAAGCATTTTTACCTATTATATATATTAATATACACTGCTGGCCACCCAAATTGCAACACCAAGAGGTATCACAATAAAATTTATTTTGTAGATAACACGTTGACCAAGTATCAAATGATTCAATTTATAGACTTCTGTAAAGTGTGGTTCCTGCCAAAATCAGAAGCCAGAGTAGCCGCCATTGTTGGAGATCACCGCTGCCACACGCCTTGATATTGATTCAAAGAGACTTTGGATGTGTTCTTGGGTACAGCAGACCAAGCAGCTTCCACACGTTGCCAAAGTTGATCTGGTGTGGCTGGTGGGGATGTAATCTGGGTCAATCGTTGAGCAACCATGGGTCACATGTTTTCTATCGGCGAAAGATCAGGAGAGCGAGCTGGCCAGGGAAGCAATTCAATCTGGCGATTGACGAAGAACCCTTGGACAATGCGTGTCACGTGTGGTCACGCATTATCCTTGTTTAAGATCTTTATTATGACGAGAAGTACACACAACAGGCAGAGCAACAGGAACGAACAATGTATATACAGCGCGCCACATGGCTATTACGTAATGCAACCACAGTTATAGATACAGTTACACAACACCTCCCTTCTTAAGAATGTTTATCACAAGGGATCTTACTTAAACATAAAACAAATCAAATTAAACAATATTAATCCTTCAAACTTTAAAAGATCTCAATACACAATCATTTACAATGACTCAATTCTAATATCCGTATCTTTGAGGTGGTTTTACAGTTCTTCCAGATCTTGTTACATACAGGTTCTTAGTTTTATCAGACACAGATTTTGTACTTACATTACTTTTTACACTTGATTTTTCATTTACACTATTATCAACATCAAAACTAAAATCAAAAGACGGTTTATTGTTTGATGGCTTTAGATGAACCCTATTCCTTCTTAGTATTCTATTGTTTTGACACTTAACCCAATAACTTCTAGGTTTTCCATCTTTTTTAACTATTACACCTCTTTTCCATTTCTTACCATTACGAATCAATACGTTTTGATTCTTACGCAACTCACCTAAAGGTTTAGCATTTTTATCATAATAATGTTTACTCTGGTTTTGTTTGTTTACAATTTTATCTTTAACATTTAACTGAACTGCTGGTTTTAACAAATCTCTGTTAATTGGAATTTTAGTTCGAACTCTTCTACTCATTAAAGCTTGAGAAGGGGAAAACTCAGCATCTTTTATAGGGGTATTTCTATTTTCCATAAGTGCAGTATAAATATCCTTATTCAAGTCATTACACTTTTTTATGATACTTTTAGCAATTTTGACACCACTCTCAGCTTGTCCGTTAGACTTGGGATATCCAGGGCTACTATTTATGATATAAAAATCACACTCTTTAGCAAATTTTCTAAATTCCCTGGAACTAAAGGGCATGTTATCTGCAACCAAATAACGGGGAATACCATGGATACTAAAAATAACTTTTAACTTATCCACTATTTCACTAGTTTGTTTGTTAGCAACAGGAACAATTTCTAACCATTTAGTTAAATAGTCCACTACAACAAAATAATCTTTGTTACCGTATTCACAAATATCACATCCAACTTTTTCAAAAGGTAAAGACATAATTTCATGGGATATAAGTGGCTCTTTACAGTTTTTAGAACTATATCTTTCACAAATAAAACACTTAGAAATCAATTTTTCAATATCACACGACATACCAGGCCAGTAAAGAATTTCTCTAGCTCTCATTTTAGTTTTTTCCATACCAAAATGACCTTCATGAATTCTATACAGCATTTCATTTCTTAACTCTAAAGGAACTACGATTTTACCATTTAAAAATACAACATTATCTTCAACAAAAAGATCACTTCTCATTTTAAAATAAAATTTTACATTATCATCAACATCTTTTTTACAATCTGGCCATCCATTTTGGCAATAGGTAATTATTATGTTTAACACTGGATATTTTAAGGTACACTCCTGAAATTCCTTCAATTTTCTATCTGTTACATGTATATGTCTTACAGCCTTGACACAATGCACAATTTCTTTCAAAAAATCATCTTGATCATACTCATTAATAAAAGATCTAGATAACAAATCTGCTACATACATATTTTTACTTGGAACATACATAACATTAAGATCATATTTAAGAAGCTTAAGTTTCATTCTTTGTAACCTACTAGACATGATTTTTACAACATTTTTCTTGTGAATTGACACTAGAGGTTTATGATCTGTGTGTACAATAACTTTTTTACCATATATAAAATTATGAAATTTTTTAGTAGCAAACACAATACTTAAGTATTCCTTTTCTATTTGAGCATAATTTTGCTCTGCTTCTGAAAGTGCACAAGAGGCAAAACTTACCGGTTGACCTTCTTGAAGTAAACAACATCCTAATCCACTTTTAGAACTGTCACATTGCAGAGTAATTTTTTTACTAGAGTCAAAATTACCTAGAACAGGATTTTAACTCATTAAGAGCCTTATTATGAACAGATAACCATTCAAAATGAACAGAGGTTTTAAGTAGCTCTCGTAAAGAGGCAGTAACTTCTGACATATTTGGGATAAACTTTCTTAAATAGTTTACCATACCCAAAATACGCTGTAGTTCTTTTTTATTACTAGGAACCTCAAAGTTCATGATAGCTCTTACATGATCAGGATCAGGTTTCATACCAGACTTATTAAACACAAATCCAAGATATTTTACTTCAGTTACACGATACTGTAGTTTTCTAAGATTAAATTTAACATTCAATTTTCTAGCTCTTTCTACAACTTTACATAAAATTTCATCATGTTGTTTTTCATTATCAGCACAAATTAACATGTCATCAAAATATATTACAACACCCGGAATATCACCAAAATTCTTTTCATTAAACTTCTGAAAATTTTCTGGGGCAATACTTATACCAAAAGGAAGTCTATTAAACTTAAAACATCCAAATGGGCTGTTAAACTTACATAGTTCACTGGACTTATTATCAAGTTTTATCTGATAAAACCCATCTTTTAAGTCAAACACAGTAAAAATTGATTTATTACAGAACTTTGGAATCAATTCTTCTATCGTAGGTATTAAATAATATTCTCTTTTAATAACCTTATTAAGATCTTGGTGATCCAAACAAATCCTAATCGTACCATCTGGTTTTTCAACAATTACCAAGTTATTAACCCAACCTTCAGGACTTTCTACTTTACTTATAATACCATCTTTTTCAAGAACTTTTAATTTATCCTTTAATTTTATTTTAACAGTCTCTGGAATTCTTCTAGGGGGCTTAACAATAGGTTCAATACTTTCATCTATTTTAATAGAACATGTAGAATCAAAAGTACCTGTACCTTCAAACAAATCACCATTCTCACTCACAAATTGATCTTTACTTAAAGTTTCAGCAATATTTACTTCTTGCTTTTTAATAAGACCAAGTTCTACACAACTAGTTAATCCAAGTAATGGTTTAGAATACACCTTGCAATCAACAATAACAAACTCTAGTTTTCTACGTACGTCATTAACACTACATGTTAAACTAACTTTACCAAGTGGTTTAATTTTAGCACCACCAAAAGCTTCTAATATAATATTAGTACAGTTCAGTTTTGTTGTAGATCTAAGGGCATTATACACATTATGAGATAAAATATTTACAGCTGCACCTGTATCCAGCCTGAAAGACAATTCAGTACCACTATCTTTATTTTTTTAACCCAACATGACACTCTGTTGTCATCATCAGAGACACTATAGATCTCGAAATTTTCGGTAATCTCAGTCACCTTTCTTGGCTTTGCAGTTGACGTTTTACACCCGACTGCAAAATGTCCGTTTATGGCAGATATTGCACTTTTTTCCAAATGCTGGACAGTTTCTTTTCCTGTGTTTGGTATTGCACCTTTTACAAAGGTACACTTCTGAGGACGTTTCACGAAAACGAAACGGTTTCACCTGTTCCGTTCTTCTTTTGATTACATCCATTTCTGTTGAGGTCGCCGAGGGATGAAGAATCGCCGACTGTTGTCTGCTGATTTCAGCCGATATGCAAATCTACCGTTTTTCCCAACGTTAAATTATTTTCTCTTAGCAACCTTTCCGTAAGGGACTGTTCAGTTAAGCCAACGACTATTCTATCGCGGACGACACTATCTGTCAGTTCTCCGTATTCACAGTTTTTTACTAATTTTTTTAATTCCGTTAAAAAATGATTAAAAGATTCTCCTTCTCGACCACGACGTTCTTCCGAGGATTCGTGGAATTTTCAAACTCGACTACTACAGCTTTATAACTTTTTCGGTCTTCATCCGTTAGGGAGAACGTATTGAAAAGTTCCACGCTATCTTCGCCAATACAATTTAGTACTATTGCTATCTTAACCTCATCGGGCTTTTCATTGTGACCAGCGGCCTTCAGAAAGTTTTCAAAGTTCTGGTAAAATCGCCTCCACTCTTCGGAAATGTTACCGCTTAGGTTGAGGTTTCTCGACGGTTTCAAACCCTCCATATTCTTTCAGCTACTACAGCAGCGAGCAAGGTTCTTCAAAGGCTGCGCCATGTTTAAGATCTTTATTAAGACGAGAAGTACACACAACAGGCAGAGCAACAGGAACAAACAATATATATACAGCGTGCCACATGGCTATTACGTAATGCAACCACAGTTATAGATAGTTACACAACAATCCTGTTGAAATATGGCTGTGGGCAAGCCCTGAAGGTAAGGAAGGACAACTGGCTCCAACACCTCGGAGATGTAGCGCTGGCTGTTTAAAGTACCAGCAATGCATACTAGAGTAGTGCGAAAGTAATATCCAATACCGCCCCATACATAATACCCGGTGCAGGACCAATGTGGCAGTGCATAACGCAGCTGTTCAGCATCCTCTCTCCACGGTGTCTCCAGACTCGAATCCGACCATCGTGGTGTTACAGACAGAAGCGTGACTTTTCAGTAAAAACAATTTCATTCCATTGTGCTGTCCACATCCTTCTTTCATCGCACCATTGATGTCCGTGGCTCTGCGTCAAGGGTAGACAAAGCAATGGACGTCTTGCAGACAGACCACTCTGCTGTAAATGGCGTCGAATGGTACGCGCAGACACTGGATGATGCGTTACAGACTGAATGTGCTGTGCTATTATTCGTGATGGTGGCTGAGCGATCCGTCACTGCCAAATGCACAATATGCCTGTCATCACGTGAAGTGGTGCACTGAGGTGGATGTGATTGAACACGTCAGTTTGTCGTACCCTGCTGCATCCAACGATCACATATCCGCATTACAGTTGTTTGGTTTCACCGATTTCCCTGAAAGATAATCCACAATCTCGGTAGGCCACTATCCTTCCTCTGTCGAACTCGGATACTTGATCAAAAGATGATCGCTGTTTTCTACAAGGCATAATTGATCGTTTGTTTGAAAAAAAAACACAAGAAAAACACAATTGCCATACTTGAAATCTCCAAGCCTTAAATAGCGCTTTGAAGTGGCGCCACAGGCGCACGTGATGTGCGTCTGCGTTGAAATTCTAATCATTTGCATATCTCACCTCCGCTAATGCATGTTGTAAATTTCATATTATTTGCATGCTTCCTTCAGGGTCTTGCATTTACGGTGGCCAGCAGTAAAAATGGAATAACCATGTATTTTGTTACAAAAAAATTAAAAAAGTGATCTAAAAATATAAAATAATTTATTTTAAGAGGGTTAAACATTTGATTATACATCAGTAGTGTTGAAAAATACTGGTCGTTTGTCTGTTCGACCATTATTACATCATAAGCTCTAATATTTTCCGAAAAGAACAGTTAAAAACCACTGGTTGATGCACACAGGGGACAGGGTTGCCACATGTAACGTTTTGCTACTATTTATCAACCTTGGCGACTTTTGTTATCTTTATAGGCAAAATTATCTCAGGAAGGTACTAATTAAAAAAAAATTTATTACTTTTTGAAAATGTGGGCAACTTTTTCATTATCCCCAAAGGTCAACAAAATTTTTGCCCTATTTTTTAAACTTACAGCAGACAAAAATATTTATTAGATTTTTCTTGAGAGAGAACATTTTCCAAGTATGTCAAGTTATGCACCAACCATGAAAGAAAAACTTTCAAATCGATGGTTGCTAGATTGTTATCAAAACTTTATAAGAAAATATTAATGTTTAAAAATTATATTTAAATTTTGTGGCACAATCTTCCAATCTATGCTTTATTCTTAATTAGCATATTTTTTGTTTTAGCCAATTCATTTTCTATCTGAACAAGTAAAATTGCTATTAAAATGGGATTTAAGTGGAGTCTTAAAATTGTCTGGCAGAACTTAGGTGTCAAGGAACCAGATATTCGTTAGACATAGGTTGTCCTGAAATATTCTATCATTTTTGTTGCTCCCCAAGCAATTTGAGAATGGGTATTAATGCCAAAACTAAACATACTTTTCAAGGTCTGCACTGGCTTTGTCTGACTGTATTCCGTAAGAGCATTCAAATTTAAGAACCCAATTTTTAAAACAGTTCTAGTGAAACAGGATATTGACGTTTACATTCAAGTTGAGGATAATTCGATAATTGAAGACATGAGTAGACTCTCTTGTATTGCCTCAAACTTTTGCGGAAGTCGAGAAAAAACACAAGTGGAATTCTCGTAGGCATTAAAAATCACCTGACCTCTGTTCAAAATAAAAATAGACCTTTCATCAGTAATGATGAAATAACATGTATCAATTTATGGATTACGAAATAGTCGAATCTTGATATTTTTTTAAGTGAACTGGAACAAAGTTTAGCTTATTATTCCTACTTAAAGATGCTTAATAACTTTAAGTTCACAGTATAAAGGCTTTTTGTAAAAATTATTCCTTTATTCTAGTGGAAGATTGTGAACGAAACGATGGTTCACCGGAAAAGCCGTACTTCATGTCCAAAGAGCTGATGAAACTTCTGCACAAAAAGAACAAGTTCCGAGAACTCTCCCCGCCTTCCTCTCCTTCTCGACCTTGAATCTGATGGAGATCGTTTCGAATATACCCTTCCTCGTTCTTTGAGTAGTTCTAATAGCTTTAAAAATCCAAAGCTTTTTTATCGCCCTTAATGTCATGGCTAAACCATGTTATTTCGGCTGTCATTGTTCCTTCCTCTCCTCTTTCATGCTGCTACGTGCAGTTGACATTTATCGTTCACTTTTCACTACCTTTAAGTGTCATGCTCAACATCTGTCTGCATTGTATTCATATTAATTTCGCACCTGTCAATTTTTATGGAAGTCTTCTGCATAAACACTCGACTGTCTGGTCTTTCCGATGAAAAAGAGTTCTTGATTTTTCTTTAGGGATCTAATTTGCAAGAGTGATACCGATTTTGAAGTTTAAACTACCTTAAAAAAACTGGTTGCTAGATGTCATAAAACCTACTTTGGGCACTAATTTTCAAGAAAATCTAATTAATACACCTCTCAAGAACAAGTTCAATCATTTTGAATATATATTTGGCATAATTTTGAGTAAAGTATTGAAAGTTTGTGTGCCAAATCGGTTTCGCCAAGTTCAAACTGCTGGCAAGTATTTAAAAGCAGTTGTGAATAGGATTACCTTTCCAGTTTTAAATTACTTTTACAAAGCCCTATTTGGTGCAATCGGTACTAATTTCACATTTTTAATAATTTTTTTTCTTCCGTAAATTGTTTTTGGCAGTTTTTACTTCCGACAGGAATGTGTTGGTTTTGATGTAAAAATTCTTCCAGATTTTTTCCTAGGAAGTTGACAGGTGTATGTTCACTTCTTATCAATGAAAAACCTTTTATGTCATTATTTTGATTTGTATTTTCTATCATTTAAATATTCTCGTCTTTGTTTCACACTTTAATACCTGTATATACTGCTGTGCTAGTTTCAACGGCGATATCACCAAGTTTGGTCATTACAAGTTGATGATTGTTACATATTATGCATAAGTATCTAATACATACAACAACCTTAGTTAATACTAGGATTACTCAACCACCTGTTGATTGAGCATATTATCACTATTTTAAAATTTTATTAGGCATTAGATATTTTTATATCGATGCCTTACCATCAAAATCTTACAAGTCTTCAAATCAAAATTTTCAGGAATCAAAACTACACTCTGCCTGCCAAACCAGCTATAAAATTTGCAGATAGACGATTTTAAAATGGATGTAGACCTACAAACTTTTGTAACCTTTTTAGTGAACAGATTGCTTACCGAATAGTATTCACAAACCAAAATACAGGACTCGTGAGGATTTCATATCAAACTGCTGAGGCACTTGGAGTTTTTAACCTTATAGGGTGGACTTGGGGATACTGCATACTTGTCTAGCATGGCAGTATAGTTACCTGTGTAGATCCTGTGTCTTTTGGTCCTCTAAAAGAGGCTTTTCTTGGCACATGGCAGCTAAAGGTATTTCACGTGAAAAGAAAACTATATCTAACCATAACTTCCACATGTATGATGTATTGTACAAATTTTCCTCTAACCCTTTTGACTAAACAATTCATACATCCTTTGATCTCGGAATTCCAAGTTCTTTCTAAACATTTGTCCATCCTATAAATGATGATAAAAGTTCTGAAAAGGATCCACATTCAAGTGATACTTTTTTGAACTTTTAAATGTGATAAATATAGTATTAGCTTGTGTGTAATAACAATCTGTCTGCATCCAAAATAGCAGCCATTTCTGTCCTCTTTAAGGCTTTATGATTACGAAGAAGACAAAATGGAAGAATGTTTAATCTAAGATAAACACCGACAGATGCATGCCCATAGTCGATTGATGCATCTGTTTCTGTCAAGAAGGATCTCAAATGCATATATACCCATAAATCGCATTCATTACCTCTAAGGCTGCGAAATCTGATTTTGACTCAACAGAAAAAGAACAAATTTTTTGACTAAAGTGAAGAGATCATAAGACTGCTTTGTTCAATTTCAATTTCCGTTGTTTTACTGAAGCAACCAGTTTTTCGATTTTGAGTGAAGGAACCTCAAAAGAGAGTACAACATGTGCCTTGTTCTTACATTTCGATATGAAATTTTCAAATTGTAGAGTAAACATTCTTACCGAAGACCAACACAATTTTCCCTCCTTTCAGCGCAATAAAAACGTGTTCAGTGGTAATCCCTTTTTAGTTCAACCTAGCACCATTTCATGATTTTAAAATTCTTCATTTCTATATAATCGCCTTCTATTTCAAGCTTGGTGTCTTTAAAACTAGGATTATTGCTTTCTGCTACTTAGGAGATTTTTTTTCTCATGCTTTAAAAGCGATCAAAAGAAAAAAGTGCTTTCATAAAATGTTTATTCACATTAGCGACTGAACTAAAATTCGATTTAGTAAATTGCTCTAATCTCGGATGTTTCGGTGACTTCTCTTCATTTCTTCAATTATATTCATCTGCCTGAAGAGCCTGCTAGTGCTTAACTATAAATGCAGATTTAAAAAGATAAAAATTCAAGTTGAGTGTTCAATTTTTAAAACTTTATGTCACCAATTTTCTTTTTAACTGCAACGGGATATTGCACAGAACTTGATGGTTTGCGACTGGAATGTTTTCTTAAAATTTAATTCAATAAAGTAGTAGACTTAATTCATTGTAAAGACATTTTTTATTTATATACTGCAAAAGCAATTTTTGTTAAATTGATGAATAATTAAGTCTAAAAATGTATCTAAAATTATATACTTTTATCCTTTCTATACCCTCTAGAATGTTCTGTTATTAATTATACAACAGTAACAAAAATTGATACAACTACTTGCATTTGAAATAATACTACTTATAATAATAATACTTGAAACAATATTTTCCCCATTTGTCGCACTCTCTTAAATCCTAAAACTGTTCTTAAAAATCTTTATTTTTCAGTCGGTGATGTTTCGAACGCACTCGTCCAAACATTTCATAGGTTTGCAAGATATAAATGAAGGTAACGTGATGGAATTAGATGCAATGTGAAGCTTTTAATCTTTAGTATGCTCACTGCCATGTAATTTTAAAATCCATTGGTTTTATTTCATAAACAACCGTATTGCCTTTCCAATATGAGCACATATGCAATGCTTATATTTTTTACCAAAACGAGCCAGCACTTGCATATTTTTGCTACGCACAATCGAAAACTTTTCTATTAACGCGCATTTACAGCTTAGTCTGAAATCGAAAACAAAACCCATCGATGTGACGAGAAATAAACCGCCAATTTCCAGCATAAGCATTGGTTAAAGCATATTGTGATAAGTTTTTCATTTATAGGTCGCGACTCCATATTCACAGGTGAAATTAGGTAGATGTGGATTCGAAACCTATTTTTTAATCTGACAAGAAATCATTAGTTAGTTTTTGTATTGATCTGGTGGTACTGATAGAAAACATTGTCAACCAAACATATTTCTATGGTTACTTAGCTTTAAAATACTTCTTCCACTGAAATGGAATTAAAACTACGTGATGTCTTCCGAAAAACAGCTCTTCATAGCCCAATTGACTTCAGAATGCATGCACAATACTATTAAAGCTAGTTCCAAGACTGATTGTTCGATGCGTCGAATAGCATGCTTTTTAGTGTTGACACGGTTTGATATTCTTATTTACAGTGTTAATTGTGAATTTTACTTTTTTTCTTTTTACTATGCTAATTTCTTTTTTAATGTGATGTTTTTACTGAGTTTCAAATGGTACTAAATATGCCAGTAAATCTTGTTTGAATGAAATTTGCTCTTTTCGATTGAGAGATATATATAGCCCTTGTAGACAGACTATAAGAACTTTTTTTATCGACTCAAAGTTGCTAAAAAGAAAGTTCGAAAAGATGTAAAAAGTTACTGGTGTGTCTCATACGGTGCATTATACTACGGGTTATTTTATAGATATTTTTATTTTAAGCACAAATAAACAAGATTTATTCTGAATGGGCTTATTATGCGAGGCTTATCGAGGTGTTTCGAATTGAGAGAAAATGTTTTTCCGAGCATGTTCGATTGTGTTTCTGCTCTCAAAAACGTGCTGTAGTATTACGATATTGAATTTGCTCAGAGTTGTAATATATTTTATGAAAATATCCTTATGTCATGTTTTTTGATATTGTTGTAGAGCATTATATTAGAAGTATATTCAGTGTTTTTCTGCGTTATCGTGTTTAATAAAAATTTATATGACAGAAAGGAAATGTTGGATGTTTCTGTGTATTGTGTTTTATGATGCTAAATAACATTGAGTGAAATTTATTTTTAGCCCTGTAAACGTTATTTGCTAAAAGCTTTTACGTGAATTCAGAATGGTGTGTTTTTTCTTTTAAACACACATCGTTAAATAGTCGTATCTATTGATTGAAAGAATCACAGAAATAGATGGTTCATGTAGTTAAAAACTGGCTAGAAATCTTGCAAGGAAAAAGTAGACTTATCAAATGGTGGAATAGAGCATACACTCGTCAAAGGGGTTTTTGCATGTTTTCTATGAGAAATTGTGTTGAATGGAAATATAGTTTTAAAAAACAAACAGCATCACAGGAATTCTGCCCGTTTGGTGGCAATGCTCTTGGCACGTTTTTTTTATATCGCTAAGAAAATAATTCTTAAAAGAGATTAAAAAATGACCAGAAAATAATTCTTAAAAAAGATTAAAAAATGACCAGAAAATAATAAGTGTTAACAGAAATTAATTAACGGGAAAAAATGAAAATGTTTGAAAAACCATGTACCACACGAAAACCGCATTTTAAAATACAAAAAGGACACTTTTCAAAAGAAATGTCAAGAAACGACAATACAACCTTATGCTCAACGTATAAATTCTTACCACAGAGAACTGGGGATTCTTACAATTTACATGAAACGGAAAAAAATTTAAAAGAACCAATGAAATCGAAGGACAATTATCGGATCTGAATTTTATACTTCGGAAACAGCCTATTGGTCAAAACTGTTAGATGTCATACTGGGAAGACTGCTGATTGCTGAACAGATTTGTATTGTCAACTTTCAGGGTTAAATATAGAGTTGAAGTATTAGACTAACTGTAATTTATGTATTTATATTTCGAGTTTCAAATAGTTCCATTAATATTTCTCTAAGATATAAAGATTTAACTTCCAATTTCATTAAATTTAAATCTTATGTTCGTTACTTTTAAAGTTTCACAACTAACCTTAACATGTATAAGAGTCTCAGTGAAAACTTAGTTTAGAATCCTTCCGTTGTTGTATGTGTGCTATGGATTTATTAAAACTGTAAAATTTGATTTATTGCAGTTTCAGTAAAGTTTGACACTAACTTTCCTACACTAAATTATTCATGCGGAGACTGCTTTGTTGAACAGAGGTAATTTCACATGCATATGAGGACTGGTGAAATAACTAGGTGATAAATATATATAAATCAAACACAAAATGCACTGGCAGCGCAGGGCCTCAAGGGACAATATATAAAATGAGGCGATTGTAATTTTTTTAAAGTTTAGTCCAGAACAGATATTCACAGTGGACGGTGCGATATTCTTAAGTCTATAAATAGTATTCTGTACCATGTATGTAATAAATCGTTTATGGCAAAACGGGTGATGTAATAACCGAGGCAACGGCGATTTATTGCTAAACATGGTAACGTTGTTTTGATCCAGTTTTAAGGCAACCCTTCGCTGGGAAAGTTCGTTGATTCAAACCATAGCAGGGTCATTCCACGCAAAATGAGCAAATAGGCTGTGGCTGACACATCACCGATTTTAATGAAAATTAGTTTCTAAATAGATCGCATATAGTAAGGAGGAATTGCCAAATATTAAATGTCAGAAATGGATATTTTATTTTTTATTGAATTTTAAAATTCAAGGTCACACAAATGTAGATTTTTGTAGCACTAATAGTAGCCTGTTTGAGACCCAATATTTCAAAAAGTTATTGACACAAATTATAAATTTTTATATTATTACATTCTTCAGTAAAAGTTCTTTCAGGAAATGTCAGAATTTTGTTTAATATCCGGCACTTCTCGTTCTGAAGGATCGGCGAAAATAGAGATTTGTCCAATATGATACCAATTTCAAATTGCTCTAGTACCTCTAAAAATTGAAAGACAATATCAAAAATAATTCTTCACAAAGCCCTTCTTCTATATAAAAGGTAGGTATAATTTAGTGATTGTAGTCCTATTCCTTATTAAAGAAAAAAAAATAATAAAAAAGGAAAATAATTGAAAACTGCGATTTTTCTGTATTTTTAAATACATATTTTATTGTAAAGGACAGCTCCGAAAAACTCACAAATTTTTTCAGTATTATGTGTCCAGATGTATATTATCTGTCCTGAAATTTTCATCATTGTAATTTGCTTATTTTCGTCCCATGAGCATTTTTAACTAGATGAAAACATAGTTTTATTTTATCGCATGATGAAACAAAACAGGCGGAAACACGCCATTAAGCCATCCATTTCCTCATCGTAAGAGATGCTATTACATTCAATGACAGATAATAGAATAAATAAACACTACTAAATGAATTATGGTTATAAATGTGCTTGGGTTGCTATAAACTGATAATTTTTTACTGAACCGAAAGCTTTCAAACACCGGCGAATGTTCAAGTGCCAATCCATACGTGTTCCATCCAGTGAAATGATCATTAGTCGGTTAGTGAAGTCTTTTGGATTTTCTTGTAGTTTTTAGGAAATATTATTACTATGTTTTATTTTCATAGTAAAAGAGATTTTAAAATTCCTGAACTTTCGAAATGTGACGTGGGAGAAATGTTGCAAGAAAACTGCCATAAAATCCATTATGTAAAAGAAACCGGATTAAAAGAACTTTCCGAACTTACAGATAAAGCCAGAGAATTGTTGTATTTGAAATTAGGTAGGAAGTTTGAAAACATTTGTCTTCACCATGAGAAAGTGTATTTACTGAAGTATACTTACTTATTCCGACGAACTTGTTGTGTTGTAATCCTTTTAAAAGTCACAAACGTGCCGTGAAAAAGTCCCTGCGAATAATAACACTAGATATTGCCAAGAAATCAGCTGGATTGCTCTCGCCAGGTAAAAAGATCTGTCTCACATGTGAAATTGGTGTTAAAAATTTTATTACAGAAGAGGATGCAACGGATTTTGATTTTGAAACGGAAGTTTTAGAGAAACAGTACGAGAAACTCAATAACAGCCTACAGAACATGGGAAATTCGCCTGTTAAAAAGGTTCGTAAACTCAGCATGACTTAAAGAAAACATTATGGCAGAAGAAAATTACAGAAATTTGTTTCAACTGCTAAAATAAATTTGGGAACTGTTTTGCAAGTAAACCTCAATAAAATTAACAGTACACATGCGACTGAAAGTAAGGAAGATTTTTTATTGTTTAATAGAACACCTGAAAGCAAAGTTTGCTGAAACAACATCCCCTGCAGAAAAAATTCAAATTCGAACTCTTGTTCCAAAGAGCTGGAGTCTGGAAAAAATAAGGACAGAATTTTCTACCACATTGTATTTAGCAAGGAAAACCTGCTAAGAGACAAGGCGAAAAAAATTAATGAAAATATTATTGAAATAGTCTGATGACATAAGTCGGCTATGTCCAGGAAAAAAAAAGACTATGTTAATGTAAACACAGATGAAGGTAAAGTCCCAAAACAAAAAAGGTTGATTCTTTGTAACTTAAAAGAAGGATACCAGCAGTTTAAGGAACAGCATGGGAGTGCAAAGATTGGTTTCAGAAATTCGCTGAATTAAGACCGAAACATTGTGTACTAGCTGGAAGTAATGGTACACATTCCGTGTGTGTGTGCACTATACATCAAAATATGAAACTGTTGTTACACGCTATTAAACCTCATTATTCTTTGCTAGAGCTAATGAAATTATATGTTTGTAACATTGAAAAGGAAAAATGTATGTTCAGAGAATGTGATAAGTGTCCAAAAGATCAATTTCGTGCTCAAATAGAAAAGTTTGAGGTTTTCCAAAATTTAGAAGAAATTATTTACAAGCGTTGGATTTCGACCGACAGATCTACTCTAATCACACAAGTCCAGTCAACAGAAGAATTTCTTGACTCGCTTGTTGAGAGTATGTCTGGATTGACAAAACATCATTCCATTGCTAAATCGCAGTCCAAATTTTTGGAGGAAAAGAAATTGACTGTTTCCCAGGAGGAGTGCATTGTACTCCTCGATTTTTCAGAAAATTATTCATTTATTGTTCAGGATGCAATTCAAGGATTCTATTGGGAAACTACTCAAGCTACACTGCATCCATTTGTACTTTATGGGAAGGATAACGAAAACAGGTTTCAAATCCTTTCAATGTGTGTTATTAGTGACCATACTAGACATGATACATTGAGTGTATTTGCATTTCAGACTGCCGTAATCCCTTTTATAAAAGAAAGGTTTCTTTCTGTGAAGAAACTTATCTATTTCAGCGATAGGTGTTCAGCACAGTATAAAAACCGGAAAAACTTTTCCAACATTTGCCATCATGAATCCGATTTTGAATTGAAGGCAGAGTGGCACTTTTTCGCTACAAGTCATGGCAAAAGCCCATGCGATGGAATCGGTGGAACTATCAAACGGTTAGCCGTAAGAACAAGTTTACAGAGACCATACAACAATCAGATTTTAAATGCAAAACAACTATTTTCCTTCTGTACTTCAACCATTTCAAACATCAAATTCTTTTATGTGCCTTCAACTGATGTTATTCAAATTGAGTCTTATCTTCAACAAAGGTTTAATGAAGTGACCGCAACCATTACGGGAACTCGTAACTGTCATTGCTACATTCCTATTCCAAATTGTACGACACTAATTCGAGTGTCATATTTATCGCAATCGCCAGCAAAAGAAGTAAAGAGTTTAAAAAGAATTCAATCTGTAATTGCAAAGAATATTTTAAAATCAAGATAACCAATGGGAGCAAAGAAAAGATTTCAAACAAACCAATGAAATCAAACGGATTTTGGAAGATTTTTCTAGAACATTCAAAATGAAAGTTTCCGTTTGCCGAGGCTACCATGAAAACCACAACAACCGTAACGACAGATGGGTTGCCTTAATTTATAATAACTCGCTACTAGAAGTGCGCCAAAAAATATCGCCAAGCCGTTGCCATCACTCAAAAAACGTAGAGTGTAGCTGTAACTTACTTTGCTACAAATACGTCCCGGATGCTACATCTTTACCCAAAACTGTGTTTCTCTGTTCGTAACAGTAACATCTATCTATAGTATACTAGCCACTGCGTGGCTAGTACGGCGTTGTCCGTGCTGTACTTTGTGGGGTTAGGTGTGTCCATTGTAAACGTTTGTAAACCACCGGTGTTTGCTACGCATTCCTATTTGGTTTGCTTCGCAAACCAACACCACGGATAACGCCGTGATGGCCTCGTTATTGTGAAATTGGAATTGCGAAGAGATCCAATTGGTGTGACGTGACAATTTCTTGGAGGGTGGGGTGCCAGCTGAGGTGTTATGTTATAATTTGAATTTTTACTGGTGAAACTACAGTCAAATGATTCCAAACTTTGTACGTCTTTGTTATTTTAGGTTTTTACTAGTATTTTTAAAATCATTTTTCATTTTCGTGAAGAAAAACACCTGGCTACCCGGACCTTGACTCGGAGCGAAGTTCTGTTCTGTGATCGCTGGTTGCCATGGTTTCTCATTTCAAAATGGTAAGGTCAGGTGGGGGTAAAATCAAGCTTTTTTTAGAGAAGCCTCTAAAAAAAAATATTAAATTATTTTATGAAACTTTTGATACATTTTATTTATATTGGATTCATATAAATTAAACATGAAGCATAACCATTCAATTTTTGTTAGATTGTTTTCTCACAGTGATACAGAAATTTTCCCACCATGTTCACTTAAAAGAACATGGTGGGAAAAAGTGGGGGTAGTTCTAAAATTAGTGTATACTATTGGAAAACTGCCATAACGGAGTTGCTCTTGGTGTTGCGAAGCAAACCAACATTTATTTATAACAACTCTCATTGTCAAATTCGAATTGAGAAGATATAAAAACTTTTCATTGGTTAAAACATCGCCACTCTTGCTCTGTACTCTTTCTCTTTGAAATCTCAATGTCTAAAACAGTGTTTAAAGATGGAGTGAGAGAGAGTTTGCAGCATTGATTTCTTTTAATCGTTTAAAGGTGAGTCGAGAAACTGCATCAGAAGATACAATGCTCTTAGTTGTTCCTCTTTTCTGTAATGAGAATACGGTGTTGTATTGCCTTTGTGTTCAGAAGATATAGTCCAGCTCCTTTAAATCCTTTTACTGCATTTACCGGCTTCCTTCTTTCAAACATCTTCCAAGAGAAATAGAAATGAGATGTTTTCGAAGCATTTTGTTATATGCTTTCTCTAAACCAATGTTTTAAAATCTCCTTCCAGGCTTTTTTCATAGGAGAAAACACTCCAACATCTAATGGTTGTACATTAGACATTTACTAAAGATTACACAGAGGTAAAAAAATATCCCTATCATACAACACTTGGGAAGCCTAACCATACCCCAAATTACCCCACCTCAGAAAATAACTCATAATAAATATAATTATAAAATTTATTATTATCTTTCTATGTAGATCTGTTCCTTAGATGTTCCTCTACAAGTCTGAATTAAAATTAATAGTTTTTGCCAGTTAGTAAGGATTTTTGAAGAAAGTTCATCAGCAGCTTAAACTTACTTACGATGTACAATAATCATAAACAAGATAGTTTGTAAACATTAACCTTCTTGCCAGTTTCTAAAACTAAAATAAAAATTTTTGCCATAATCTCAATACAAGTCTCTAAAACAGAATTAACTAAATATTTTAATTCAAAAAGAGAAAATAGGTGTTATTCAACACCCACCCACTTTACCCGTTGTCCCCACCTGGCACTACTGTAATTTTAAACTATCCTTTGATTTCATTGATTCTTTTTAGTTTTTCTTTTTGATTTTATTGGTTCTTTTAATGGTCGTTTGTCAGTAGTGGAATTTTCTTTCACTTTAAAATATGTCACTGTACACTGCTGTCGGCTTAGGTTGTATTTTATATAATTTATTTACTTGTGTGCGATGTGTGTGTGTGTGTGTGTGTGTGTGTATTTTTTAAAACGTTTATAAATGTGTTTTTGAAGCTTGTGATTTTCCGTTGTAAAAATTAAAAGATTTGAAATAATTATTTCCTTGGCGACCGTAGAAGTGAGTAAAAAAAAGAGCCCTTGCCATCGCGATAAACGTAGACTGAAGCTTTACCTATAATCTATTTAAGGATATAACTAATCAAATATCAATTCATCTCTGTATTTCAAAAATTGATCGAGTTATTTGCGAGCAGAAATATAACAACTTAACAGCTCTTTTGTTTCAGGGAAGGATGATTGCTGGACATGTAAAAAATCCCAAGTCGATCAATCAAATAGTTTATTGGCAATCACGGCAAAAATGTAGTTCCAAGCGAAACGACGTTTCAATTTTACATCTATACGCGTCTGTAAATGGGTTATAACTCAGCCAATTGGTGCGAATTTCGACTTGAAATATGGCACGCACTTTTTCAAATTGTGTGTCGAAATGGAGGGTCCCATTAGAAATTATGAAGTTGGTGCTGAATTTAATAAGAAGACGGTCCCTTATGAAAATTGTATGCATTTGAATTTATAGAAGATGTTAGGTTCTTGTCCAACGCCATCTTCAAATTTTAATTCGTATTCATCATGAACCTTATTCTCAGTTTTCTTTTCCGAACAAAAGTTGCGTTTTTGTTTTTCCGGAATATCGAAGAAACGTAGGGAGAATGGAGAGACGGCCTTGCAGTACTACAAATTTAACATTTACATTACTAATAACCCGTTGGGTACAGCTAGAGTCTACATTTATAGCGGTGGCGATTTTTGTTTTGGCGCACTTCTAGTAGCGAGTTACGGTAGGTTAAGGCAACTCTTCTGTATTTACGGTTATTGTGGTTTTCATGGCAACCTCCGGCAAACGGAAATTTTAAATTTTAATTTTGATTATTCTAGAAAGTTCTTTTAAAATACGTAATCACACATTTGATTTCATTGGATCGTTTGAAATTTATTCTTTGATTCCATTGGTTATTTTGATTTTAAAATATCCTTTGATTACGTTTGTTATTTTAATTTTAAATGATCCTTTGATTGCATTGGTTCTTTTAAGTTTCTTTCCTTTGATTTCATTGGTTCATTTAATGGTTTTTCTCAACTGTGGAATTTTATTTTAATAATTTTCTTTTCACTGTAGGATTCTGACGTTTAATGTTTTTCGCCATTAGTGGAATTTTCTTTTTAATAATTTTTTTTCCAAAACACACACACACAGTTCTGACGTATCAGGTTGTATTATTTCTTGCTTTTTTCTTTCAAAAATCTTTTTCTTTTTCAGCATGCCCACTGTATTTAGTGTAATTGTTTTCAGGGTATTCTTACCCAATATTCGCTGGTTCACAATTGTGTTTTGAAACATGTTTAAGCTTATTACTTTTTGTGAAAGGTTTTTAAAATATACTTATCAAAACGTTCTCACATGTGTTTTTAAGCTTTCATTTGCTGTTGTAGAAAGAAAAATATTTTTGTAAGAAAACGATTTTTGAAATAATACTTTTCTTGGCAACTTTAGAAGTTCACCAAAATAAAAAATCGCCAGGGCCGTTGCCGCTGCTATTAACGTAGACTGTAGCTGTCGTTGTATTGCTCCAGTGTGACGTTGCATTAATGCGAGAGACATTATCTCTAAATATAGGTGGCGCTTGTGTTTTTGCGGCGATACGTGTTTCCTGAGCGTGACGTCAATCTGCTTGATTTTCAGCTCCAGTGCGACGTTAATTATTTTACCACTACAATTGCTTGTTTTTCAGATACGATTTTAGCATTTTTGCGAATAAAAATTCGAAGAATAAATTGCGAACTGATACATCGTAGTTGATTAATAAACGCTAATTTGATTAAATTCCAAACGGGATAAACTACATTTTAAGGGTTTCCCCGATATGAATCATGAGAGAACAATTGAACAGCAGAGGTAAAATCTTCGCAGACTAGATTGTTTATTTACACTGGAATTCACTCATAAAAAGGAGTGGTTCGCAGTAGCTTAGTTGAAAGAGCAACGGGTTAGAAAATGGTGGTAATTGGTAAATTTTAATTAACGTCCTACTAGAGCAACACAACGGGCTATTGACGACGGTCCGGGATCAATCTCCTAAGGGAAAGATTCGTGGTCACCACCACGTAATTTTGAACCGCCGACAGATGTCGAGGCAACACCTCAGCTGGCACCCCACTCTCCAAACTTCTACACCAATTTAATGTGAGGACTTTCAGTCACAACAGATTTAAAGTGCACCAGCTGCCTCTACACACGCTTACAAACATCCATGCACTGACTCGGATTCGAACCAGGAACCTTCAGATCTGGAGTTTAACTCCTTAACCACCAGACCGTTGATCGGCGATTATTAAATGCAGGGTTGAATCAAATAGTTGCCTTGCATCTTTTGGAGCAATATGCTGGGTAATACGCCCTTCTAATATAAAGCAAAAAGTCCTTGCCACTCTATTTTGCATTTTAGAGATATCGGAGTGCCTACTGCAATGCAGCTTAACTCCCCGTCATCAGGTGTGTGTAACATAAAACTGATTTGCATAATTTAAGTAAGAAATTTATTTAGAAAAAATGAATTAAATTGGCTGGAAAAATTTAAAAATAGTTTTTAGCTGAACGAAGTTCTGAAAGATGGGGCGCCACCTCCTTTAGCGAAATCAGCAATTCAGTCGGTTACCCTTCCAAGTTGTGACCGCATTCGGAGGTGGCTAACTTCGATGATCCATTACTGTAAGTAGAATAAAAAATTGGTAATTGGTAATTTTTAGTTAACGTCGTACTAGAGCAACACAAGGGGTAGTGACGACGGTCCGGGATCAGTCCCTTAAGGGAAAGATCCGAGGACAACACCTCGCAATTTTGAACCACGGTCAGATGACGAAGCAACACCTGAGCTGGCACCCCACTCTCCAAACTTCAATCCCTAAGGATTAGATTCGAGTTAATTTGGGCCGACCAACCGGCATAGTGGTTAAGGTGTTAGCCTCTAGATCGGAATGTTCCTGGTTCGAATCCGGGTCCGGGCATGGATGTTTGTATGTGTATGGTGTAGAGGCGGCTGGTGCACCTTAAATCTATCGTGGTCGAAAGTCCTCACGTTGAGTTGGTGTGGAAGTTTGGAGAGTGGGGTTCCAGCTCAGGTGTTGCTTCGTCATCTAACCGTGGTTCAAAATTACGAGGTGTTGTCCTCGGATCTTTCCCTCAAGGGACTGATCCCGGATCGTCGTCAATAGCCCGTTGTGTTGCTCTAGTACGACGTTAACTAAAATTACCATTACCATTACCATCTTTATTATCATTTACTTGGGCCACGGTGGCCTGGTTGGTAATGGCAATGATAATTTTAGTTAACGTCGTACTAGAGCAACACAACGGGCTATTGACGACAGTCCGGGATCAATTCCTTTAGGGAAAGATCCGAGGACAACACCTCGTAATTTTGAACCACGGTCAGTTGACGAAGCAACACCTGAGCTGGCACCCCACTCTCCAAACTTCCACACCAACCCAACGTGAAGCCTGGCTGGAAGACTATCGGATTAGCAATCGGAGTTGCTAGTTCGAATCCAACAAACACCGTCGTGTACAAAGGGGGCTGGTGCACGTTAAAAGTGTAGTGCCCTCAAATGTCCTCATTTTGCAGTGATCTGGAAGTTTGGAGAGTGGGCTACCAGCTAAGGTGTTGCCACGTCATCCGACCCTTGTTCAAAGTTACATTGTGTTGTCCCTTTCCCGTGGGGATCAATCCCGGACCGTCGCCTAAAGTCCGTTCTTTTGTTCCAGTACGACGTTAAATAAAATACCTACCTACGTAGTTATTCAAGTTCAAATCAAGTCTACATAAATCCAACCTAGAAGCAACAATTTTTTTTTCTTCCGGAAATACAATATCAGCGTGTTCGTTATAATCAGACTAATCAAGGTACAAATAGAATGTCGCAATGTTCAATCATTAAAAGGAAATCAATCTTCTGAAGGAGTTTCGCTCCATTAGTGTTAATACCGTGAAACTGGATTTTTAACGAAACTAATTAACAGCGAATTCATTAGTTTAACCCGGAAAATTCATTAAAAAGGAAAAAATTTTAACACAAGGGAACACCGTTTTTTTCCGTTGAAACAACGACAAAAAATCACTTTGTAAAAAGGAGTCCACTTATCTTTGTCAGATTGCCCGTCACTCCAACTTGCAAGGAATTTAAAGACGTTTTTAACGAGCAATCTGTGTTGGGACTTGTCTTTTTTCTCCCACTAGTCTGATCTGAAAATTAAAAAATCGTCAATTTAAAAACATTTCTGCGGCACAAGTATATAAAAGTTAATTGACTTGGTTTCGGTTGTTGAATTAACGTCGCACTGGAGCAGCACAACTGTCTATTGGTGTCTGTCCGGGATGCATGTTACCAACATTTACTTGAATAGAAGACATGGGGAAATTTTAAACTCGCTGATTCGTTGGTTTCTCACCCCGTGATTTATGACGTCCTTCACTTATAGTGCGCACTGCTTGAGAAATGTCAATATTTACTTGCAATGTTTGCGAAAAAAAAGTCGAAACTGCTTCGACCGAAAATAGAATACTAATAAAAAAGAAAGCGATAGCTTTTAGATGATTACCAAGCGACAGTTCAACGTTTTTTTTGCCATATACTCGTAATTGTGGTTTTATTTCCAGTGTAGAATCTACATGCACAATTAAAAAATAGTCTTTTTTCGAACTTTTAAGTACAGTTGGGTCCTTGAACAGAATAGAAGGGGGAAACAGTGGACTTTTTCATTATTACTTGGGATCTGTTAAAATTTCCCCATGTCTTCTATTCAAGTAAAGGTTGGTAATATGCGTCCGAGATCCATCTCGAAAGGAAAGGTAGGAAGACAGCATCTCGTAAATATGAACCACGTTAAACAATTTAGACAGACTAGTTTAATTGATTGGGACATAATTATTTAGATGATTAATCAGATGACAAAGCAACACCTGAGCTGGCACTCCAAACTTCCACACCAACCCAAAGTGAGCACTTTCGGCCACGACAGATTTAAGGTGCACCAGCCGCCTCTACATTATACGCTTACAAACATCCATGCCCGGACCCTGATTTGAACCAGGAACCTTCCGATCTAGAGGCTAACACCTTAACCACTATACCGGTTGGTCGGCGCAATTTCGGAGTACTTGGGGTTTAATCCTTTCTCTGTGTTCCACTCCAATCTAAAGACTGATGTTGAAAAACAGCCAAAGGCCGTCGTGTACAAAGGCGACTGGTGCACGTAAAATACGTTGTGGGCTCAAATGTCCTTACGTTAGTGTGGAGTGGAAATTTTGAGTGTGTGTGTGTGGGGGGGGAGCAGGTCAGGTGTTGCCTCGACATCTGACTATGGTTCAAAATTACGTGGTGTTGTCCTGGAATCTTTCTCGTTGGGATTGATCCCGGACTATCGTCAATAGCCCGTTGTGTTGCTTCAGTACGACGTTAATTGAAATACCAACCTACCTAAAGACTGATGTACTAAATGAGCATTACGATTAATAATGTTTCGGACCGCCGTGGTAGCCAGTTGGTAGAGTTGCATAGTACCAGCCTGTTGTAATTTCGAGATTCGATCCAACTACAGACCTTCGTCTACGTGGGGGTTGGGACATGTTAAATCTATCCATGCCTCAAATGTCCTCAAGTTGTGATAAGGAAGTTCGGAGTTTAGTGTGTCAGATCAGGTGTTAACCTCGTCATCTATCCGTGGTTCAAAATTAAGAGGTGCTGCTCTTCTGGATTGATCCAGGACCGTCACCAATAGCCCGTTGTGATGCTCCAGTGGAATGCGAATTTAACTACCTACCTCGCCTTTACGTAACATCTATAGGCTTAGATGCTAGTCTCTTAGGACTAATAAACTTTCAATCTGCAGAGATGTTCACCAGATTGTTTTATTAAGATTCCAAGCTCTTTTCCCAGTGTCCTATCCCTCAGCTGTACGAGCTGCTTTCGACTTCTCACTCAACATGACTACTTACAAAGACTCACCGTAGCTGTTCTTGCTACTCCAATTGGAGTAGCAAGAACAGCTCTTTGTCCCTTTTGTAAACTGGATGAAATGACTGGATACCACCTAAAGTGACTGTTCAAAATTCCTGATTCCAACTGTAAATTATACTATAGAAATTGTTTCAAGACTATGTATGATCACTTGAGATCTCAGTTGGGCTGTTCTTCGAAGTATGTGGTAGTACAGTGAACTCACTCGGCGTTTTTACGAACTCGTGGGGATCAAAAAAAATGTTCGTAAAATTAAAACTTTGTAAATGGGAACGGGATTTTAAAAAATGCAACGTGCACTAAACTTTATTCATTAGCGATTCCAAAAAAAAAAAAAAAAAAATCAGCTATCTTCGTTTGCCTCCTGATAGCACTTCGGTAAACATACGATTCCATAGAGTTGATGCTATTAAGCATCTCAAAATGGTCATCAGCTTCAAAGAACCTATGTAGTCCTGACAGCCATTCTGTGGCTTCTTTGATAGTTGGCCCTGGGATGACCTCTACACATTCTTCTTCATCGGATTGTTCTTCGGCATTCCAGTTCAACATCTGATTGCTTATTTCATCATCCGATATCTCCTCTTTGCATGTTTGAGCATTCTCTTCCACAGTCAGAAAATCATGAAATGTAAGGTTTTCAGGAACTTGAGGATCCCTTCGACAAAGTTTGTTTAATCGTAATAATTTGAAAAGTAATTCGGAAGCCTTCATTCCATCCTCTTCGCCTTTTGTAGTCTGTTTATTATTCCCATGATTCAATTTTGCTTGGAATGTTCTGCAAGGAATATTCTAGATGGAATGTTCTACAAGGAATATTCTAGATGTGGAATGTTCTACATGGAATATTCTAGATGGTTCGCACAGAAATATGTATAAACGAGTAACAGTTGCTGAACTATGTTCTTTTTTTTACATTCAGAACAAAGGTCAAGTAATATCTTAGCACCAACTTCGTGCTTTTTTTGGATTCCAACCATTCTAAGTGTGTGGGGAGACAGCAGCGTGCTCCGCAATCCATGAGGGATTTTGCCTTGGGGTTCAATACCCTTTTGTGTTAATTTCTTCACAGGGAAGAATTGTCCATGTGGTGATTGAATTCATGATTCAACATTAAAATTCATACAGTCCACTATCACTGGTCGTGAGTAAGAATTAACTTACTACCAAATGAGCTTCTTCAAAGTTCCTGGATCAAGGCTTCATCTGAACTGAGATAGGAATAGATCTGGTGGATTTCTCTTACTGATTCTTTAATGAACCCTGCGTGTCGAAATGAGATGGCAATCGTTGCTTGGTAGACATCATTCCATGCACTTACAGATGCATCGCACTGAGTACATCAATCTCGTAACTGTTTTCAAGTTCCAGGTTCAGAATTACTATTTTAAAAGCATCTCTCTATATTTTCGTTTGAAACAATGGATGATGCCATGATCCATGGGCTGCAAAACCAAATTTCTTCCCCTCCAGCCAATTTTTTTTTCTGTCTAGAGAAAAACAAAGAAAAAAAAGTGAGGAAACTGAGTTCGTAAAAAAAGAGAGAATGTGTAATTTTGATTCGTAAACCGGAGGAGAAATTAATATTATTTCTATGGGATACTATTCGGGACCAAATTAGTAGTTCGTACAAAGTGCAGTTCGTAAATTGGAGGTTGCTAAAAACGCGAGTCCACTGTAGTATGAAATAAATAAAATATAAATAAAAAAACATACTTCATGGGACATCATAGCGATGGAATAAGAGCGCGTCTTAGTAGACAAAAGTTTCGAACGTTTCGGAAAGCTCATTCGAAATTATTGGCTACTATCAACGTTCTCACAAGACGTCCAACGTTTAAAGTTCACAAACCATTGTTTCCACATCGAAAATCTCATCAGTCCATTCCTTTAATGAAATAAACAGTTCTCAACTTAAAAAGTTTTCCAAGCTCCGGAAAGAAATTTACGAAATAAAAGGGGGAAAAAAAAAAAACTCAATTAGGAAAACGAGTTAAGAGGAAATGGGGAGGTGTAAAACGCGTCGAAATGAAGAAGAGAAAAAAACCTCCGCCAGAAGATGATCCTTGATATTTTTTGATCGATATCTGGCATCATTATCTCCAGTCCATCACGTGATTACGGAAGAAGAAAACAATAAAAATGGCGAACGTCGCAGGTACATGATTCGCTTCGATATTCGAAGCTGTAGAAGCGCCCGCTGAAAAAAAGCAGCTGCCACAAATTGAGAAAACGCATTCGAAACTAGCGTGCTGCCACTCAGTTTGGGGGTTTATCTAAATTGTTAGTCAATAAATAGGGGCAGGAGATGAGAAAATGTATTACGGTTACTTTTGATAGGGTTATTTTATTTTTCCGGGAATGGCAATTTTGAGGAATCGTTTCAGTTTTGAAGATGCAGAACGAATCCAAAGTGATACTTTATTTTTATGGTGGAAAATATGGCTTTTGTTAAACAGTAGATCCGGTACTGATACTGATTTTGAAAATAATACAAAGAGTGATTAAACTTTTAACCTGGTTAACCACATGGCTCTTCTAGTGGAGTGTACTGGGCGTGCATTTACGTGTAGTCAGTAAAATACAGGTGACTGAAGGACAGTCAACGTGTGCCCCAAACGTCAAATAGATTTTCCGATATTACTGAATGAGCCGTGATAACCCGTTTTGAAGTAAAAAGGAATAGCAACCGAAGGGTTACGAGTTCGAAACAAAGTCCAATCAAAGACCGTTGTGTACGTGGGGGCTGGTGCATATTAAATCAGTCATGGCCCCAAATGTTCTCACGTTGGTGTGGCGTGGAAGTTTGGAGAGTGGGGTGCCAGCTCAGGTGTTGCCTCGTCATGTGACCAAGGTTCAAAATTATGTGGTGTTGTCCTCGGCTCTTTCCCATTAAGATTGATCACGCATCGTCACAAATAGCATGTAATGATGCTCCAATACGATGTTCATTAAAATACCTATCTGTCAATACAATGTTTGTTCAACTACTCGATATAACTGTAAAATTATTCTACCTTTGTAGGTTCTTTGTATGTGTATAGTTTTTTTTTTCTTTACCTTGGTATATATTCAATTCGCGAAATGATATTGGAATTAAATTCAAGTAGGTATGCACAGTTGAATTAACGTTTGACTGGAGCAACAATAGGGCTAGTTGCAACGGTTCGGGTAATTGGTAGTTGGTGATTATTAGTTAACATCGTTCTAGAGCAACACAACGGGCTATTGACGACGGTCCGGGATCAGTCCCTTAAGCGAAAGATTCGAGGACAACACCTCGTAATTTCGATTTGGTAATTTTTTTTTAGTTAACGTCGTACTAGAGCAACACAACGGGCTATTGACGACGGTCCGGGATCAGTCCCTTAAGGGAAAGATCCGAGGACAACACCTCGTAATTTCGAACCACGGTCAGATGACGAAGCAACACCTCAGCTGGCACTCCGCTCTCCTAACTTCCACGCCAACCCAACGCAACGGTTCGATATCAATTCACAATAGAAAAATCCGAGGTAGTTATTTAGGTGTTTTAATTAACGTCCTAATAGAGCAAAACAATTGGCTACTAACGACGATCTAGGATTAATCTCCAAAGGGAAAAAATTCGACCACAGCACCACGTATATTTGATCCACGGTCAGATGACGAGGCAACATCTGATCTGACAATCCACTCTCCAAACTTCCACACCACGCTAACGTGAAGACATTTGAGGACACGACAGATTTAGCGTACACCCTCCCTACCTACCGGAGGTCTTTGTTTGGATCGAATATAGAACTCGTTACTCTCCGGTTGCTGAGTCACTATTCCAACCAATTCTAAACGTTATTAAACGCACAAGACCCTTTTCAAAACAAAGGCCTGAATTCGACACTTCTCTTAAAACTGTTGCAGTTCAAAATTACGAGGTAAAATAATGGTAATTTTTAGTTAACGTCGTACTAGAGCAACACAACGGGCTATTGACGACGGTCCGGGATCAGTCCCTTGAGGGAAAGATCCGAGGACAACACCTCGTAATTTTGAACCACGGTCAGATGACGAAGCAACACCTGAGCTGGCACCCCACTCTCCAAACTTCCACGCCAACCCAACGTGAGGACTTTCGGCCACGACAGATTTAAGGTGCACCAGCCGCCTCTACACCATACGTTTACAAACATCCATGCCCGAACCCGGATTCGAACCGGGAACTTTCCGATCTAGAGGCTAACACCTTAACCACTATACCGGTTGGTCGGCCGAGGTGTTCTCGGATCTTTCTCTTCTGGATTGATCCTGAACCGTCGCCGAACGGAAGGTTCCTGGTTCGAATCCGGGTCAGTGAATGGATGTTTGTAAGCGTCTGGTGTAGAGGAGGTTGGTGGACCTTAAATCGGTCGTCGCCGAAAATCCTAATTTTGGGTTGGTGTGGAAGTTTGGAGAGTGGGGCGCCACCTCAGGTGTTGCCTCGTTTGATCATGGTGGAAAATTACGTGGTGTTGTACTAGGATCTTTTTCTTAGGGGGACTGATCCCGGACTGACGTCAATAGCCCGTTGTGTTGCTCTAGTACGACGTTAACTAAAATTACCATTACCATTACCAATTCGTTGGGTTGGCGTGCAAGTTTGGAGAGTGGGGTGCCAGCTCAGGTGTTGCTTCGTCATCTGACCGTGGTTCAAAATTACGAGGTGTTGTCCTCGGATCTTTCCCTTAAGGGACTGATCCCGGACCGTCGTCAATAGCCCGTTGTGTTGCTCTAGTACGACGTTAACAAAAAAAATTACCAAAAAAATTACCATTACCAATTACCAAATAACCGAATTTCCTGAACCGTCGCCAATAGCCCATCGTGTATCTTTTTTTGTAGGTATGTAGTTGAATTTACGTCGTACTGGTGGAACACATGCAGAGGGTTGCTAGTTCGAAACCTGGTCCAACCATAGACCGTCGTGTTCTCGGTGCACGTTAGATCTCACATGACCTTAAATGTCCGCACCTTGGTGTCGTCGAAGTTTGGAGAGTGGGGTGTTATTGATTTCTTCGTCTGATCGTGTTTAAAAAGGACGTGGTGAAGTCCTCATATTATCCCCTTTGGGATTGATATTGACCTTCGCCAATATATGTGTTGTTCTAGTGCTAAGTTAAGGTGTACGTTTACACTAGATTTCTTTTTAATTTTGACTTTAAAAATCCAGTTTTGCTACCAAATTTAATTGAGGCATTCTTAAAATTTTTTCTGACAGAAAAAATTAGATTGTGCAAATAATTTAGTATCTAATTAAGATATAATTAACAAACTAGCATGTTTTTTTAGAGTGATTATCTCATATTCTAATTTGTTCAGTGTTGGAAATTATTCCTAATAGTATTCTTCATGTTTTAAACCTCCATCAAATTGCTAAAATAATTTTTTTTTTCACAATTTTTTAATCAAGGAAGCGTAGAAAATCAAAATTTGTTTCAGGAATTCAACATTTAAAAATCAATTAATAATCTATTTCTTAACCAAATACTCTGATTAATGTTCCAACCATCCACTGTATTATATAGATCACGATGATGCAAAAACTATTATAATAAGTGAATTCATTGTGGAGTTATTCACGTTTTGAACATAGCATTCTATTGCAAAAATGCAGTTCTTCAGAAATCGAGTTTAAAGTTTCGGAAATATGTCTGTTCATGGTGACAGTACCTAACAAAGACACTTGTAAATAATAAAAAAAACTATTTCGAATATTTGCAAGATCTTGCATCGGTTGAAAGCTAAGAAATTGGAAAATATTTTGAATTAATGAAAAAAATATTTATACTCTGTTCGAATTTTGTGATTTCTATTGTATACATACACCTTATTTCAATTACTTACCTGACTTACAACCAACTACCTACCACCCATGCATACTTTTGCTCCTTTACTTTGAATAGAATCCATTCTATATAAATTACGCGTCACGTTGTTTGTCCGCTATGGACTCCTAAACTACTTAACTGATTTCAATCAAATTTGCCCACCGTGTGCAGTTTGATCTAACTTAAAAGATAGGATAGCCTTCATCTCAATTTATAGCCGCGATATTATTTTATTGCAAATTATTGCGGCATCTGTTGACTGGATTGAGTAAGTATTCTAACAGATGGCGCTGTGTTGAAAGTACCAACGTTTCACATAAGCTACAATTTAATGGCATAACCACCACGTGTTGCTGAGTCTAAAGTATAAGTTAAATTTATTTCGTAGTAAACGCGCAATACAGTGATTAGCATAGCCGGCCACGTGTTATTTACACTGAATTATAAACTGAATTCATATTATAGTAAAAGTAATACAGTGGAATTTTATAATTCAAAATAATAAACATTATTGTTAAAAATTTAAAACTATCTGCCCTACCTACCTCATTAATAAGTTTAAGTATTACGTGTTATTTTCTAACAACTTTGTAATGTACTCATTTGTTACAGACTTGAATACAAAAAATAAAAAAAATCTATATATATAATTCTCTTACGTGGCACGCAAAAAAGACGTTATTTGTTTTCGCGTTTTGGCAACATTGTACGATTTTTTGTTTATCCCAAAGCCTCGCGCTTCAATTGAATTTATAGCGTTATCAGATGAAATTTTATTGAAAAAAAATGAATTTTTGTCGAACTGTTGCAGTAAATAATAGAAATCCAAGAAAACGGAGGATCTTTTCAGGGTCATTAAAAAAAAAAGGTCCGTTTCGGGCAAACTATTATAGTTCAACAAGACGCTTGCATTACAACTTTCGACAACAAACTCAATGAAAAAGCATGGGTGGCTCGAGTGCTGGGTAAATGTACACACAACCAACATGCTGGGTTTTCAATTTCCAAATCAACGCTCACATTTCGAGTCAAAATTTGCTCAAAGTTTCCATTTGAATTCTGATTTCAGAGGTACTGTAAATATCTTTTCTGAAAAACAGCATAAAATTTAGATTTGAAAAATATTTTTTTGGAATATCATATTTTGTAAACAATTCCTTCTGCTAGGACACATGTCTTCATTGATGCGAGCGAAGCGAGCATAGGTTCGCGCAGCGAACCAATGAGGACTGCGAAGCAATCCTCTGGGGGTTGGTGAGCGTTAGCGAGCAGGGGGCGGGCCCCCTAGTTATAATTTATTTCTTTTGTATTGATTTTTGCTCAATATCAACGGTAGTAGAAAATCAATCATGGAGGTCGCCATGTATTTTGACAAATGGCATCTGTGTAAAAAAGCATGGTGGTCCCCATGACTGGTGTTCTCCTACCGTTTCCCTTGAATAGAGAGTTTACTACTATGTAATATAATAAAAACCGTAGCCACAGCAACGCGTGGCCGGGTCTGCTAGTATATATATATATATATATATATATATATATATATATATATATATATATATAAAGAATCCCTTTTGAATCATTATATTCCTCCGTTCTTCAAAGTATAATTCTTTTGTTGAAAGTTTGTATTTCTCCTTTTCCCTTAGAACATATCGCTAATAGCCCGTTGTATTGTTCTAGTACACGACGTTAATTAAAAGTAACTTAACTTAGAATATAATGGTAATTTTTAATTAACGTCGTACTATAACAACACAACTGGCTGTTGATGACGGTGCGGGATCAATCCCTTAAGGCAGTGCTCTCCAACCTTTTTATCGCCGCGGACCGGATCATCGTTTGATAATTTTAACTCGGCCCGCTGAGGGGGGAGGGGGGGTGGAGTTGATTGTTTATATTTTAGATTGGGGGGGGGGTTTGATTTAATAATTTTAATTTAATTGTATTTAAACATGCCTTCAAAATAAAATACAGTTACACCAAAAAATGAATATAAAGTGATTTAACATTTTAACTCACTAGAACACTAAATCAATGAGAACCCTGAGCTTATTTCATTGCAACGAAACGGTTTTATCTGGGGGTAATAGGAGACAATGACACCCGAAGTGTGTTGCTTATGTCTAGTTTATTCCGTTGTTTTGTTTTGGTTGCTGTCACTGCAGAAAACCCCGCTTCACACAGATAGGTTGTCGAAAATGGCAATAGGGATTTAAGTGCTGTGGTGGTAATCTCAGGGTACCGCCATAACTTTAATCCAGAACACCGGCAGAGTTGTCTCGAACGTAGTTTTAAGGCCGCCTTCATTTGCAATCTCCAGCAGTTGATCTTCTTGCACAGACATGCTAGATTCGCCTGATTTGTTGACAAATGGGTTGCGGATCCATTCCTTACTAGTTCGTGGGTGTTTTGTGGTTGGGAAGTAGCCATAAAACTCTTTTAAAAGTAAAGACAGGTGATCGTGCACCAACTGGGAGAATGAATGTTCAGGCTCAGTCTCGCCTAAAATCACCGCTAATGTCTGAAACATGTCCAAAATGCCTCTGTTCACGCGCCGTCCACACAACTTCAGTTTGGCTTTCAATGCAGCTACTTTGTCTGCCAACTTGAAAACAGCTGTCACATTTGTCAAAATTGGAAAATAGAGACATACAGAATTCAGAAATCATGATTGAAGCTCTAGTTACAGAACAAATTTCAAGTTATGATTTATCACCTAATTTGTGTGGACATTTCATAGATAAGAACCGCACAAACCCGAGAGAAATACACCACAGTAAATAAAATGGAAATAATTTAATTTTCTTTGGGCGGCCCGGTACCATTTGATCCACGGACCGGTACCGGTCCCCGGACCGGGGGTTGGGGACCACTGCCTTAAGGGAAAGATACGAGGCAACATCTCGTAATTTTGAACCACGGTCAGATGACGAAGCAACACCTGAGCTGGCACCGCACTCTCCAACACTCCACACCAACCCAACGTGAGTACTTTCGGCCACGACAGATTTAAGGTGCACCAGCCGCGTCTACACCATACACTTACAAGCCCGGACCCGGTTCATGCCCGGAAACGGATTTGCACCAGGAACCTTCCGATCTAGAGAATAACACCTTAACCACTATACCGGTTGGTCGGCCCTTAGAATATAATACTTTGGTAATTTGGTAATTTTTAATTAACGTCGTACTAGAGCAACACAACGGGCCAACACGCTTAGATGAATAGGCAACACCTGAGCTGGCACCCCACTCTCCAAACTTCAACGAGCACGGTAAACGGCTAGCTAGCCTAGCAGTGGCTAGTTCATAAAAATTGAAGGCATTAATTTTTCATACCAGAATTTAAAAGAGATATTTTGTCATTATAGTAAAAAATTAAATAAAAAAGTTAAGTGAAAAATTTTGTTTTGACTATCAAGTCCTTTTAAAATTAACTTATACAGTAATATAAAATGTATTTCATGTTAAGAATTGAATTATATTAATTTAAAATGTATAGATAATAGTTATCTAAAGAATATTTCATTAATATATTATATTAATTAACTTTATTCGCACGTTAGAGAGCGAGGTCTGTGAGACCCCTCCACTCTAGTTAAGAGGCTGTTTTGGACACAGCAGTTAAGGGTTAATTGTCATTTATATTCCGTTTATTTATGACAACAAGATACTTGAGACCGGAGAAGCGTGCTCGGCGCTGTGGAGAACTGCGGTACAAATTGCTTGGAAGTTGGACGTGCATCGCCGCAGGTATTTGTGCACTACTCAATTGGATCTGATGTATTTCGGACCACACTTGCGTTGTTGCAGCGTCGCCGCACGTTGAAAAATCGGATGTGTGCACCGGGCCTAAGAAAGATAGCTTATTGAGGTTCGCGCACAGACGGTCAATTCTTCAGAAATTGTTCTGCATGTACGTCGTCAAAAACAAAAGACCGTCAGAAGCTCACACTTCGCAAACAGGCGGAAAAAACGGTCCTTCCGCACCCCCCCCTCCCTAACAGCACCAGCGACGAAGCGTTAAAACGTGTCAGAAAAAGAATCCAAACGGCCCTCAAATTGCAATAATTTCTTTTTCAATCACAGAACAGCGCGCGACGGGAAACTCAGCAAACAATGCATGACCTCTGGAATTAACCCGTCAAATGTCCACAAGGAGACTTAATGAAAGTGCTTTAAGCATGATTCATGGGGTGTTACGTGATGTGTGACCGCCTGACTCATTTATTTGTTAAAGGGATACACTCATGCAAGTCTCTCTGTCTCTAAATACCAACGCCGTTAATCCTAAAAGGTAAGAAACGGACTTTCATCATTTCTTGCAGGCTCACCGAAGAATGAATATTTTTTGTCAATTTGCATGATTCATGGATCATGAGTGGGCGCATGTGGAAACATAGATCTAGGTAACTGATATCTTGCAATGAATTTCAGCTATTTCGTTTTATTTTCGTTGTCACTTTGACGTGTTTTAGAGGAAACGTGGCCCAAACCTGCATTTATAATTATCAACCTTACATTGAGGGTCGTTACGTACCATGGTACCGGAGAGTAGAAGAGCGTAACACCGATAACTGCATAGCGTGATTAGATTTAAACCAGAAAGAAACAGTTGATTTTTGGTTATCCGAGTTCCGATTAAGCGAATGTCCTTGTTAACCAAAACGAATTTGACTAGTCTTGTGATTAAGATGCTAGCCTCTAGATCGGAAGGTTCCTGGCTTGAATCCGGGTCAGTGGATGAATGTTTGTTAGCGTATGGTGTAGAGATGGCTGGTGCACCTTAAATCTATCGTGACCAAACGTCCTCACGTTGTGTTGGTGGGGATTAGGAGGGTGCGGTGCCAGCTCAGGTGTTGCCTCGTCACCTCACCGTGGTTCAAAATTACGAGGTGTTGTCCTCGCATCTTTCCCTTCAGGGACTGATCCCAACCCGTCGTTAATAGCCCATTGTGTTGCTCTAGTACGAAGTTAAACAAAAATTACCATTTCCTGGCTGGAATCCAGCTCAGGAATTGCTTCGTCAACTGACCGTGGTTCAAAATTACGAGGTGTTGTCCTCGGTTCTTTCCCTTAAGGGACTGATCCCGGACGGTCATCAATAGCCCGTTGTGTTGCTCTAGTACGAGGTTAACTAAAATTACCCTTACCCTTACCTGGCTTGAATCCGGGTCGGTGCATGGATGTTTGTTAGCGTATGGTGTTGAGGCGGCTGGTGCACCTTAAATCTATCGTGACCAAACGTCCTCACGTTGTGTTGGTGGGGAAGTTTGGAGGGTGGGGTGCCAACTCAGGTGTTGCCTCGTCAACTCACTGTGGTTCAAAATAACATGGTGTTGTCCTCGGATCTTTCACTTAGGAGATTGATCCTGGATCGTCGTCAGTGCACGTTGTGTTTCTCTAGTATAACGTTAATTAAAAAAATTACCAATTACAAAATGTTTGAACAGTGTGTTTGATTAGTGTCACGTGACTTGCTCTGCGAAATATTGACTTGGTTTGTTGTTCGGGCATCTGATCGCATCGTTTGGTGATGCAACATATTATGACAGGGTAGATGTGTCGTTGCGCATTTCAATGACAAATTACTGAAATAAAAACGGGTAAGTCTTGTACATTGTCGCGTGGAATAACCCACCAATGAATCAAATGGATGGGAGTCTTCTCCACTCCCGTGGACCAATCAGATGGTGAATGTTTGTTACAACCCAGCAGACAAGGGCCATGGTAACCCATCTATAATTCCCAAATTCCCAAGACGAATTTGAAAGGGAGTTTCTTAGGCTAAAACAATTCGATCCCGAATATGTGCACTTCGTCCTTGAAAGGTCTGGTTTAGTGAGCAAAATGATGCTTCTTACAAGTTGAGACAGGTATTTTTAGCTGAATAAACATCGTACTGGAACAACACAAGGGGCGATTAGTGACGGTTCGGGTATTGGTATGTTTTAATTAACGTCGTACTAGAGCAGGGGTGGCCAACCTTTTTGGGAAGAGTGCCACTATCTGAAGAAAAAAAATTATACGTGCCACTTTCAACTTTTCCAATATACTAAAAAATTTAAAAAGTTAAAAAATGTTTTTTTTTTAAATTTTTTTTTATAGGCTGTTTATGTGATTTTTTACGCAAATAGTACATACCTTTCATGTAAGTCTGAGTAGTGGAAATTTTGAAAAATTATATAATAAATAAAACTAAAGTAGAAATTTAGGTTTTATTGTTAATAAACATTTTTAAAGGTTCAGTTAGTTAGATTATGTATAAAATAAAAATGAATAACATTTAATTCGAAATAATTATTAAACAGTACTTAATCAATGAGGTTTTTGAATTTATTTTTTTTACCAAGTTATCTACAGGGTGTTACAGTGAACCGTTGCAGAACTTCTAAGAGAGGTAGGGTACATCCTGACGAACCAAAATCATATACCAATGGGCAGTCAGAAATGCTTTCCTGACGCGGTAGATGGCGTTGTGCGAAAATCCCGAGCTTTCGTGTAGGGAATCTTCATTTCGCACAAGAACGCCAAGTTAGTAGGATGGATGATTACACGATCGCAGAGTTAGCCGATATGCATTTGGCGTACGGGGCTGCAAATTGTAGTGGGCCAGCCGCACAGCGTTTGTACGCGGAACGATATCCGACGAGGCGTATCCCCAGTCATAATTTCTTTGCAAGACTGCACCAGAGGTTAGCTGAGACAGGTTCATTAGAAAGAGCTGACAGGGACAGGGTAAGAACAGCACGGACTGCAGACGTCGAACAGAATGTGCTGCAGCATGTACAGGGGAATCCAAGAACGAGTACACGAAGTGTAGAAAACGCAGTCGGGGTTTCCCATTACAGCGTCTGGAGGATTCTCCGAGAAGACATGCATCCGTTTCACGTGCAGCGTGTCCAGACACAGCAACCGGAGGATTATGCACCTGGTATTGCTTTCGCACAGTGGTACCTTGGAAAATGGGCTACAAATCCCCTTTTTCCTGCTGAAGTGTTGTTTTCCGATGAGGCATCCTTCACAAGGGAAGGAATTTTCAACACGCATAACGACCATATCTGGGCGGTCGAGAACCCGCATGCAATACGACGTCGTGCAGCACAGATTCGATTTTCGGTCAATGTATGGGCCGGTATTATGGGAGATCACCTCATCGGACCTTACCTGTTACCGTCTCGTCTAACCGGACCTAACTACTTGCTCTTTCTGCAGCAAGTATTGCCACAACTTTTGAGAGATGAACAGATTTCTGCATCGACGCAACAGACAATGTGGTTCCAACACGATGGAGCCCCTGCCCATTATAGAGGAGATGTTCGTAACTACCTGGATGTCACATTTGGTCAGCAGTGGATCGGACGTGGTGGTCCCGTGCGTTGGCCTGCTCGGTCACCCGACCTAGCATGTCTTGATTTTTATTTCTGGGGTCATCTGAAATCGCTAGTTTATGACACCCCTGTTGACAATGTTGAGGAGCTGGTTGCAAGAATTGCAGTAGCTGCCGGGGAAATTCGAGATATGCCTGGAGTATTTCAGAATGTTCGGATGTCCATGCGTCGGAGATATGAGGCGTGCATTGTAGCCCGTGGAAGAAACTTCGAACACTTACTTTAATCCATGTACCTTTTGCTTCTTTTCATGTATTATTAAAACGATTTCTCACTTACGGTCTCTTTTCTTTACGGTGCTTCTGTGTACAACACCGCTTCAGGAAAGCATTTCCGACCCCACATTGCTATATGATTTCGAGTTGTCAGGATGTGCCCTACCCCTCTTAGAAGTTCTGAAACGGTTCACTGAAACACCCTGTATATTAGGATTACTTCTTGAAGATGCTAATAAAATTAGGTGTTTTAGGTGCATACCAATTAATCTTGAACGGTATTTTGATTTTATTATGTTCATAATAGAAAATATTTGTTCACAAACAGATGTTGATCCAAACCTTCAACAATATCTGACAGCCAAATCGTGCAAATTTGGAAAATTGTTGCTGCAAATTTCCAAAATTCAATAGAATTTGGATCACTTGTAGTTAAAATAAGTTTCTTATAGTTGCTTTCAGTGTACTAAGGTGTTGCATGTCAATAATTTCGATTTGGATATCAGGTGGATAACAATTAACGTCTTACCGCATCCTTGTACTGGTGTCAAGCAGTGCCGCTTTTCGGCGTTGTTGTATTCAGTAACGTATTAGTAGGGTTTTTACGGATTTTGACTAAGTTCCTGAAGACAACATTATTATTTTTTCAAATTTTTTAATTTTCAATAAGTCTTCGCGTCTCACTGTTAAAACTCCGACGTGCCACTCTGTGGCACGCGTACCGCGGGTTGGCTATCCCTGTACTAGAGAAACACAACGGGCTATTGCCGACGGTCTGGGATCAATCACAAAGGGAAGGATCGAGGACAACACTACGTAATTTCGAACCACGAGCGACGTTCCGGGATCCATCACAGGTAAACGATATGAGGACCATCTGAACGGTGTGGCTCAAAAATACGTGGTGTTGACTTCTGATCTTTCCCATAGGGGATTGATCCCGGACCGTTGTCAACAGCCCGTTGTGTTGCTCTAGTACGATGTTAATTAACAAATTATCAAATTACCAATAGCGTCCCAGCCGACCAACCGGTCTGGTGGTCAAGGTGTTAGCTTCTAGATCGGAATGTTCCTGAATCAAATCCAGGTGACTGCATGGATGTTTGTTAGTGTATGGTGTAGAGGCGGATGGTACACCTTAAAACTGTCGTGACCAAAATTCCTCACGTTGTGTTGGTGGGGTAGTTTGGAGAGTAGTTTGCCACCTCAGGTGGTTCAAAATGACGTGGTGTTGTCTTTGGATATTTCCCTTAGAGAAAGGATCCCGTACCGTCGTCAATAGCCCGTTGTGTTGCTCTAGTTAATTAAAATTACCAATTACCGAGGAGGAGGAACACCAGGTAATTTTGAACCACCTCATATCTAATGAATTCAAACACACCTATATACAAATTTCGAACATTCAATGTTCTGTCAGCTAGACGAGATGGAAGTGCGGTTCTTTCGTTGGCACCACTACAAACTTTATATAATATTTTACTTTGTTTCTTAAAACTGATTCAGTTCACTTGGCTATTAATGAATCAGAAGTATGTTTATCTAAAGTCATTTTGCCGGAAGGTTGAGTGACTTACTGAGTTGTAATGGGGATGTAGGACGTACCCGTACAATGCCGAGATGCCTCAGAAAAGCAGCGATTGTGACTTTCAGAATTAATTCGTATTCTTATTATACGTTGAGGGAGAAAGTTAAAATGTTTTTAAAAAAGTCTGTACCATCCTTAACAGTTTGGTGTTACCTCTGGCCAAGAGTCAACGAAACTTGCATCGGGGTGGTCTGCAATGGGTGTCTAATTGGTGTCCAGTTTGACTCTCGACGTCCTCTGGGATCGAACATTTCCCAGGGAATTCTGGAGATGGACGAGATAGCAGGTGGAAAGATATAGCTGAGTCAGGAGGTGTGTTTCAGGGGGTGCTCGATTCCTTTGAATTATGAAAATGTCTTCACACTGATCGCCACTGTGTCAGAAACTACTTTATTTTAGAAGGTAGTCAAGCACTTTGAATGATATATATACATCTTATATATAACGGTAGATTCTGCTGTGTTTTCCGTGGCTATATATAAGTTACGAATCCTCAAAAATCATATTCGAAATTGCCATGGAAATAATGTTTTACCAGTGTTTCTCAATAAACATAATGAGAAAGCAGGGCGTTAACGGATAGTGGTGGAAACTGGTTTATATGTAGCCAGTGATCAACAAAGTTTTCATACATAGCCAATGAACACACACCGTCTGGTTTAAAAAAATGTATAAATATAGTTTGACCAGAATGAATAAATTTCGTTATACACACAACCGTCGCGTATGACGTCATTTTTCCTAGTTAAACCTAATTTGGTAAAATAAAGTTGATCCGATCGTGATTTCAAAATATTTTCTGCTCATCAGGTTTTAATTTATTTAAAAAACATTTTATGACTCTTACTTAATCCATTTTCAAAGTGTAAAAAAAAAAGCTCAGCATTGTTCCAAATTTGAAAACTTTGATTAAATTGATGCTTAAACTGTATTTCTTAGCGAAATTTTAGTTGATTTAGTACCAAGTTTAGCCTTACAGTTGAGTGATGCACTTTCAAACTAATTTAATTCAATTTATATGTATACAACGTAATATGTGACTTAATGGGATAACAAAAAAAATACTGTAACTTAATACAGTCTCTTGTGAAGGGCAATTTTTCATGAGAGAAACTGACCTCATCATTGCGATTTTGCAACAGTTTGTCGGCACACTTCAAGGAATGGAGGATGCACCGACACCTAGTGGTTTGTCGAAGTTGGTGCCCGATCACCATCGTACATCTGGAGCGTTCCACCTTTCATGATGAATACTTCATTTATAGAATCAGTGTTCTAAATTATTCCAAATTGACCGTCACCGGAATAGATTGGCCTTCATACTCCCCTGATCTCAATCGACGCGATTTCTTTCTCGGGCAGTTTGTAGCACATTGTTTACAAGTAAGAATTCTCAAATGCTTGAACATTCATCTGTGAGCATGCGTATCCATTTCAATGCAAACGTTGCTGCAGGTGACTTCAAACATCTCCATTTGCTTGCATCAAGCAATTGCTGCTCAAGCCAGCCATTTCAAATCCATTGTTATTTGATTTGACAACTGTTTACAAATGTGATAATTTACACACTATTTAAAAGGTAAAATAATCACGATTGTAGCGCTATCTATTAACCAAATATGTAACTTTGAAAAGCAGTCTGTTTCAAATTCCAGGCCTGCTTATAGTAAAACGTACCACATGATAAATCTTTCTATCTATTACTGTTTCGTAGTTATTTCATTTCAAAGTTAGGAATTGCTTTGTTAAACACCCTTTGGAATTAAGATAGTTTTTCTAATGGGCCTTTTTTTTTAAATCGTGCGTTGAAAAAAGAATTTTTTGAATTAGTTTAATCCGATTCAGCTTCGAACGATGAAGATATATGTCGATCTTCGACGATGACTAGAAAGATTGAGATCCGGCCACTTTTTCAAGCCGCTGCAGCCGGGAAACAGGGAAACGGATTAACAAGCCGAAGATTTCGAGTTCGAATGTCATCAAAGACAGTCGTGTATAAGGGGAGCTGGACGAATCACGCGATGACTTGGTTTGGAAGATTGGGGATGTGGTTGCCAGCTTAGTGGTTACCTCGTCCTCTGACCGTGGTTCAAAATTACGTGGTGTAGCCCTCGGAACTATCCCTTTCGTATTGATCCAGGACCGTAGTCCATAACCCGTTGTGTTGCTCTAGTACTAAGTTAATTAGAAATACAGAACAAAATCCCAAATTCGGACGTCCAAAATCCGGACGTTTTGCTAACCAGTTTTTTTTTGTTTTTCTCACTTTTTTATATCTTTCCAACAATTTTTTAAAGAACAAAAAGACAAACCTGGACCTAATTGATGATATAAAGCAAAATAACAGACATATTCAGTGTAAATACCAGAGAAAAATTATTAGAAGAGTAGCAAGTAAAATTTTATGCACTGTATTAAAAAAGTATTTTCATTAAAAAAAAAAAAACTATACCTATTCACTATACAGGGTGTTTCAGTGAACCGTTTCAGAACTTCTAAGAGGGGTAGGGTACATCCTGACGAACCAAAATCATATACCAATGGGCAGTCAGAAATGCTTTCCTGACGCGGTAGATGGCGTTGTGCGAAAATCCCGAGCTTTCGTGTAGGGAATCTTCATTTCGCACAAGAACGCCAAGTTAGTAGGATGGATGATTACACGATCGCAGAGTTAGCCGATATGCATTTGGCGTACGGGGCTGCAAATTGTAGTGGGCCAGCCGCACAGCGTTTGTACGCGGAACGATATCCGACGAGGCGTATCCCCAGTCATAATTTCTTTGCAAGACTGCACCAGAGGTTAGCTGAGACAGGTTCATTAGAAAGAGCTGACAGGGACAGGGTAAGAACAGCACGGACTGCAGACGTCGAACAGAATGTGCTGCAGCATGTACAGGGGAATCCAAGAACGAGTACACGAAGTGTAGCAAACGCAGTCGGGGTTTCCCATTGCAGCGTCTGGAGGATTCTCCGAGAAGAAGACATGCATCCGTTTCACGTGCAGCGTGTCCAGACACAGCAACCGGAGGATTATGCACCTTGTATTGCTTTCGCACAGTGGTACCTTGGAAAATGTGCTACAAATCCCCTTTTTCCTGCTGAAGTGTTGTTTTCCGATGAGGCATCCTTCACAAGGGAAGAAATTTTCAACACGCATAACGACCCTATCTGGGCGGTCGAGAACCCGCATGCAATACGACGTCGTGCAGCACAGATTCGATTTTCGGTCAATGTATGGCCGGTATTATGGGAGATCACCTCATCGGACCTTACCTGTTACCGTCTCGTCTAATCGGACCTAACTACTTGCTCTTTCTGCAGCAAGTATTGCCACAACTTTTGAGAGATGAACAGATTTCTGCATCAACGCAACAGACAATGTGGTTCCAACACGATGGAGCCCCTGCCCATTATAGAGGAGATGTTCGTAACTACCTGGATGTCACATTTGGTCAGCAGTGGATCGGACGTGGTGGTCCCGTGCGTTGGCCTGCTCGGTCACCCGACCTAGCATGTCTTGATTTTTATTTCTGGGGTCATCTGAAATCGCTAGTTTATGACACCCCTGTTGACAATGTTGAGGAACTGGTTGCAAGAATTGCAGTAGCTGCCGGGGAAATTCGAGATATGCCTGGAGTATTTCAGAATGTTCGGATGTCCATGCGTCGGAGATATGAGGCGTGCATTGTAGCCCGTGGAAGAAACTTTGAACACTTACTTTAATCCATGTACCTTTTGCTTCTTTTCATGTATTATTAAAACGATTTCTCACTCACGGTCTCTTTTCTTTACGGTGCTTCTGTGTACAACACCGCTTCAGGAAAGCATTTCCGACCCCACATTGCTATATGATTTCGAGTTGTCAGGATGTACCCTACCCCTCTTAGAAGTTCTGAAACGGTTCACTGAAACACCCTGTATATTAGGATTAGTTCTTGAAGATGCTAATAAAATTAGGTGTTTAAGGTGCATACCAATTAATCTTGAACGGTATTTTGATTTTATTATGTTCATAATAGAAAATATTTGTTCACAAACAGATGTTGATCCAAACCTTCAACAATATCTGACAGCCAAATCGTGCAAATTTGGAAAATTGTTGCTGCAAATTTCCAAAATTCAATAGAATTAGGATCGCTTGTAGTTAAAATAATTTTCTTATAGTTGCTTTCAGTGTACTAAGGTGTTGCAGGTCAATAATTTCGATTTGGATGTCAGGTGGATAACAATTAACGTCTTACCGCATCCTTGTACTGGTGTCAAGCAGTGCTGCTTTCCGGCGTTGTTGTATTCAGTAGCTTATGAGTAGGGTTTTTACGGATTTTGACTAAGTTCCTGAAGACAACACATTATTATTTTTTCAAATTTTTTAATTTTCAATAAGTCTTCGCGTCCCACTGTTAAAACTCCGAAGTGCCACACTGTGGCACGCGTACCGCGGGTTGGCTATCCCTGTACTAGAGAAACACAACGGGCTATTGCCGACGGTCTGGGATCAATCACAAAGGGAAGGATCGAGGACAACACTACGTAATTTCGAACCACGAGCGACGTTCCGGGATCCATCACAGGTAAACGATATGAGGACCATCTGAACGGTGTGGATCAAAAATACGTGGTGTTGACTTCTGATCTTTCCCTTAGGGGATTGATCCCGGACCGTTGTCAACAGCCCGTTGTGTTGCTCTAGTACGACGTTAATTAACAAATTATCAAATTACCAATAGCGTCCCAGCCGACCAACCGGTCTGGTGGTCAAGGTGTTAGCTTCTAGATCGGAATGTTCCTGAATCGAATCCAGGTGACTGCATGGATGTTTGTAAGTGTATGGTGTAGAGGCGGATGGTGCACCTTAAAACTGTCGTGAAGAAAATTCCTCACGTTGTGTTGGTGTGGTAGTTTGGAGAGTGGTTTGCTACCTCAGGTGGTTCAAAATGACGTGGTGTTGTCCTTAGATATTTCCCTTAGAGAAAGGATCCCGTACCGTCGTCAATAGCCCGTTGTGTTGCTCTAGTTAATTAAAATTACCAATTACCGAGGAGGAGGAACACCAGGTAATTTTGAACCACCTCATATCTAATGAATTCAAACACACCTATATACAAATTTCGAACATTCAATGTTCTGTCAGCTAGACGAGATGGAAGTGCGGTTCTTTCGTTGGCACCACTACAAACTTTATATAATATTTTACTTTGTTTCTTAAAACTGATTCAGTTCACTTGGCTATTAATGAATCAGAAGTATGTTTATCTAAAGTCATTTTGCCGGAAGGTTGAGTGACTTACTGAGTTGTAATGGGGATGTAGGACGTACCCGTACAATGCCGAGATGCCTCAGAAAAGCAGCGATTGTGACTTTCAGAATTAATTCGTATTCTTATTATACGTTGAGGGAGAAAGTTAAAATGTTTTTAAAAAAGTCTGTACCATCCTTAACAGTTTGGTGTTACCTCTGGCCAAGAGTCAACGAAACTTGCATCGGGGTGGTCTGCAATGGGTGTCTAATTGGTGTCCAGTTTGACTCTCGACGTCCTCTGGGATCGAACATTTCCCAGGGAATTCTGGAGATGGACGAGATAGCAGGTGGAAAGATATAGCTGAGTCAGGAGGTGTGTTTCAGGGGGTGCTCGATTCCTTTGAATTATGAAAATGTCTTCACACTGATCGCCACTGTGTCAGAAACTACTTTATTTTAGAAGGTAGTCAAGCACTTTGAATGATATATATACATCTTATATATAACGGTAGATTCTGCTGTGTTTTCCGTGGCTATATATAAGTTACGAATCCTCAAAAATCATATTCGAAATTGCCATGGAAATAATGTTTTACCAGTGTTTCTCAATAAACATAATGAGAAAGCAGGGCGTTAACGGATAGTGGTGGAAACTGGTTTATATGTAGCCAGTGATCAACAAAGTTTTCATACATAGCCAATGAACACACACCGTCTGGTTTAAAAAAATGTATAAATATAGTTTGACCAGAATGAATAAATTTCGTTATACACACAACCGTCGCGTATGACGTCATTTTTCCTAGTTAAACCTAATTTGGTAAAATAAAGTTGATCCGATCGTGATTTCAAAATATTTTCTGCTCATCAGGTTTTAATTTATTTAAAAAACATTTTATGACTCTTACTTAATCCATTTTCAAAGTGTAAAAAAAAAAGCTCAGCATTGTTCCAAATTTGAAAACTTTGATTAAATTGATGCTTAAACTGTATTTCTTAGCGAAATTTTAGTTGATTTAGTACCAAGTTTAGCCTTACAGTTGAGTGATGCACTTTCAAACTAATTTAATTCAATTTATATGTATACAACGTAATATGTGACTTAATGGGATAACAAAAAAAATACTGTAACTTAATACAGTCTCTTGTGAAGGGCAATTTTTCATGAGAGAAACTGACCTCATCATTGCGATTTTGCAACAGTTTGTCGGCACACTTCAAGGAATGGAGGATGCACCGACACCTAGTGGTTTGTCGAAGTTGGTGCCCGATCACCATCGTACATCTGGAGCGTTCCACCTTTCATGATGAATACTTCATTTATAGAATCAGTGTTCTAAATTATTCCAAATTGACCGTCACCGGAATAGATTGGCCTTCATACTCCCCTGATCTCAATCGACGCGATTTCTTTCTCGGGCAGTTTGTAGCACATTGTTTACAAGTAAGAATTCTCAAATGCTTGAACATTCATCTGTGAGCATGCGTATCCATTTCAATGCAAACGTTGCTGCAGGTGACTTCAAACAACTCCATTTGCTTGCATCAAGCAATTGCTGCTCAAGCCAGCCATTTCAAATCCATTGTTATTTGATTTGACGCCTGTTTACAAATGTGATAATTTACACACTATTTAAAAGGTAAAATAATCACGATTGTAGCGCTATCTATTAACCAAATGTGAAACTTTGAAAAGCAGTCTGTTTCAAATTCCAGGCCTGCTTATAGTAAAACGTACCACATGATAAATCTTTCTATCTATTACTGTTTCGTAGTTATTTCATTTCAAAGTTAGGAATTGCTTTGTTAAACACCCTTTGGAATTAAGATAGTTTTTCTAATGGGCCTTTTTTTTTTAAATCGTGCGTTGAAAAAAGAATTTTTTGAATTAGTTTAATCCGATTCAGCTTCGAACGATGAAGATATATGTCGATCTTCGACGATGACTAGAAAGATTGAGATCCGGCCACTTTTTCAAGCCGCTGCAGCCGGGAAACAGAGAAACGGATTAACAAGCCGAAAATTTCGAGTTCGAATGTCATCAAAGACAGTCGTGTATAAGGGGAGCTGGACGAATCACGCGATGACTTGGTTTGGAAGATTGGGGATGTGGTTGCCAGCTTAGTGGTTACCTCGTCCTCTGACCGTGGTTCAAAATTACGTGGTGTAGCCCTCGGAACTATCCCTTTCGTATTGATCCAGGACCGTAGTCCATAACCCGTTGTGTTGCTCTAGTACTAAGTTAATTAGAAATACAGAACAAAATCCCAAATTCGGACGTCCAAAATTCGGACGTTTTGCTAACCAGTTTTTTTTTTGTTTTTCTCACTTTTTTATATCTTTCCAACAATTTTTTAAAGAACAAAAAGATAAACCTGGACCTAATTGATGATATAAAGCAAAATAACAGACATATTCAGTGTAAATACCAGAGAAAAATTATTAGAAGAGTAGCAAGTAAAATTTTATGCACTGTATTAAAAAAGTATTTTCATTAAAAAAAAACTATACCTATTCACTATACAGGGTGTTTCAGTGAACCGTTTCAGAACTTCTAAGAGGGGTAGGGTACATCCTGACGAACCAAAATCATATACCAATGGGCAGTCAGAAATGCTTTCCTGACGCGGTAGATGGCGTTGTGCGAAAATCCCGAGCTTTCGTGTAGGGAATCTTCATTTCGCACAAGAACGCCAAGTTAGTAGGATGGATGATTACACGATCGCAGAGTTAGTCGATATGCATTCGGCGTACGGGGCTGCAAATTGTAGTGGGCCAGCCGCACAGCGTTTGTACGCGGAACGATATCCGACGAGGCGTATCCCCAGTCATAATTTCTTTGCAAGACTGCACCAGAGGTTAGCTGAGACAGGTTCATTAGAAAGAGCTGACAGGGACAGGGTAAGAACAGCACGGACTGCAGACGTCGAACAGAATGTGCTGCAGCATGTACAGGGGAATCCAAGAACGAGTACACGAAGTGTAGAAAACGCAGTCGGGGTTTCTCATTACAGCGTCTGGAGGATTCTCCGAGAAGAAGACATGCATCCGTTTCACGTGCAGCGTGTCCAGACACAGCAACCGGAGGATTATGCACCTTGTATTGCTTTCGCACAGTGGTACCTTGGAAAATGTGCTACAAATCCCCTTTTTCCTGCTGAAGTGTTGTTTTCCGATGAGGCATCCTTCACAAGGGAAGGAATTTTCAACACGCATAACGACCATATCTGGGCGGTCGAGAACCCGCATGCAATACGACGTCGTGCAGCACAGATTCGATTTTCGGTCAATGTATGGGCCGGTATTATGGGAGATCACCTCATCGGACCTTACCTGTTACCGTCTCGTCTAACCGGACCTAACTACTTGCTCTTTCTGCAGCAAGTATTGCCACAACTTTTGAGAGATGAACAGATTTCTGCATCGACGCAACAGACAATGTGGTTCCAACACGATGGAGCCCCTGCCCATTATAGAGGAGATGTTCGTAACTACCTGGATGTCACATTTGGTCAGCAGTGGATCGGACGTGGTGGTCCCGTGCGTTGGCCTGCTCGGTCACCCGACCTATCATGTCTTGATTTTTATTTCTGGGGTCATCTGAAATCGCTAGTTTATGACACCCCTGTTGACAATGTTGAGGAGCTGGTTGCAAGAATTGCAGTAGCTGCCGGAGAAATTCGAGATATGCCTGGAGTATTCCAGAATGTTCGGATGTCCATGCGTCGGAGATATGAGGCGTGCATTGTAGCCCGTGGAAGAAACTTTGAACACTTACTTTAATCCATGTACCTTTTGCTTCTTTTCATGTATTATTAAAAAGATTTCTCACTCACGGTCTCTTTTCTTTACGGTGCTTCTGTGTACAACACCGCTTCAGGAAAGCATTTCCGACCCCACATTGCTATATGATTTCGAGTTGTCAGGATGTACCCTACCCCTCTTAGAAGTTCTGAAACGGTTCACTGAAACACCCTGTATATTAGGATTAGTTCTTGAAGATGCTAATAAAATTAGGTGTTTAAGGTGCATACCAATTAATCTTGAACGGTATTTTGATTTTATTATGTTCATAATAGAAAATATTTGTTCACAAACAGATGTTGATCCAAACCTTCAACAATATCTGACAGCCAAATCGTGCAAATTTGGAAAATTGTTGCTGCAAATTTCCAAAATTCAATAGAATTTGGATCACTTGTAGTTAAAATAAGTTTCTTATAGTTGCTTTCAGTGTACTAAGGTGTTGCAGGTCAATAATTTCGATTTGGATGTCAGGTGGATAACAATTAACGTCTTACCGCATCCTTGTACTGGTGTCAAGCAGTGCCGCTTTCCGGCGTTGTTGTATTCAGTAACGTATTAGTAGGGTTTTTACGGATTTTGACTAAGTTCCTGAAGACAACATTATTATTTTTTCAAATTTTTTAATTTTCAATAAGTCTTTGCGTCCCACTGTTAAAACTCCGACGTGCCACACTGTGGCACGCGTACCGCGGGTTGGCTATCCCTGTACTAGAGCAACACAACGGGCTATTGCCGACGGTCTGGGATCAATCACAAAGGGAAGGATCGAGGACAACACTACGTAATTTCAAACAACGAGTGACGTTCGGGGATCCATCACAGGTAAACGATATGAGGACCATCTGAACGGCGTGGCTCAAAAATACGTGGTGTTGACTTCAGATCTTTCCCTTAGGGGATTGATCCCGGACCGTTGTCAACAGCCCGTTGTGTTGCTCTAGTACGACGTTAATTAACAAATTATCAAATTACCAATACCGTCCCAGCCGACCAACCGGTCTGGTGGTCAAGGTGTTAGCTTCTAGATCGGAATGTTCCTGAATCGAATCCAGGTGACTGCACGGATGTTTGTAAGGTTATGGTGTAGAGGCGGATGGTGCACCTTAAAACTGTCGTGACCAAAATTCCTCACGTTGTGTTGGTGGGGTAGTTTGGAGAGTGGTTTGCCACCTCAGGTGGTTCAAAATGACGTGGTGTTGTCCTTGGATATTTCCCTTAGAGAAAGGATCCCGTACCGTCGTCAATAGCCCGTTGTGTTGCTCTAGTTAATTAAAATTACCAATTACCAAGGAGGAGGAACACCAGGTAATTTTGAACCACCTCATATCTAATGAATTCAAACACACCTATATACAAATTTCGAACATTCAATGTTCTGTCAGCTAGACGAGATGGAAGTGCGGTTCTTTCGTTGGCACCACTACAAACTTTATATAATATTTTACTTTGTTTCTTAAAACTGATTCAGTTCACTTGGCTATTAATGAATCAGAAGTATGTTTATCTAAAGTCATTTTGCCGGAAGGTTGAGTGACTTACTGAGTTGTAATGTGGATGTAGGACGTACCCGTACAATGCCGAGATGCCTCAGAAAAGCAGCGATTGTGACTTTCAGTATTAATTCGTATTGTTATTATACGTTGAGGGAGAAAGTTAAAATGTTTTAAAAAAGTCTGTAACATCCTTAACAGTTTGGTGTTACCTCTGGCCAAGAGTCAACGAAACTTGCATCGGGGTGGTCTGCAATGGGTGTCTAATTGGTGTCCAGTTTGACTCTCGACGTCCTCTGGGATCGAACATTTCCCAGGGAATTCTGGAGATGGACGAGATAGCAGGTGGAAAGATATAGCTGTCAGGAGGTGTGTTTCAGTGGGTGCTCGATTCCTTTGAATTATGAAAATGTCTTCACACTGATCGCCACTGTGTCAGAAACTACTTTATTTTAGAAGGTCGTCAAGCACTTTGAATGATATATATACATCTTATATATAACGGTAGATTCTGCTGTGTTTTCCGTGGCTATATATAAGTTACGAATCCTCAAAAAAATCATATTCGAAATTGCCATGGAAATAATGTTTTACCAGTGTTGCTCAAAAACACCATGTGAAAGCAAGACATGTTAACAGATAGTGGTGAGAAAAGGTTACTCACAGATAGTAATTCCACATCGTCAAGTACACAAAAATATGTAAATGAAGTTTGACCAAACAAATAATTTTTGGTATGCACCGTCTGCCATTTATCCCTAGTTAAACATAGTATGGTACAAGAACGTGTTTTTCCGATCGTGATTTCAAAATGTTTCATCTGGTTTCAATAGATTTCGTAAATTTTTGTTTGACTTTTCCAAATTCTATATTCTAAGTGCAAAGAAAAAAAATCAGTATTGTTGAAAAATTTGGAACATTTTTGATTAATTTGTTGCTTAACTAGTGTTTTTTTGGCTAAAGTTTAGGTAATTTAGTTCAAAATATAGCCTTACGATTGTGTGATACACTTTCCAAATTAGGTTAATTAATTCATATGCATACAAACTAATATGTGACTTAATGTACTGGCAATACTGTAATTTAATACTGAAACTTTGTAGCAATCTAATTATTATTGCAAAAGCATCTTGAAAGTGCACTGACCTCCTACAAAAATTGCTTACCTAAAGTATATTCGCGTTTACGAAGACATGTCTTAAACTGCTGTAATAAATTGGAACACAGGTTTGGACGTCTTAATGAAGAACGCCCGCGCGCGCGGAGAGTCTTAATGAAGAACGTTTGCTCGCAATAAATATTCAGAGTCCAAGCGTTGCAGGCAAGTGATTAACCACTGCGCGTAGAATTCTGCCAATGGTTCTAGCTTCAGTGGTCGTTGTAGCCGAATTTCTCAGCTTCTGTGCTATTCACAGATGAGGCGACTTTTGCACAGGAAGGTGTTTTCAATGTGCACAATACTTATGTGTGGGCAACAGAAAATCCACACGCTACATGTCCAAATGCATTCCACAAACGCTTCTCTGTGAATGTTTGGGCGGGTGGGGTGAACGATTTCCTCATAGGATCCTATCTCCTACCAACGCGACTCAATGGCTCACATTTTTGAATTTTGTCGAAGAGGTTTTAGCGGAATTGCTGCAAGATTTTACGACTCTCTTTCGATATCCATATGGCTTCAGCACGATGGTGCGCCAGCCCATTCCAACGTGGTTGTCTGGGATTACCTGGATGTCAGTTTTGTGGGGCGATGGATAGGGCGTGGATGATAACCCCGATGGCCACCGCGATCGCACTATTTATCGAGCATCGATTACTTCTTATGGGAGATCTGAAGACCGTCGTTTACGGAATTCCAGATACTCAATTGAGACCTCATTGCTCTACTATCCACTGCGGCTGAAGTGTGCGCGAAATGCATGGAATCTTTGGAACTGTTCGTCAATATCTCCTTCGACGCTATCAAGAATGTATTATTGCTGTGGTCTGAGTTGTGAACATGTATTGTAAATATTGCGGCAAAGAAGTACTTTGTAAAGGTGTTATAAATAGACAAAATTTTTCTGTTCATGTTTCAATTTTTGTGTTCGTGAGTCACTTCCGACCATACAAACCTATACGAAAAAATGTATGTTTTAGTAAACTGTACAATCCCTCCAAGTTTGTCCCTTGACTGTGTGCATGGTAATTCGAAACTGTGGCATTGAGTGTTGCACCAAATAAATATTTTTCGATGAATGCATCGCTCTTGGATTGTTACACAACAAAACAAATCAGAAAACGAAACAAGATGATTGTTTGAAGTTTTCATTATGTACAGACCCAAACTTTGAAATGACAGATACAAAAAAACCGTGATAGGTGATTGCTGTTCAAGCCGGCCATTTCAAATCCATTGTATTTTGATTCGACACCTTCTGACGAATGGAAATTTACACACTATTTAGAGGGTAAAATAATCAAGATTTTAGTGTCCTCTATCAACCAAAGTTGCAACTTTGTAAAGTCTATTTTGAATTCCAGGCGTGTTCATACAACGTACGACTTGATAAATCTTTCTATCTATCATTGTTTCGTAGTAATTTCATTTCAAAGTTAGGGAGTCCTCTCTGAAATACCCTTCACAATTAAAGACAGTTTTTCTTGTAGGCTATGTTTTTTTTTAAATGTTTAAAAAAAAATTAGTTTTAAAATGTATCTTTATTCTACCACTTTTTGTTCTACCACTTTTTTAAAACAATAAATTTCATACAGTAGAAATATTTTTCTATTAAAGTTATTGGGAGTTTCCCTTTTCTAGTGGTCTTACTATTAAGGCATGGCTTTCGCCCGATTTATTATGACAGAAGTAAATGTTACTTATTAGCGCCATATTGGAGCGGTTGATATCTTGAAAAAAGTTATTTCTGATAAATATCGCAGAATATCTGTGACTGTGATTTTTAAACTAACCTTGATTTTGATTACTTTGTAAGTGATAGTGTTTTCTGTTACTTGCGATATTTTGTACCCCACACTGGAACGTTGAGCATCACAACACCAAAATCGCAAGAGTTACTGTTAGAACTGCTTCAAAATGTCACTCCATGTGTTGTTTTAGTTTAGGTAGTTCCATCTCTCTTAGAGTTTACGGACCTGCCAGCTTCATTTTGCACGTATACTACACACAACAAACATGATTCGCTACACCAAGAACTCCAACAACACGCTACCAAATCTATACTTACGGATCTACAACCCAGGATGGAACCGCCATCGCCTTCTTTGTGCTATTGGACAACAGAAAGATCTTTGAGTGGGCACGCAGACAATACGACTAGTCAGTTTTCCAAGCTGAGTTACTTGCCATTCGAGCAGCTTCATCCTGGGCACTCCAAAATTGCTCAGAAAGAACATGTATTTTCTCGGACAGTCTATCCAGCGTGACTCTTTTGACCAACCTTCTCACTACTAACCCCATGTCACCAAGAATACATTCCATCATTGAAGTGACAGCTCCATGGTGTTGAAGGAAACGAAGCAGCAGATCATCTTTCAAGAAGTACCGCCGGTTATACGTCCAACCGCCTGCATCCGCTCCCTCTCCCGACGTCTCATCTGAAGAGGTCCTTTAAGCTTGCATCAAATAACATCTGGCAAGAGAGATGGATTAACTCCATCAAAGGTCGTTGACCATTCGGTTTTCTTTCCCAAGATCTGCACAAAGCGACTCATCTCCACCGCAGAGCTAACACACTTTAACACGGACCACGGCGCGTTCCTACAGAACGTGTTTAGGATGACTATCCATTGCAGTGACATCTGTATCTGTGGTATGGAAGCAGACCTCTACGTTACCACACGCCTTATCACATCTCATCTGCACATCAAGGAACCAGCACCTCAGTACTACGACGCCTGGCTGATAATCCTTGCTTCAAAGAAAAATAACACAGATAGTGCGATTTGTGGCTTCTAGGGAGTTTGAACATAAGCAAGTGGTTTAAGTTAACTTTTTGACCACAAGATTTCTATTGCCTCTAAACTCAGAGCAAACTTTTATGATGGCAGGACGTGCGTGTTCTTTTCTTAATTTGTAATTTCTGCTATGCATCCTACCAAATATTGTTTATTTTTCCTTTTCTCTTTGGGTCACCTTCACGTTATGGGAAATTTTATTTACCGTAAACCAATCTAAGGGTTGGTATCTCATGACAGAGTTAAGTTTAGACACCCCTTTAAAATAGTGCTTTGAAGACTAATGGATCATTCTGGCGCAGATACAGTGTCCGAAAAATGACTGACACATTCGAAAAATGAATTTAAAAACAAATGGAAGGCGATTGAAATGTACCTTTTTGTTTTATTCTACTTTGAAAAAACGGGAGTTTGATCTCACCATATTTCAATATTAGTTACGAAATTCACCTACAGATGACACTGCAGAGCTAAGTGCTGCAGGAAAACCATTCTGCTAGTGTGTGGTTCTCAGATTTCCAGTTGCTGTACCCTTATTCGTTGAAACAGCGGATATTTCCTGTTCCGGAGTTTCACTGCCTGGACAAATTTTTGTTGGAACGAGTTTCCAAAGGAAACTCAATGTCAAATAAGGTCCGGCAATCAATGCAATAAAGGCTCTATTTGAAAAATTTTAACGGACTGGGAACGTCAATGATGACAGTGTTGGAAATGTTTCCGTCGAATTGTGGCAGTGACAGAGGCGAATGTTGAAGTCGTTCAGCAGGTTATCCAACAGCGACTCCGTGTTTCCGTTTACGTGTTGCAGCTTAGGCTGGACTACGACGAAAGTTCACCCACCGTATCATGCGTAACAGCTCCTTCACGTGTTCCCTTACAAGACCCAGACTCGACAAACCCTGGGTGATGGTGCTATGAATGCACGCAAGCCGTTCAGGAACGCTATGCTGCAACTGTTGGATGCCGGAGAAATCGATGTTGGAAACATTTGTTTCTCGAATACGAAGCAAATTTTTCCCTCAACGGCTTTGTCAACAAGCAGAACTGGTGCATTTGGGGTACAGAAAATCCTCATGTGGTCGTACCTTCATCCCTACAATCCTAAAAGTCAATATATATTCCGCCATTTCCTCCCAAAGACTCATCCAATTCCGAATGTTCACTGCAGTACAGTTTCAGGGCATTCTGCATGTATTTGCGGCTCTTCAAAATGTGTTGTAGGACAGAAGGAACACGTCGCGTTTCTTGTAAGACGATTCCCGGCCACACCGAACGCCTGAAGGTGTTATATTTCTTTTGAGAACATTTAGATGATCGTGTCATTGCACTTGAACACGGTACAAATACAGGAACTGGCATGCATTAGACCCCCTACTCACCAGATCTGAGGACATGTAACTGTTTTCTTTGCGGTAATTGAAAGACCAGGTGTATCCTCAAAATCCACAAACTATTACGGAACTGAAACAATACATCTCCGCTGCATGTGAGATCATTTCAGCTGCAATGTTTGCACGGGTGTCTGCGAATTTTTTTCTCAGATTGCACCATATTGTTACTGCAAATAGTGGATTAGTTTTAGCAACAGTCATTAAAAAGTATGCATACCGTTTTTTATTTTTTTCCATTCAGCAGACCAAGATATTAAGTTAGTTGTAGTAAATTAAGGGTTACGTTTTAACCTTTGTTACTTAATACATTCAATAACAGTTGCTGACTTGATTTGTAATAAGATTTATTTAAACATTCCATGGTGGTTTCGACGAGATATCTCGTCCATCAGAATTCGACTAATTTTACTATTGACAAAGTACCACATCAAGAGGACCGATTCAATTCCGAACGATGAAGATAGTGTCAATCTTCGACGATGACGAGAAAGATCAGATAGTTTTTAAGGCCGCTGTAGTCGGGTGAAAGAGAAATTGACTAGCAAGCTGAAGATGGCGAGTTCGAATCCCATCAAAGAAAGTCGTGAAGAATTTGAGCTGGATGAATCTGTCGTGACTTTAAATTCCCAAGCGTTGACATGGTTGGGGAGAGTGGGGTTATGGAGGCCAGCTCAGTAGTGACCTCGTCCTCTGACCGTGGATAAAAATTGTGTGGTGTAACCCTCGGATCTTTCCCTTTCGAATTGATCTCGGACCGTATTCCATAAATCCGGACGTCCGAAATCCAGCGTTTTTTTGTTTTTTCTCACTTTTTTATATTTTTCAAACAATTTTTAAAGAACAAGAAGATAAACCTCGATCTAATTTATGAAACATTTTCAGTGTAAATAACACAAAGAAAAATTAGAAAAGTTGCAAGTAAAATAAACCTGTTGCACTGTCTTAAAAAAGTTTTTTCCCTTTAAAAAAAACAATTTCTATTTACCATATATCTGCTGCTTTACTATTACAATCGCAAACGAGGGGAAGGGGGTAGATTAAGTTCTTTTTGACAAAACATTTAATAATCCAAAATTCGGAATAACCGAGGTCCGGAGGATTTCGGATTTGGGACTTTTGTACTGTACCAATACCACAATCCTCGGTTTCCATATCTAATGTAGGTAAGTTGGTATTTTAATTGACGTCGTATTGGAGCAACACAACGGTCTATTAACGACGGCCCGGAATCTATCGGCTAGGGGAAAGATCCGAAGACGAGATGGTAGTGTGGTTCTTTCGTTTTCATTTCTACAAAACATATATTATATTTTACTTTGTTTCTTAAAATTAACCCAGTTCGCTTTGCTATTCATCAATCCAGAAGTATCTTTAATTGTAGTTAGTCGTTTAGCCGCATGTGTAGGTGACTTGTTGTTTGCTGAATTGTAATGGGGATACTTCAAACTAGGCGGCTGTGTTGAACGTACCGTTTCAATACCATGCTGAAATGCCTCAGAAAAGCAGCGATTGTGAGTCTGAGAATTAATTAGGATTTTGTATATACGATGATGGAGCAAGTTAAAATGGTTTAAAAAGTCTGTTACGTCCTTAACAGTTCGATATGACCTCTGACCTTTGGCCGTGAATCAACAAAACCTGCTTCGGGGTGGTCTAATTAGTGTCCCGATTGATTTTTTGGACTCTCGACATCCTCTTGGGATCGAACATTTCCCAGGGAATTCTGAAGACGGACGAGAGAACAGGTGGAAAATTCGAGTTGAGCCAGGAGGTGTGTTTCAGGGGTGCTCGATTCCTTTGAATCATGAAAATGTCTTCACACTGATCGCCACTGTGTCAGCAACTAGTTTATTTTAGAAGGTCGTCAAGCACTTTCAGTGATATATACATCTTATATATACCGCTAAATTCTGCTGTGTTTTCCGTGGCTATTACAGTTATGATGGATTGTGTGACGTCACGGGAATGAAGAGTTTCTAATTGCTTTGATTGGCTGTGTGATGTCACGAGCGAAAGTAGATACGAAACATCAAAAATCATTATATTCGAAATCGCCATGGAAATAACTTGAGTGTAAAACTATTTCCGTGTACGCAGCCCATTGTTTTACTAGTGTTGATAAAAAATTAAGTTTTCCAATAATATTTCTTTACCTGTATTGCTCGAAAAACAACACCATGCGAAAGCAAGACAATTTGAGACATAATGGTGGGAAAAGGTTCATAGATAGCCAGTGATCAACAAAAGTTGACAGATAGTTGTGAAAAAAGGATTATACACAGCCAGTAATCACGCATCTTCAGGTTAATAAAAATATGTAAATGATGTTTGACCCAAATATATAAATATGATATGTACCCGTTGGTATGACGGGACATTTATACCATGTAAACGTAATATAGCACAAGAACGAGTTTTTTCGATCGTGATTTTAAAACTTTTGTTGATCATAAGGTTTCAATTGAATTCCTTCAACTTTTTTTTGACTTTTCCAAATTCTATTTTCTAAGTGCAAAAAAACAAATTCAGCATTGTTCAAAGATTTGAAATTTTTTGATTAAATTGTAGCTTGTGTTTTATTGCTAAATTTTAGGTGATTCAATTCAAAAGTTAGCCTTGCAATTGAATGATACACTTTCCAAATGCGGTAAATTAATTCATATGCATACAAACTAATATGTGACATAATAAACATAATGAGAAAGCAGGGCGTTAACGGATAGTGGTGGAAACTGGTTTATATGTAGCCAGTGATCAACAAAGTTTTCATACATAGCCAATGAACACACACCGTCTGGTTTAAAAAAATGTATAAATATAGTTTGACCAGAATGAATAAATTTCATTATACACACAACCGTCGCGTATGACGTCATTTTTCCTAGTTAAACCTAATTTGGTAAAATAAAGTTGATCCGATCGTGATTTCAAAATATTTTCTGCTCATCAGGTTTTAATTTATTTAAATAACATTTTATGACTCTTACTTAATCCATTTTCAAAGTGTAAAAAAAAAAAGCTCAGCATTGTTCCAAATTTGAAAATTTTGATTAAATTGATGCTTAAACTGTATTTCTTAGCGAAATTTTAGTTGATTTAGTACCAAGTTTAGCCTTACAGTTGAGTGATGCACTTTCAAACTAATTTAATTCAATTTATATGTATACAACGTAATATGTGACTTAATGGGATAACAAAAAAATACTGTAACTTAATACAGTCTCTTGTGAAGGGCAATTTTTCATGAGAGAAACTGACCTCATCATTGCGATTTTGCAACAGTTTGTCGGCACACTTCAAGGAATGGAGGATGCACCGACACCTAGTGGTTTGTCGAAGTTGGTGCCCGATCACCATCGTACATCTGGAGCGTTCCACCTTTCATGATGAATACTTCATTTATAGAATCAGTGTTCTAAATTATTCCAAATTGACCGTCACCGGAATAGATTGGCCTTCATACTCCCCTGATCTCAATCGACGCGATTTCTTTCTCGGGCAGTTTGTAGCACATTGTTTACAAGTAAGAATTCTCAAATGCTTGAACATTCATCTGTGAGCATGCGTATCCATTTCAATGCAAACGTTGCTGCAGGTGACTTCAAACATCTCCATTTGCTTGCATCAAGCAATTGCTGCTCAAGCCAGCCATTTCAAATCCATTGTTATTTGATTTGACAACTGTTTACAAATGTGATAATTTACAAACTATTTAAAAGGTAAAATAATCACGATTGTAGCGCTATCTATTAACCAAATGTGTAACTTTGAAAAGCAGTCTGTTTCAAATTCCAGGCCTGCTTATAGTAAAACGTACCACATGATAAATCTTTCTATCTATTACTGTTTCGTAGTTATTTCATTTCAAAGTTAGGAATTGCTTTGTTAAACACCCTTTGGAATTAAGATAGTTTTTCTAATGGGCCTTTTTTTTTTAAATCGTGCGTTGAAAAAAGAATTTTTTGAATTAGTTTAATCCGATTCAGCTTCGAACGATGAAGATATATGTCGATCTTCGACGATGACTAGAAAGATTGAGATCCGGCCACTTTTTCAAGCCGCTGCAGCCGGGAAACAGAGAAACGGATTAACAAGCCGAAGATTTCGAGTTCGAATGTCATCAAAGACAGTCGTGAATAAGGGGAGCTGGACGAATCACGCGATGACTTGGTTTGGAAGATTGGGGATGTGGTTGCCAGCTTAGTGGTTACCTCGTCCTCTGACCGTGGTTCAAAATTACGTGGTGTAGCCCTCGGAACTATCCCTTTCGTATTGATCCAGGACCGTAGTCCATAACCCGTTGTGTTGCTCTAGTACTAAGTTAATTAGAAATACAGAACAAAATCCCAAATTCGGACGTCCAAAATACGGACGTTTTGCTAACCAGTTTTTTTTTTGTTTTTCTCACTTTTTTATATCTTTCCAACAATTTTTTAAAGAACAAAAAGATAAACCTGGACCTAATTGATGATAAAACGCAAAATAACAGACATATTCAGTGTAAATACCAGAGAAAAATTATTAGAAGAGTAGCAAGTAAAATTTGTTGTACTGTATTAAAAAAGTATTTTCATTTAAAAAAAAACTATACCTATTCACTATACAGGGTGTTTCAGTGAACCGTTTCAGAACTTCTAAGAGGGGTAGGGTACATCCTGACGAACCAAAATCATATACCAATGGGCAGTCAGAAATGCTTTCCTGACGCGGTAGATGGCGTTGTGCGAAAATCCCGAGCTTTCGTGTAGGGAATCTTCATTTCGCACAAGAACGCCAAGTTAGTAGGATGGATGATTACACGATCGCAGAGTTAGCCGATATGCATTTGGCGTACGGGGCTGCAAATTGTAGTGGGCCAGCCGCACAGCGTTTGTACGCGGAACGATATCCGACGAGGCGTATCCCCAGTCATAATTTCTTTGCAAGACTGCAACAGAGGTTAGCTGAGACAGGTTCATTAGAAAGAGCTGACAGGGACAGGGTAAGAACAGCACGGACTGCAGACGTCGAACAGAATGTGCTGCAGCATGTACAGGGGAATCCAAGAACGAGTACACGAAGTGTAGAAAACGCAGTCGGGGTTTCCCATTACAGCGTCTGGAGGATTCTCCGAGAAGAAGACATGCATCCGTTTCACGTGCAGCGTATCCAGACACAGCAACCGGAGGATTATGCACCTTGTATTGCTTTCGCACAGTGGTACCTTGGAAAATGTGCTACAAATCCCCTTTTTCCTGCTGAAGTGTTGTTTTCCGATGAGGCATCCTTCACAAGGGAAGGAATTTTCAACACGCATAACGACCATATCAGGGCGGTCGAGAACCCGCATGCAATACGACATCGTGCAGCACAGATTCGATTTTCGGTCAATGTATGGGCCGGTATTATGGGAGATCACCTCATCGGACCTTACCTGTTACCGTCTCGTCTAACCGGACCTAACTACTTGCTCTTTCTGCAGCAAGTATTGCCACAACTTTTGAGAGATGAACAGATTTCTGCATCAACGCAACAGACAATGTGGTTCCAACACGATGGAGCCCCTGCCCATTATAGAGGAGATGTTCGTAACTACCTGGATGTCACATTTGGTCAGCAGTGGATCGGACGTGGTGGTCCCGTGCGTTGGCCTGCTCGGTCACCCGACCTAGCATGTCTTGATTTTTATTTCTGGGATCATCTGAAATCGCTAGTTTATGACACCCCTGTTGACAATGTTGAGGAGCTGGTTGCAAGAATTGCAGTAGCTGCCGGGGAAATTCGAGATATGCCTGGAGTATTTCAGAATGTTCGGATGTCCATGCGTCGGAGATATGAGGCGTGCATTGTAGCCCGTGGAAGAAACTTCGAACACTTACTTTAATCCATGTACCTTTTGCTTCTATTCATGTATTATTAAAACGATTTCTCACTCACGGTCTCTTTTCTTTACGGTGCTTCTGTGTACAACACCGCTTCAGGAAAGCATTTCCGACCCCACATTGCTATATGATTTCGAGTTGTCAGGATGTACCCTACCCCTCTTAAAAGTTCTGAAACGGTTCACTGAAACATCCTGTATATTAGGATTAGTTCTTGAAGATGCTAATAAAATTAGGTGTTTAAGGTGCATACCAATTAATCTTGAACGGTATTTTGATTTTATTATGTTCATAATAGAAAATATTTGTTCACAAACAGATGTTGATCCAAACCTTCAACAATATCTGACAGCCAAATCGTGCAAATTTGGAAAATTGTTGCTGCAAATTTCCAAAATTCAATAGAATTTGGATCACTTGTAGTTAAAATAAGTTTCTTATAGTTGCTTTCAGTGTACTAAGGTGTTGCAGGTCAATAATTTCGATTTGGATGTCAGGTGGATAACAATTAACGTCTTACCGCATCCTTGTACTGGTGTCAAGCAGTGCTGCTTTCCGGCGTTGTTGTATTCAGTAGCATATGAGTAGATTTTTTACGGATTTTGACTAAGTTCCTGAAGACAACATTATTATTTTTTTCAAATTTTTTAATTTTCAATAGCCGACCAACCGGTATAGTGGTTAAGGTGTTAGCCTCTGGATCGGAAGGTTCCTGGTTCGAATCCGGGTCCGGGCATGGATGTTTGTAAGCGTATGGTGCAGAGGCGGCTGGTGCACCTTAAATCTGTCGCGGCCGAAAGTCCTCACGTTGGGTTGGCGTGGAAGTTTGGAGAGTGGGGTGCCAGCTCAGGTGTTGCTTCGTCATCTGACCGTGGTTCAAAATTACGTGGTGTTGACTTCTGATCTTTCCCTTAGGGGATTGATCCCGGACCGTCGTCAATAGCCCGTTGTGTTGCTCTAGTACGACGTTAACTAAAATTACCATTACCATTAATTTTCAATAAGTCTTCGCGTCCCACTGTTAAAACTCCGACGTGCCACACTCTGGCACGCGTACCGCGGGTTGGCTATCCCTGTACTAGAGCAACACAATGGGCTATTGCCGACGGTCTGGGATCAATCACAAAGGGAAGGATCGAGGACAACACTACGTAATTTCGAACCACGTGTGACATTCCGGGATCCATCACAGGTAAACGATATGAGGACCATCTGAACGGTGTGGCTCAAAAATACGTGGTGTTGACTTCTGATCTTTCCCTTAGGGGATTGATCCCGGACCGTTGTCAACAGCCCGTTGTGTTGCTCTAGTACGACGTTAATTAACAAATTATCAAATTACCAATACCGTCCCAGCCGACCAACCGGTCTGGTGGTCAAGGTGTTAGCTTCTAGATCGGAATGTTCCTGAATCGAATCCAGGTGACTGCACGGATGTTTGTAAGGTTATGGTGTAGAGGCGGATGGTGCACCTTAAAACTGTCGTGACCAAAATTCCTCACGTTGTGTTGGTGGGGTAGTTTGGAGAGTGGTTTGCCAACTCAGGTGGTTCAAAATGACGTGGTGTTGTCCTTGGATATTTCCCTTAGAGAAAGGATCCCGTACCGTCGTCAATAGCCCGTTGTGCTGCTCTAGTTAATTAAAAATACCAATTGCCGAGGAGGAGGAACACCAGGTAATTTTGAACCACCTCATATCTAATGAATGCAAGCACACCTATATACAAATTTCGAACAATCAATGTTCTGTCAGCTAGACGAGATGGAAGTGCGGTTCTTTCGTTGGCACCACTACAAACTTTATACAATATTTTACTTTGTTTCTTAAAACTAATCCTGTTCACTTGGCTATTAATGCATCAGAAGTATGTTTAACTAAAGTCATATCGCCGGATGGATGAGTGACTTACTGAATTATAATGGGGATACTTCAAAATAAGCTGCTGTAGGACGTACCATTACAATACCAAGCTGAGATTCCTCGGAAAAGCAGCGACTGTGAGTCTCGGAATTATTTGGGATTCTATTTATACGTTGATGGAGAAAGTTAAAATGTTTTAAGAAGTCTGTCACATCCTTAGGCCCTGTGCACACATCCGGTTTTTTAACGTGCGCCGCCGCTGCGGCAACGAACCCCAACTATGCACACATAACCGTGAAATGACAAAATAACTCATTTCGCGCCATTTGCGATAAATATTCTACTGAAGAAAACGTGTTTATTTCGCTTATTTTCTGTAAAAATAGTATATTTTGAAACAAAATAGATGTTACTGGATACAAACATTTATTATTTATATTCCATTTATTTATGAAAACAAGTTACTTCAGACCGGAGAAGCGTGTACGGCGAGCTGCGGTGCCGTGGGGAACTGTGGTACAAATTGCATGCAAGTTGGACGTGCGTCACCGCAGCGGAGCCGGAGGCATGTGTGCACTACTCCATTGGATCTAATGTATCTCAGACCGCACTTGCGTTACGGCAGCGGCGCTGCACGTTGAAAAAAAACCGGATGAGTGCAACGGACCTTAACAGTTCGGAATAAGAGAAAAACACTAATGACCTTTGGTCGATAATCAACGAAACATGCATCAGGTGGTCTTCGATAGGGTTGCAATTGCTGTCCAGATGGATTTCAGAGATGCTCTAAAAACCTCTGGGATCGAACTTTTTCCAGGGAATTCTGGATTAGGATCCTCAAATCAAGTAGCCAGGACTCGAGTGAATAAGGTAGCGTGTGTCTTACAGATATTCGTGAAGTTGTTGGTTGTTGCTAATATTGCAGTGTCACCTGAAAGCGTGCAAAATAGTGTAGATGTACTTCGAGTTATATCGCTCACAGTGGTTAAATAATTTAGGTATGGAGCGCCTTCCACTTGAATGGAGTTGTATTACAACAAACGCCATCGTGTACAAAGGGGACTGGTTGCACGTTAAATCTGTCTTGGATTCAAATGTCCTCACGTTGCCATGGTGTTGAAGTGTTGAGAGTGGAGTGCCAGCTCAGGTGTTGCCTCGTCAACTGACCGTGGTTCAAAATGACGTGGGGTGTCCTTGGATCTTTCCCTCGGGAAATTTATTCCTGACCGTCATCAATAGCCCATTGTGTTGCTCCAGTACGACGTTAATTAAAATACCTACCTCGGAAAATCATGCTGCGAATGCTAGTATTGGGGGGGGGGTTAAATAAACATTAAATAAACATAATGAGAAAGCAGGGCGTTAACGGATAGTGGTGGAAACTGGTTTATATGTAGCCAGTGATCAACAAAGTTTTCATACATAGCCAATGAACACACACCGTCTGGTTTAAAAAAATGTATAAATATAGTTTGACCAGAATGAATAAATTTCGTTATACACACAACCGTCGCGTATGACGTCATTTTTCCTAGTTAAACCTAATTTGGTAAAATAAAGTTGATCCGATCGTGATTTCAAAATATTTTCTGCTCATCAGGTTTTAATTAATTTAAAAAACATTTTATGACTCTTACTTAATCCATTTTCAAAGTGTAAAAAAAAAAAGCTCAGCATTGTTCCAAATTTGATAATTTTGATTAAATTGATGCTTAAACTGTATTTCTTACTTTAGAAATTTTAGTTGATTTAGTACCAAGTTTAGCCTTACAGTTGAGTGATGCACTTTCAAACTAATTTAATTCAATTTATATGTATACAACGTAATATGTGACTTAATGGGATAACAAAAAAAATACTGTAACTTAATACAGTCTCTTGTGAAGGGCAATTTTTCATGAGAGAAACTGACCTCATCATTGCGATTTTGCAACAGTTTGTCGGCACACTTCAAGGAATGGAGGATGCACCGACACCTAGTGGTTTGTCGAAGTTGGTGCCCGATCACCATCGTACATCTGGAGCGTTCCACCTTTCATGATGAATACTTCATTTATAGAATCAGTGTTCTAAATTATTCCAAATTGACCGTCACCGGAATAGATTGGCCTTCATACTCCCCTGATCTCAATCGACGCGATTTCTTTCTCGGGCAGTTTGTAGCACATTGTTTACAAGTAAGAATTCTCAAATGCTTGAACATTCATCTGTGAGCATGCGTATCCATTTCAATGCAAACGTTGCTGCAGGTGACTTCAAACATCTCCATTTGCTTGCATCAAGCAATTGCTGCTCAAGCCAGCCATTTCAAATCCATTGTTATTTGATTTGACAACTGTTTACAAATGTGATAATTTACACACTATTTAAAAGGTAAAATAATCACGATTGTAGCGCTATCTATTAACCAAATGTGTAACTTTGAAAAGCAGTCTGTTTCAAATTCCAGGCCTGCTTATAGTAAAACGTACCACATGATAAATCTTTCTATCTATTACTGTTTCGTAGTTATTTCATTTCAAAGTTAGGAATTGCTTTGTTAAACACCCTTTGGAATTAAGATAGTTTTTCTAATGGGCCTTTTTTTTTAAATCGTGCGTTGAAAAAAGAATTTTTTGAATTAGTTTAATCCGATTCAGCTTCGAACGATGAAGATATATGTCGATCTTCGACGATGACTAGAAAGATTGAGATCCGGCCACTTTTTCAAGCCGCTGCAGCCGGGAAACAGAGAAACGGATTAACAAACCGAAGATTTCGAGTTCGAATGTCATCAAAGACAGTCGTGTATAAGGGGAGCTGGACGAATCACGCGATGACTTGGTTTGGAAGATTGGGGATGTGGTTGCCAGCTTAGTGGTTACCTCGTCCTCTGACCGTGGTTCAAAATTACGTGGTGTAGCCCTCGGAACTATCCCTTTCGTATTGATCCAGGACCGTAGTCCATAACCCGTTGTGTTGCTCTAGTACTAAGTTAATTAGAAATACAGAACAAAATCCCAAATTCGGACGTCCAAAATACGGACGTTTTGCTAACCAGTTTTTTTTTTTGTTTTTCTCACTTTTTTATATCTTTCCAACAATTTTTTAAAGAACAAAAAGATAAACCTGGACCTAATTGATGATAAAACGCAAAATAACAGACATATTCAGTGTAAATACCAGAGAAAAATTATTAGAAGAGTAGCAAGTAAAATTTGTTGTACTGTATTAAAAAAGTATTTTCATTTAAAAAAAAACTATACCTATTCACTATACAGGGTGTTTCAGTGAACCGTTTCAGAACTTCTAAGAGGGGTAGGGTACATCCTGACGAACCAAAATCATATACCAATGGGCTGTCAGAAATGCTTTCCTGACGCGGTAGATGGCGTTGTGCGAAAATCCCGAGCTTTCGTGTAGGGAATCTTCATTTCGCACAAGAACGCCAAGTTAGTAGGATGGATGATTATACGATCGCAGAGTTAGCCGATATGCATTTGGCGTACGGGGCTGCAAATTGTAGTGGGCCAGCCGCACAGCGTTTGTACGCGGAACGATATCCTACGAGGCGTATCCCCAGTCATAATTTCTTTGCAAGACTGCACCAGAGGTTAGCTGAGACAGGTTCATTAGAAAGAGCTGACAGGGACAGGGTAAGAACAGCACGGACTGCAGACGTCGAACAGAATGTGCTGCAGCATGTACAGGGGAATCCAAGAACGAGTACACGAAGTGTAGAAAACGCAGTTGGGGTTTCCCATTACAGCGTCTGGAGGATTCTCCGAGAAGAAGACATGCATCCGTTTCACGTGCAGCGTGTCCAGACACAGCAACCGGAGGATTATGCACCTGGTATTGCTTTCGCACAGTGGTACCTTGGAAAATGGGCTACAAATCCCTTTTTTCCTGCTGAAGTGTTGTTTTCCGATGAGGCATCCTTCACAAGGGAAGGAATTTTCAACACGCATAACGACCCTATCTGGGCGGTCGAGAACCCGCATGCAATACGACGTCGTGCAGCACAGATTCGATTTTCGGTCAATGTATGGACCGGTATTATGGGAGATCACCTCATCGGACCTTACCTGTTACCGTCTCGTCTAACCGGACCTAACTACTTGCTCTTTCTGCAGCAAGTATTGCCACAACTTTTGAGAGATGAACAGATTTCTGCATCGACGCAACAATGTGGTTCCAACATGATGGAGCCCCTGCCCATTATAGAGGAGATGTTCGTAACTACCTGGATGTCACATTTGGTCAGCAGTGGATCGGACGTGGTGGTCCCGTGCGTTGGCCTGCTCGGTCACCGGACCTATCATGTCTTGATTTTTATTTCTGGGGTCATCTGAAATCGCTAGTTTATGACACCCCTGTTGACAATGTTGAGGAGCTGGTTGTAAGAATTACAGTAGCTGCCGAAGAAATTCGAGATATGCATGGAGTATTCCAGAATGTTCGGATGTCCATGCGTCGGAGATATGAGGCGAGCATTGTAGCCCGTGGAAGAAACTTTGAACACTTACTTTAATCCATGTACCTTTTGCTTCTTTTCATGTATTATTAAAACGATTTCTCACTTACGGTCTCTTTTCTTTACGGTGCTTCTGTGTACAACACCGCTTCAGGAAAGCATTTCCGACCCCACATTGCTATATGATTTCGAGTTGTCAGGATGTACCCTACCCCTCTTAGAAGTTCTGAAACGGTTCACTGAAACACCCTGTATATCTGCAATTTTACTGTTGCAATCGCAAAATTCGCGCGAGAAGAGGAGGGGGGGGGGGGAGATTAAGTTCTTTATGACAAAGAATGTAAATAATCCGATAATCCGGAATGGTTGAGGTCCGGATGATTTCGGAATTGGGACTTTGTACAGTGCTAATATCACAATCCTCGGTCCTCATATCTAATGTAGGTATGTTGGTATTACAATTGACGTTGTACTGGAGCAACAAAACGGGCTATTGACGACGGTCCAAGATGAATCCACAAAGGAAAGATCGAGGACAACATCAAGTTATTTTGAATCACCTCCATATCTAATAAATATAAGCACCAAAAACAAATTTCTTACATTCAATGTTTTGTCAGCAAGACGAGATGGAGGTAAGGTAATTGTTGTTAACGTCGTACTAGAGAAACACAACGGGCTATTGTCGACAGTCCGGGATCAATCATCTAGGAGAAAGATCCGAAGACGAGATGGAAGTGCGGTTCTTTCGTTGGCACCACTACAAACTTTATATAATATTTTACTTTGTTTCTTAAAACTGATCCAGTTCACTTGACTATTAATGAATCAGAAGTATGTTTATCTAAAGTCATTTCGCCGGAAGGTTGAGTGACTTACTGAGTTGTAATGGGGATGTAGGACGTACCTGTGCAATGCTGAGATGCCTCAGAAAAGCAGCGATTGTGGCTTTCAGAATTAATTCGGATTCTATTTATACGTTGAGGGAGAAAGTTAAAATGTTTTAAAAAAGTCTGTAACATCCTTAACAGTTTGGTGTTACCTCTGGCCAAGAGTCAACGAAACTTGCATCGGGGTGGTCTGCAATGGGTGTCTAATTGGTGTCCAGTTTGACTCTCGACGTCCTCTGGGATCGAACATTTCCCAGGGAATTCTGGAGATGGACGAGATAGCAGGTGGAAAGATATAGCTGAGTCAGGAGGTGTGTTTCAGGGGTGCTCGATTCCTTTGAATTATGAAAATGTCTTCACACTGATCGCCACTGTGTCAGAAACTACTTTATTTTAGAAGGTCGTCAAGCACTTTGAATGATATATATACATCTTATATATAACGGTAGATTCTGAAGTGTTTTCCGTGGCTATATATAAGTTATGAATCCTCAAAAATCATATTCGAAATTGCCATGGAAATAATGTTTTACCAGTATTGCTCAAAAACACCATGTGAAAGCAAGACATGTTAACAGATAGTGGTGAGAAAAGGTTACTCACAGATAGTAATTACGCATCGTCAGGTACACAAAAATATGTAAATGAAGTTTGACCAAACAAATAATTTTTGGTATGCACCGTCTGCCATTTATCCCTAGTTAAACATAGTATGGTACAAGAACGTGTTTTTCCGATCGTGATTTCAAAATGTTTCATCTGGTTTCAATCGATTTCCTAAATTTTTGTTTGACTTTTCCAAATTCTATATTCTAAGTGCAAAGACAAAAAAATCAGTATTGTTGAAAAATGTGGAACATTTTTGATTAATTTGTTCCTTAACTATTGTTTTATTTTGGCTAAAGTTTAGGTAATTTAGTTCAAAATATAGCCTTACGATTGTGTGATACACTTTCCAAATTAGGTTAATTAATTCATATGCATACAAACTAATATGTGACTTAATGTACTGGCAATACTGTAATTTAATACTGAAACTTTGTAGCAATCTAATTATTATTGCAAAAGCATCTTGAAAGTGCACTGACCTCCTACAAAAATTGCTTACCTAAAGTATATTCGCGTTTACGAAGACATGTGTTAAACTGCTGTAATAAATTGGAACACAGGTTTGGACGTCTCAATGAAGAACGCCCGCGCGCGCGGAGAGTCTTAATGAAGAACGTTTGCTCGCAGTAAATATTCAGAGTCCAAGCGTTGCAGGCAAGTGATTAACCACTGCGCGTAGAATTCTGCCAATGGTTCTAGCTTCAGTGGTCGTTGTAGCCGAATTTCTCAGCTTCTGTGCTATTCACAGATGAGGCGACTTTTGCACAGGAAGGTGTTTTCAATGTGCACAATACTTATGTGTGGGCAACAGAAAATCCACACGCTACATGTCCAAATGCATTCCACAAACGCTTCTCTGTGAATGTTTGGGCGGGTGTTGTGAACGATTTCCTCATAGGATCCTATCTCCTACCAACGCGACTCAATGGCTAACATTTTTGAATTTTGTCGAAAAGGTTTTACCAGAATTGCTGCAAGATTTTACGACTCTCTTTCGATATCCATATGGCTTCAGCATGATGGTGCGCCAGCCCATTCCAACGTGGTTGTCTGAAATTACCTGGATGTCAGTTTTGTGGGGCGACGGATAGGGCGTGGATGATAAGCCCGATGGACACCGCGATCGCCCTATTTATAGAGCATCAATTACTTCTTATGGGGGATCTGAAGACCGTCGTTTACGGGATTCCAGTTACTCAATTGAGACCTCATTGCTTTACTATCCACTGCGGCTAAAGTGCGCGCGAAATGCATGGAATCTTTGGAACTGTTCGTCAATATCTCCTTCGACGCTATCAAGAATGTATTATTGCTGTGGTCTGAGTTGTGAACATGTATTGTAAATATTGCGGCAAAGAAGTACTTTGTAAAGGTGTTATAAATAGACAAAATTTTTCTGTTCATGTTTCAATTTTTGTGTTCGTGAGTCACTTCCGACCATACAAACCTATACGAAAAATGTATGTTTTAGTAAACTGTACAATCCCTCCAAGTTTGTCCCTTGACTGTGTGCATGGTAATTCGAAACTGTGGCATTGAGTGTTGCACCAAATAAATATTTTTCGATGATTGTATCGCTCTTGGATTGTTACACAGCAAAACAAATCGGAAAACGAAACAAGATTGTTTGAAGTTTTCGTTACGTACAGACCCAAACTTTGAAATGACAGATATACAAAACCGTGATAGGAGATTGCTGTTCAACCGGCCATTTCAAATCCATTGTATTGTGATTCGACGCCTTTTTACTACAGGAAGTTTACACCCTATTTATAGGGTAAAATAATAAAGATTTTATCGGCCTCTCTAACCAAAGTTCTAAATTTGTAAAGTCTATTTAGAATTCAAGGACTGTTCATAAAACGTACGACTTGATAAATCTTTCCATCTATCACTGTTTTGTAGTTATTTAATTTCCAAGTTAGGGAGTCCTTTCTGAAATACCCTATGTAATTAAAGACAGTTTTTCTTGTAGGTTTGGTTTTAGAATAGTATGATGAAATTTTTAAAAATTAGTTTAAAAATTTATTTTTATTTTACCACTTTTTTAAAACAGTAAATTTTATAAAATACTAATATTTTTCTATTGAAGTTATTGGGATTATTTCTTTTCTGGTGGTTTTACTTTTACGATCGGCCTTTTGCTCGATCAAATATGAAAAAAATAATGTTTACTTTCTAGCGCAAAGTAGAGGGTTGTTACTAAGTGTTGATTTCCTAAAAAAAGTTATTTCTGATTCTTATCGCAGAGTATCTGTGTTTGTGGTTTTTAAACTAACCTGAGTTTGATTATTTTGAATGGGATAGTGTTGTCTGTCATTTGCGATATTTCGTTCCCCACACCGGAACGTTGCGCCTCACAACATAAAAAACGCTCGAGTTACTGTAAGTCCAAAGTCATTCCATGTGCTAATTTAGTTTGGATAGTTCCATCTCCCTTAGAGTTTATGGACCTGTCTGCTTTATTTCGCACGAATACAAGAAACAACAAACATCATTCGCTACACCAAGTAATCCAGCAACACGCTACCAAATCTATACAGACAGATCTAAAACCAAGGAGGGAACCGCCATCGCCTTCTTTGTGCTTCTGGACAACAGAAAGATGTTGGAGTGGGCACGCAGACAGTACGACTAGTCAGTTTTCAAAGCTGAGTTACTTACCATTCGAGCAGCTTCATCGTAGGCACTCCAAAATTGCTGAAAAAGAACATGTATTTTCTCGGACAGTCTATCCAACGTGACTCTTTTGACCAACCTTCTCACTACTAACCCAATGGTACACTTAATACATTCCATCATTGAAGTGACAGCTCCATGATGTTGAAGGAAACGAAGCAGAAGATCATCTTGCAAGAAGTACCACCGGTTATACGTCCATCCGCCTGCATCTCCTCCCTCTCCCGGCGTCTCACCTGAAGAGGTCCCTCAAACTTGCATCCACTAACATCTAGCAAGAGTGATGGATCCACCAAAGGATGGAGAACATTAGGTTTTCTTACCCAAGGTATGCACAAAGCGACTTATCTCCACCGCAGAGCTAACACACTTTAATACGGACCACGGCGCGTTTCTACAGAACGTGTTTAGGATGAATATCCATTGTAGTGACATCTGCATCTGTTGTATGGAAGAAGACCCGACCTCTACGTTACCACATGCCCTATCACATCTCATCTCCATATCAAGGAACCAGCACCTCATTACTACGACGCCTGGCGTAAAGACCTTGCTGATAATCTCTTGCTTTGAAGAAAAATAATACAGATTGTGCGATTTGTGGCCTCTAATGAGTTTTAACATAAACAAGTGGTTGAGGTTCACTTTTTGACTACAAGACTTCAATTGCCTCTATAACCTCATAGTAAACTTTTATTAGACCAGCATCTGCATGTGAATTTCTTAATTTGTAATTTCTGCTTTGTATCCCACCAAATATTGTTTCTCTTTCCTTGTCTCATTTGGTCACCTTCACGTTATGGGAAATTTTGTTTTCCGTAAACCCAATCTAAGGGTCGGTATCCCATGACTCATTTAAGTTTAAACACTATTAAATAGTGCTTTGAAGACTAATGGATCATTCTTGCTCAACTAGAGTGTCCCAAAATATGACTGACACATTCGAAAAATGAATTGAAAACAAATCGAAGGCGATAGAAATGTACCTTTTGCTGAATTCTAGTAGGGAAAAACGGGAGTTTGATCATACCATATTTCAATATTTGTTACGAAATTCACCAACATGTGACACTGCAGAACTAAGTTCTGCAGGAAAACCATTCTGCTCGTGTGTGTTTCTCAGATTTCAAGTTGCTGTAATAGGCTTATTCATTGAAGCAGCGGATATTTCCTGTTCTGGAATGTCACCACCTGGAGTATAGTTTTGTTGAAACGAGACGCAGTTTCAAAAGAAACCTAATGTGAAATAAGGTCAGGTAATCGATGCAATAAAGGCTCTGTTTGAAAAATTTTAACGGACTGGGAATGTCAATGATGACCGTGATGGAAATGTCGAGCGCCCAAGCGTGGCAGTGACAGAGGCGAATACTGAAGTCGTTCAACAGGTGATCCAACAGAGACCCTCTGAGATGCCTCATAAAAGCAGCGATAGTGGGTCTGAGAATTTATTAGAATTCTATATATACAATGATGTAGCAACTTAAAGTGGTTTAAAAAGTCTGTAACATCCTTAACAGTTTGGTGTTACCTCTGACCTTTTGCCGAGAATTAAGGAAACTTGCATCGGGATGGTCTGCAATGGAGGTCTAATTGGTGTCCAAATTGATTTTTGGGACCCTCGACGTTCTATGGGATAGAACATTTCCCAGGGAATTCTGGAGATGGACGAAAAAACAAGTGGAAAATTCGAGTTGAGCCAGGAGGTGTGTTTTAGGAGTGCTCAATTCCTTTGAATTATGAAAATGTCTTCACACTGATAGTGTAGTAGACACTATAAGTGTCAGCAACTAGTTTATTTTAGAAGATCGTCAAGCACTTTGAGTGATATATACAGGGTGTTATCAAAATAATGGAAACACACTGGATTTATAAGGAATCCTTCACTAATAAGGCTGTTTATGAAGTGCCTCCTAACTGTAATTATTGACACTGGAGAATCCAGATGCTGATTGAGCTCTGCGGTCACTTTGGTTGCAGTTATTTTATTTTTATACATTACAATCCGCCTTAATACCCGTCGGTCTTATTCACTCAGCTTCTCCTTCCGTCCACTGTTTTGCTTTACCGAGATTGTTTTGCCGCGCTATGTATACGCTGTCATGACTTCAGATACCGTACCTCTACTAACGCCTAAAATCTGGAATGTTTCGGTCATAGGTCTCCAACTAGTCGGGCTCCTACAATTTGGCCTCTTTGAAAGTCTGTGAGGTCTGACATTTTACGCTTTTGACAGAAATCCACGACGTATACAACTTCACTAAAGCTACCTGATACTACCATGATATACAGTACTTTTCATGTTAAAAAAACTGTTAGCTAGGATAATATTTTAATGCTTACGAAGCGCATTCTTAAATGCCACTTTTATTCACAGGTGTTTCCATTATTTTGATAACCACCTGAACATCGTATATAATACGCTAGATTCTGCTGTGTTTTATTTCTCTATTACAGTTTTGATTAATTGTGTGACGTCATGGGAATGGGGAGTTTCCAATTGCTTTGATTGGCTGTGTGATGCCTTGAGCGAAATGAGTTACGAAACATCAAAAATCATTATATTCGAAATCGCCATGGAAATAACAGTTGCGTGTAAAACGATTACGGTACGCAGCTCATTGTTTTACCAGTGTTGATCAAAAATTAAGTTTTCCAATAATAATGCTTTACCTGTATTGCTCGAAAAACAACACCATTCGAAAGCAAGACAATTTGACAGGTAGTGGTGGGAAAACGTTTATAGATAGCCAGTAATTAACAAAAGTTGACAGATAATTTTTAAAAAAAGTTTATACACAGCCAGCAATCACGCATCGTCAGGTTAATAAAAAGATGTAAATGAAGTTTGACCCAAATAAATAAATATGGTGTGCACCCATCCTATGACGGGCCATTTATCATAGTTAAACGATATATAGCACAAGAACTACTTTTTTCGATCGTGATTTCAAAACGTTTCCTGGTCATCATGTTCCAATTGAATTCCGTGGACTTTTTTTGACTTTTCCAAATTCTCTATTTTCTAAGTGCAAAAAAAATAGCATTATTCAAAAATTGTAAAATTTTTTGAATAAGTTAGTGTTTGTGTTTCTGCTAAATTTTAAGCGATTCAGTTCAAAAGTTAGCCTTAGGAGGCAAATTTATTCATATGCATACAAACTAATATGTGACCTAATGTACTGGCAATACTGTAATTTAATACTGAAACTTTGTAGCAATATAATTAATATTGCAAAAGCATCTTGAAAGTGCACTGACCTCCTGCAACATTGCTTACCTAAAGTATATTCGCGTATGCGAAGACATGTGTTAAACTGCTGTAATAAATTGGAACACAGGTTTGGACGTCTTAATGAAGAACGCGGAGAGTCTTAATGAAGAACGTTTACACATAAATATTCAGAGTCCAAGCGTTGCAGGCAAGTGATTAACCACTGCGCATAAAATTCTGCCAATGGTTCTAGCTTCAGTGGTCGTTGTAGCCGGATTTCTCAGCTTCTGTGCTATTCACAGATGAGGCGACTTTTACACAGTAATGTGTTTTCAATGTGCACAATACTTATGTGTGGGCAACAGAAAATCCACACGCTACATGTCCAAATGCATTCCACAAACGCTTCTCTGTGAATGTTTGGGCGGGTGTTGTGAACGATTTACAGGTTTGGAAGATATACAGGTATTAATGCATTTAATGAAACTTTGTAGGTATGCAGGGTAATTCTATGGTCATGGGATTAACTTAGAGGGTGGTAGAGCTTACTAAAATATACATTTTTGGGGTATAGGAATGTATGGTCGGAAGTGACGCATAAAGGCACGAACACATAAAAAATGAGTCATGAATAGAAACACATTGTTTATTTACGTAATTGCAAAGAGCTTCTGTGCAGCAATCTTTTCATTAAATGCGCAAATTTGTGACCACCAACAGTAATACAAACTCGGCAGCTGTGATTGGCTTGTAATGTTCTGCGTAGAGGGCAGTAGTGTGCCTGGTCATCCGTGTTCTAATGCATCTATGCTGTCGACCGTGATAAGAGATTTTACATATAGTGAAAAATGTGACATGTACAGGTGACCCTCTTATAACAAGGTACTTTTAGAACACGGATTCCCTACAACACGGTACGAAAATTGCGACGACCCTCGTATAACACGATAATAGTTTCTGTATAACACGGTTTAATTTTTACGTATTGTTGGTCAATTTACGGTTAAATAGAGATCCGTTAGATTTTTTCACCTGTATGTCCTGTTTGTCTGTCCAGTCTGTCTGTCATGTCTATCTGATTACCCTGTCTGTCATGTCTATCTGATTACCCTGTCTGTCATGTCTATCTGATTACCCTGTCTGTCTTGTTTTTCCTGTCTGTCTGTCATGTCTGTTTGATTAGTCTCTGTCTTGTCTGTTTGATTAGTCTCTGTCTTGTCTGTCTGTATAGTCTGTTTGTTAAGTCTTTCTGTTCAATCTGTCCTGTCTGTCTTTCATGTATGTTCAGTCTATCTGTCATGTCTGTTCAGTCTATCTGTACTTTCTGTCTGTTCAGTCTGTATGTCCTGTTTGTCTGTCTGTACTGTCTGTAATCACATAATAGTTTCATCATAATGGAGCGCCAGCTCATTTCAACTGGGTAGTCCGCAATTACCTGGATGCCAGTTTTGCTGAGTGATTGATGGTGGATGGGCGTGTTGGACCAATCCGATGGAACCCCGATCACCAGATTTATCGAGCATTGATTACTTCCTATGGTGGGGGGTATCTGAAGATCATAGTTTACGGGACTCCAGTTGACTCAATTGAGGACCTCATTGCTTGACTATTCATTGCGTCTGTAAGCGTGCTCGAAAGGCCTGGCATCTTTGGAACTGTTAGGCAATAACTCTTTCGACGCTACCAAGCATGTTTTACTGATGATAGAAGCAGTTTTGAGCATTTATTGTAAACATCGCTGCGAAGAAGCACTTGGCAAAGATGTTTTAAATAGAAAATGTTTGATGGTTAATGTCTCATTTTTTTCTTCGTGCCTACACGCGTCACTTCCGACCATACAGTCCTATAAAAAATGTATGTTTTAGTAAACTATACAATCCCTCCAAGTTTGTCCCATGACTCTGTGCATGGTAATTTGAAACTGTGGCATTGAGTGTTGCACCAAATAAATATGTTTCGATTAATGTATCGCTCTTGGATTGTTACACAACAAAACAAATCAGAAAACGAAACAATATTGGTTAAAGTTTTCACTATGTACAGACATAAAATACTGCAAACAACCTCTGCTATATATTGGTTGAGTATTGAACTAGCCTTCTTGGTCGTGCTCTCTACTAGATTGTATGATCAGCAAAAGTGGTCCATATTTACGAATAGATATCTCGCTATGAGAAAAAACTGATCAATACCTTGATCTTGACGTCTTAAAAAATTAGCAATATTGTTATGACGACGCATCTGGTTGTTAGAAAAATTTGTTAGACCTTAGGCTGGATTTCTCGTTAAAACTACTAGGAGGGTTTGGTGATTGCTGCTAGAAAGAGGGTAATTGTCCATCACGAGACATGAGTTTTCTCTCCAAATTATGTTTTTTAGTTGTGGCACAACTGCTACCAGTGTCGGACAATGCTAGGCGTATATGATAGAGGTCTGTATGGTACGTTTTGAAATCTGTTTTAATTCCGAATTCGGAATTTGCATGGGAAAGAATATAAATTTTGCTAACCCCGAGATAAACCGTCATTGATGTATTGACAACTTTTGATCACAGAAAAAAGATGTGACCAGTTTTCTTGTAAAGACGAGATAATGAATATTTAATAAAGGACACCCAAACTTTGAAATGACAAAAATACAAAACCGTGATAGGTAAAAATAGGAAACAAGTGGTACATTTAATGAGCACGTCTGGAATTTGAAATAGGCCGTTTTAAAGATTAGTTGCAATTTTGGATAATAGGTTACAATGCGGTCTCCGGGAAAGGGATGATTGGACAATTTTTCATGAAGAACTGAATTCATCATTGCGATTTTTCAAGTTTTTCGCCACACTTCAAGGATTGGAGGATGCACCAGACATTTAGTGGTTTGTGCATGATTATGCCAGACTACAACGTACTTTTACAGTGTTCCACCTTCCTGGATGAAAACCTCATTGACAGAATCATTGCTTTAAATTATTCCGACGAGAGCGACACCGGAATAGATTTTACTCCATACTCTTTGGATCTTAATCCATGCGACTTCTTTCTCTGGAGTTATTTGAAGGATATTGTTTACAGTAACCCTATTCAGTGCAAACATTGCTGCAGGTGACATCAAACTTCTCCATTCGCTTGCGTCAAGTGATTGCTCTTCGAGCCGGGAATTTGAAATCCATTGTATTGTGATTCGACGCCTTTTTACGAATAGCAATTTACACACTATTTAGTGGGTAAAATAAAAAAGATTTTAGCGTCATCTCTTAACCAACGTTGCAATTTTGTAAAGTCTATTTAGAATTCAAGGCCTGTTCATAAAACGTACTACTTGATTAATCTTTCTACGTATCACTGTATCGTAGTTATTTCACTTCAAAGTTAGGGAGTCCTTTCTGAAATATTCTTTACAATTAAAAACTGTTTTTCTTGTGGGCCTTAATTTTAGAATTGTACGTTAAAAAAAATATATTTCTAATATTTTAAAAAATTTATCTTTATTCTACCACTTTTTTAATTAATAAATTTCACTAGAAATGTAATAATTTTCATACTAACGTTAGTTTGATTAATTCTATTTGCGTATCAATTTTACAAGATCTGGATTTTCGCCTGATCAAGTTTGGAAAAAGTAATAGTTGCGTTCTTGCTTCAGTAATTAGGTTGTTACTAAAAGTTAATTACCCGTTAATAGTCCTAACTTTCTTAAAGCAGAATATTTGTGATTTTTATCTAACCCTGAATAAATGATTTCCTTGAAATGTACAGTGTTGTCTGTCATTTGCTTTATTGTGTGCCATAAACCGGATCGTCGAGCCTCACAACACCAAAAACGTGCGGGTTACTGTTCGGCCTGCTTCAAAGCCACTCCATGTGCAATTTTAGTTTAGGTAGATCCATCTCCCTTAGAGTTAACAGATGTGTCTGCTTCATTTAGCAAGAATCCAACACAACAAACAGACATCATCCGCTTCACCAAGTCCCCCCCCCAAAAAAAAACACGCTACCAAATCTAAACAGACGATTCTAATACCCAGGATGGAACCGCAAAGGCCTTTTGTAAGTTACTGGACAACAGAAAGATGTTTGAGGGTGCACGCAGACTGCAAGAGGACAATTGAGTTTTTCAAGCTGAGTTACTTGCCATTTGAGCAGCTTCATCCTGAGCACTCCGAAATTACTCAGAAAACATGTATATTCTCTATCAGTATCAAGAGTGACTCGTTTGACCAACCTTCTCACTACTAACTCGATGGCACAAAGAATACATTCGATCATTGAAGTGACAGCTCCATGGTGTTGAAGAAAACGAAGCAGCAGATAATCTTGCAAGAAGTACCACCGGTTATACGTCCATCCGCATGCATCCCCTCCCTCTCCCGGCGTCTCATCTGAAGAGGTTTCTCAAGCTTGCATCAAATAACATCTGTCAAGAGAGATGGATAAACTCCATCAAAGGTAGGAGACCATTTGGTTTCTTTCTCAAGGGTCTGCACAAAGCGACTCATCTCCACCGCAGAGCTAACACACTTTTACACGGACCACGGCGAGTTCCTACAGGATCTGTTTCGGATGAATATCCATTGTAGTGACATCTGCACCTGTTGTATGGAAGAAGAGCCGATCTCTACGTTACCACATGCCCTATTGCAACTCATCTGCACATCAAGGAATCAGCACCTCATTAGTACGACGCCTGGCGTAAACGCCTGGCTGATAATCCCTTGCTTCAAAGAAAAATAATACAGATAGTACGATTTGTGGGCTCTAGGGAGTTTGAACATAAACAAGTGGTTTAGGTTCATGTTTTGACTACAAGACTTTAATTGCCTCTGTAAACTCATAGCAAACTTTTATTAGAGCAGTATCTGCGTGTGAATTTCTTAACTTGTAGTTTTTGCTTTGCATCCCACCAAATATTGTTTCTTAATCCTTTTCTCATTTGGTCACCTTCACGTTAAGGGAAACTTTGTTTACCATAAATACAATCTAAGATTCGGTATCGCATGACGCAGTTAAGTTTAGACACCCCTTTAAATAGTTCTTTGAAGTCTAATGGATCATTATTGCGTAGATACAGTATTCGAAAATGACTGACACATTCGAAGAAATAATTCAAAAACAAACGGAAGGCGCTAGAAATGTACCGTTTGCAGTATTCTACTTGTGAAAAAAGGGTATTTATTCGCAGCATATTTCAATATTAGTTACGAAATTCACGAACAGGTGACTCTGCAGATCTTTGAGATCTGCAAGAAAAGCATTCTGCGTTGCATGTGGTTCTCAGATTTCAAGTTCCTCTAGGCGTATTCGTTGAAGCAACGGATATTTACTGTTTTGGAATGCCAACTGTTTTGGAATGCTGGATTATAGTTTTATTGAAACGAGACACAGTTTCAAAATGAAACTTAATGTCAAATAAGATACGGCAATTTATGCAATAAAGACTTAAAACGGAAAATTTTTATCGGACTTGGAATTATGACCATATTGGAAATGTCGGCCGCCCTAGCTCGGCAGTGACAGAGGCGAATGCTGAAGTCGTTCAGCATGTGATCTAACAACGAACCCACGTTCCCGTTTGCAGGTCCTCGACGGCTTTTCCAACAAGCAGAACTGGCACATTTGTGGAACAGAAAATCCCTATGTTGCCTTACCTTCATACCTTCATCAATAAAAGTCAAGATATAGGCTGCCATTTTCGCCCAAAGACTCATAGAGCACTTTTAACGACACCAAACGATCACTGCAGTACTGTATCAGTAAATCTGTCGTGGCCTAAAGTACTCACGTTGGGTTGGCGTGGAAGTTTGGAGAGTGGGGTGCCAGCTCAGGTGTTGCTTCGTCATCTGACCGTGGTTCAAAATTACGAGGTGTTGTCCTCAGATCTTTCCCTTAAGGGACTGATCCCGGACCGTCGTCAATAGCCCGTTGTGTTGCTCTAGTACGACGTTAACTAAAAAATTACCAATTAATTACCATCAAGCTGAAGATTGCGAGTTCGAATCCCATCAAAGAAAGTCGCGAAGAAGGGAAACTGGACGAATATGCAGTGGCCTCAAAGTCTCAAGTTTTGGCGGCGTTAGGAAGATTGGGGTAATGGTGCCAGCTCAGTAGTGTCCTCGTCATCCGACCGTGAATCAAATTTACGTGGTATGGATCTTGAATCATTCCCTTTGGACCTGAACCCGGAAAGTCCAACATAGCCCGTTCTGTTGCTATAATACGACGTTAATTTAAAATACTATTACTAATCCTCGGTCCCCATATCTAATGCAGCTATGTAGATATTTTAATTAACGTCGTACTGGGGCAAAACAACGGTCTATTGATGACGATCTGGTATCAATCCTAAGTCAAAAATCCGATAACACCAAGTAATTTCGAACCACACCCATATCTAATTAATATAACAACTAATATTAAAATTTCATACATTCAATATTTCGTCAGCAAGTTGAGATGGAGGTAAAGTAAATTTAATTAACGTCATACTAGAGCAACACAACGGGCTATTGACGACCTAGATGAAATGGAAGTGCGGTTCTTTCGTTGTCATCACTACAAAACATACATTATATTTTACTTTGTTTCTTAAAACTAATCCAGATTGCTTGGCTATCAATCAATCAGAATCGTGTTTTCTAAACTTCTTGCTCAGGAATGATGCGTGATTTGTTGAATATTATGGAGGAAATTTGAATTTAAGCATTTTTAATACGAACCTTTACAAAACCGTGCCGACATCCCTCTGAGAAGCAAAGTTTGGGATAATTGTTTAGGATTCTTTTAATCCATTCCTTTGCAAGTTAAAGTATTTTTAAAGTCTGTAACGTTGCTAACGGTTCGGTGCCCCAGGTCATTTTCCACTGACATTGCATGCATCGGAGTGGTCTTCAATGGCGGTATAATTGATGTTCGTGTAGATTTAAGGGATTCTCGGTGACCTCTGGGATCGAACTAATCCCACGGAAATCTGGATTTGGATCCTCAAATCAAGTAGCCAGGACTCGATAGAATGAGGTAGTGTTCTTACATATATTCGCGAGATTCTTGCTTTTGGATACGATTGCAGTGTCGCCTGCAAACGTGGAGAATAATGTAGAGGTACTTCTACTTATGTCGCTCAAATGGAAGTTGAATAATTCAAGTATAGAGCTTTCCACCTGAAAGGCACGTCATATAGAAAACGTTTTATTTATGTTAACTACAAATTGGCCTCATCTTCAATGCATGTCAATATCGTTCAATGCATGTCAACCATTTTGGAAAATGTGTAATGTTTCGGAAATAATGTTGCGAATAACGAAGTTTGAAAAATAAAAAGAACGATTTGCAAGGAACTGAAAACGCGTATTTGTAACGATATCTGCAGAAGTAAAATATTCTTCAGTGGTCACCACTTTAAAATTGACTTATTTTTTATTCTTTCTTTACATCAGATAAAATTGAGTTTACAGTTGGAAGGGAATGTCTTGCCAGATGTCATTTTTCCGCATGGTAAAATGACGAGAAACCTAATGATTAAAAATAGGTGAGTTTAAACCAAAAGTATCCGACTTTTGTTGTTGTTGTTGTTGCTTAGTTGGTAGACCAATTGGAACAATATCGGATTATTAACAGGGAGGGTTACGAGTTCAAATCTAGCCAAATACCGTATTGTACAACTAGGATTACTACACGCTAAATCCACCGTGGCTTCAAATGTTCTCACTTTGGCGTCGTGGGGAAGTATGGAGAGTTCATTGCCAGCTAGAGTATTACCTTATCATCTAACCATGGTTCAAGATTACGATTCGTTGTCCTTTTAAAATAGGTATTTTACTAAACGTCTCACTGGAGTAACACAACGGGTTATTGGCAATAGTTTGTTAAGAAACCCGAAGGGAAAGGTAGAAGAGAAGGGATGACATCACTTAATTTTGCACCACGGTCAGTTTACAAGGTGTTGTCCTCGGTCATTCCCTTCGGGTTGGATCTCGGTCCACCACCTCTGAAATTTCCCCTTAACGGTTGATAATCTCATCTCGGACCGTCGCCAAAAGCCAGTTATGGTGCTCCAGTGAATTGTAAATAAATTCATTGCTACCTACTTGCCTGTAGTTGCCAATAGCCCGTTCTGCTGCTCAAGTGCAATGCCTGATGTAAATTAATTCATAAGCATACAAACTAATATGTTACCTAATGCACTTTGATGTCTGTTCAGTCTGTTTGTCAGTCTTTCATGTCTGTTCAGTCGGTCTGTCCTGTCTGTCATTTCTGTCTGTTCAGTCTGTCTGTCCTGTCTGTCATTTCTGTCTGTTCAGTTTGTCTGTCCTGTCTGTCTGGTCAGACTGTCTGTCCTGTCCTGTTTGGCAGTCTGTACTGTCTGTTTCTGTCTGTTCTGTCTGTAATAACATAATTCTTTCAGCATAATGGTGCGCCAGGGTAGTCCTTGGGGGGGGGGTAACGGGGTAGTCGGCAATTACCTGGATGCCAGTTTTGCTGGGTGATAGATAATGCGTGGTGAACCAATCCGATGGAGTCACGATATCACCAGATTTATCGAGCATTGATTACTTCTTAAGGTGGGGGTATCTGAAGATCATCGTTTACGGGACTCCAGCTGGCTCAATTGAGGACCTCATTGCTTGCCTATTCATTGCGGCTGTAAGCGTGCTTGAAATGTCTGACATCTTTGGAACTGTTCGGCAATCACTCATTCGACGTTATCAAGTATGTGCTACTCCTGGTCGTAGCAAGTATGAGCTTTTATTGTAAACATCGCTGCGAAGAAGCACTTTGCAAAGACGTTTCAAATAAAAATTTTTTCTGTTAGTGTCTCATTTTTTGTCTTCGTGCGTACACGCGTCGCTTCCGACCATACATTTCTTTGAAAAAATGTATGTTTTAGTAAACTGTACAATCCCTCCATGTTTCTACCATGACTCCGTGCATGGTAATTCGAAACTGTGGCATTGAGTATTGCACCAAATAAATATGTTTCGATGAATGTATCGCTCTTGGATTGTTACACAACAAACATAGACATGAGAAAAAACTGACAAGGACCTTGTTCTTGACGTCGTAAATAAATAAACAAGCAACTTTGGCTATTAGGTTACGCTGCTGTCTCCGGTAAAGGGATGATTGGACAATATGTCATGAGAAACTGACCTCATCATTGGTTAAGAAGATTGGAGTTATGGAGGCCAACTCAGTAGTGACCTCGTCATCCGCCCTTGGTTCAAAATTACGTAGTGTATCCCTTGGATCATCCTTTGGGACTGACCGTCGACCATAGTCCGTTGTGTTGCTATAGTATGACGTTAATTAAAAATATACCAGTACCAATCCTCGGTCCCATATATAATGTATGTAGATATTTTAATTAACGTCGTACTGAGGCAATACAACGGACTATTGACGACAGTCCTGGATCAATCCCAATGGGAAAAATCCGACAACTGCAAGAAATTATGAACTACTCCCATATCTAATTAATATAACAACCAATATGCAACTTTTATACATTCAATTTTCAATTCATATTTCAATGTTTTGTCAGAAAGATGAGATGGAGGTAAGGTAAATTTAATCAACGTCGTACTAGAACAACATAACGGGCTATTGACGACCTAGATGAGATGGAAATGCGGTTCTTTCGTTGTCACCACTACAAAACATACATTATATTTTACTTTGATTCTTAAAACTAATCCAGATTGCTTGGCCTTCAATCAATCAGAATCGTGTTTTCTGAACTTCATGCTTAGGAATGGTGCGTGACTTGTTGAAAAATATGTAGGAAATTTCTAGCTATGTATTTTTAATACGAACCTTTACAATAGCATGCCGAGATCCCTCAGAGAAGCAGCGTTTGGGAGAATTGATTAGGATTCTTTTAATCAATTGTTTTGCAAGTTAAAGTTTTTATAAAAGTCAGTTATGTCTCTAACGCTACGGATTGATAGGTCATTTTCCACTGAACTTTGGCCGAGAATCAACTAAATATGCATCGTAGTGGTCTTCAATGGCGGTATAATTGATGTCCGTGTAGATTTCAGGGTTGCTAGTCGACCACCGGAATCGAACTAATCCCAGGAAATACAGAATTTGTGTCTTACAGATATTCGTGAGTTTCTTGCATTTTGGATATCAATGCAGTGTTGCCTGCAAACGTGGAGAGTAGTGTTGAGGTACTTCTATTTATGTCGCTCACATATAAGTTGAATAATTCAGGTATAGATCCTTCCACCTGAATGCCACGGCATGTAGGAAATGTTTTATTTAGGTTAACTACAAATTGGGGGGGGGGGACCCAACTTCAATGCATATCAATATCGTTCAATGCATGTCAGCCCTCTTGAAAAATGTGTTAAATTCGGGAAATCATGTTGCGAATAACGAAATTGAAAAATAAAAAGAACGATCTGCAAGAAACTGAAAAAAAAACCGGATTTGTCACGATATCTGCAGAAGTAAAATATTCTTTAATGGTCACCATTTTAAAATTGACATATTTTTTATTCTTTCTTTACATAAGATAAGTTTGAGTTTACATTTCGAAGGGAATGTCTTTCCAGATGTCATTTTTCCGTATGGGAAAATGACAAGTTGATAAAATATTATTGATTTTCCACCAAAAGTAACCGTAGGTATATTGTTGTTGATCAGTTGGTAGACCAGTTGCAAAAGCAAGCTAGAGTGTTAACTTGCCATCTTACCATGGTCAAAGTAAACGGTTACTTGACCCATTTAGTTGTTTTGCTGGAAAGCAACGTTAATTAAAATCCATACCTACCATCATTTGACATCGGTAAAAAATTACGATGCGTTATCCTCATCGCGAGCTCTGACGGAAGAACTGTAGAACATCCAAACATTTAAGAAATCAATCTTGAACACTGTGGATGAAACAAACCACACAAGTGCAAGAGCTGTTGCACTTCGTGTACATGTGAGTCAACCTACCGTTTGGAGAGTCTTAATGAAGAACGTATGCACAAAATAAATATTCAGAGTCTAAGAGCTGTAGTCAAGTAATTACCATCCGCGCGTAGAATTCTGCTAATGGTTCTAGCATCAATAGTCTTTGTAGCCGGATTCACAAGCTTCTGTGCTATTCACAGATGAGGCAACTTTTACACAGGAAGGTGTTTTCAATGTGCACAATACTTATGCGTGGGCAACAGAAAATCCACACGCTGCACGTCCACATGCATTCCAAAAATGCTTCTCTGTGAATGTTTGGGCGGGTGTTGTGAACGATTTCCTCATAGGATCCTATCTCCTACCAACGCGACTCAATAGCTAACTCTTTTGTATTTTTCTCGAAAAGGTTTTAACAGAATTGCTGCAAGATCTTACGACCGTCGTTCGAAATACACATGGCTTCAGCATGATGGTGCGCCAGCCCATTACAACGTGGTTGTCTGTAATTAAATGGATGTCAGTTTTGTGGGGCGATGGATAGGGCGTGGCCACAGCGATCGCCCTATTTATTAGCGACCATCGATTACTTCTTATGGGGGATTTGAAGACCATCGTTTACGGGATTTCCAGTTACTCAATTGAGACCTCATTGCTCTACTATCCACTGCGGCTGAAGTGTGCGCGAAATGCCTGGAATCTTTGGAATTGCTCGCCAATCACTCCTTCGACGCTACCAAGAATGTATTATTGCTGGTGGTCTGAGTTGTAAGCATTTATTTTAAACATTGCGACAAAGAAGTACTTTGTAAAGATGTTATAAATAGACAATGTTTTTCTGTTAATGTCTCATATTTTGTGTTCGTGAGTCACTTCAGACCATACATTCCTATAAAAAAATGTATGTTTTAGTAAACTGTACAATCCCTCCAAGTTTGTCCCTTGACTGTGTGCATGGTAATTCGAAACTGTGGCATTGAGTGTTGCACCAAATAAATATTTTTCGATGAATGCATCGCTCTTGGATTGTTACACAACAAAACAAATCAGAAAACGAAACAAGATGATTGTTTGAAGTTTTCATTATGTACAGACCCAAACTTTGAAATGACAGATACAAAAAAACCGTGATAGGTGATTGCTGTTCAAGCCGGCCATTTCAAATCCATTGTATTTTGATTCGACACCTTCTGACGAATGGAAATTTACACACTATTTAGAGGGTAAAATAATCAAGATTTTAGTGTCCTCTATCAACCAAAGTTGCAACTTTGTAAAGTCTATTTTGAATTCCAGGCGTGTTCATACAACGTACGACTTGATAAATCTTTCTATCTATCATTGTTTCGTAGTAATTTCATTTCAAAGTTAGGGAGTCCTCTCTGAAATACCCTTCACAATTAAAGACAGTTTTTATTGTAGGCTATGTTTTTTTTTAAATGTTTAAAAAAAATTAGTTTTAAAATGTATCTTTATTCTACCACTTTTTGTTCTACCACTTTTTTAAAACAATAAATTTCATACAGTAGAAATATTTTTCTATTAAAGTTATTGGGAGTTTCCCTTTTCTAGTGGTCTTACTATTAAGGCATGGCTTTCGCCCGATTTATTATGACAGAAGTAAATGTTACTTATTAGCGCCATATTGGAGCGGTTGATATCTTGAAAAAAGTTATTTCTGATAAATATCGCAGAATATCTGTGACTGTGATTTTTAAACTAACCTTGATTTTGATTACTTTGTAAGTGATAGTGTTTTCTGTTACTTGCGATATTTTGTACCCCACACTGGAACGTTGAGCATCACAACACCAAAATCGCAAGAGTTACTGTTAGAACTGCTTCAAAATGTCACTCCATGTGTTGTTTTAGTTTAGGTAGTTCCATCTCTCTTAGTTTACGGACCTGCCAGCTTCATTTTGCACGTATACTATACACAACAAACATCATTCGCTACACCAAGAACTCCAACAACACGCTACCAAATCTATACTTACGGATCTACAACCCAGGATGGAACCGCCATCGCCTTCTTTGTGCTCCTGGACAACAGAAAGATCTTTGAGTGGGCACGCAGACAATACGACTAGTCAGTTTTCCAAGCTGAGTTACTTGCCATTCGAGCAGCTTCATCCTGGGCACTCCAAAATTGCTCAGAAAGAACATGTATTTTCTCGGACAGTCTATCCAGCGTGACTCTTTTGACCAACCTTCTCACTACTAACCCCATGTCACCAAGAATACATTCCATCATTGAAGTGACAGCTCCATGGTGTTGAAGGAAACGAAGCAGCAGATCATCTTTCAAGAAGTACCGCCGGTTATACGTCCAACCGCCTGCATCCGCTCCCTCTCCCGACGTCTCATCTGAAGAGGTCCTTTAAGCTTGCATCAAATAACATCTGGCAAGAGAGATGGATTAACTCCATCAAAGGTCGTTGACCATTCGGTTTTCTTTCCCAAGATCTGCACAAAGCGACTCATCTCCACCGCAGAGCTAACACACTTTAACACGGACCACGGCGCGTTCCTACAGAACGTGTTTAGGATGACTATCCATTGCAGTGACATCTGTATCTGTGGTATGGAAGCAGATCCGACCTCTACGTTACCACACGCCTTATCACATCTCATCTGCACATCAAGGAACCAGCACCTCAGTACTACGACGCCTGGCTGATAATCCTTGCTTCAAAGAAAAATAACACAGATAGTGCGATTTGTGGCTTCTAGGGAGTTTGAACATAAGCAAGTGGTTTAAGTTAACTTTTTGACCACAAGACTTCAATTGCCTCTAAACTCAGAGCAAACTTTTATGATGGCAGGACGTGCGTGTTCTTTTCTTAATTTGTAATTTCTGCTATGCATCCTACCAAATACTGTTTATTTTTCCTTTTCTCTTTGGGTCACCTTCACGTTATGGGAAATTTTATTTACCGTAAACCAATTTAAGGGTTGGTATCTCATGACAGAGTTAAGTTTAGACACCCCTTTAAAATAGTGCTTTGAAGACTAATGGATCATTCTGGCGCAGATACAGTGTCCGAAAAATGACTGACACATTCGAAAAATGAATTTAAAAACAAATGGAAGGCGATTGAAATGTACCTTTTTGTTTTATTCTACTTTGAAAAAACGGGAGTTTGATCTCACCATATTTCAATATTAGTTACGAAATTCACCTACAGATGACACTGCAGAGCTAAGTGCTGCAGGAAAACCATTCTGCTAGTGTGTGGTTCTCAGATTTCCAGTTGCTGTACCCTTATTCGTTGAAACAGCGGATATTTCCTGTTCCGGAGTTTCACTGCCTGGACAAATTTTTGTTGGAACGAGTTTCCAAAGGAAACTCAATGTCAAATAAGGTCCGGCAATCAATGCAATAAAGGCTCTATTTGAAAAATTTTAACGGACTGGGAACGTCAATGATGACAGTGTTGGAAATGTTTCCGTCGAAGCGTGGCAGTGACAGAGGCGAATGTTGAAGTCGTTCAGCAGGTTATCCAACAGCGACTCCGTGTTTCCGTTTACGTGTTGCAGCTTAGGCTGGACTACGACGAAAGTTCACCCACCGTATCATGCGTAACAGCTCCTTCACGTGTTCCCTTACAAGACTCAGACTCGACAAACCCTGGGTGATGGTGCTATGAATGCACGCAAGCCGTTCAGGAACGCTATGCTGCAACTGTTGGATGCCGGAGAAATCGATGTTGGAAACATTTGTTTCTCGAATACGAAGCAAATTCTTCCCTCAACGGCTTTGTCAACAAGCAGAACTGGTGCATTTGGGGTACAGAATATCCTCATGTGGTCGTACCTTCATCCCTACAATCCTAAAAGTCAATATATATTCCGCCATTTCCTCCCAAAGACTCATCCAATTCCGAATGTTCACTGCAGTACAGTTTCAGGGCATTCTGCATGTATTTGCGGCTCTTCAAAATGTGTTGTAGGACAGAAGGAACACGTCGCGTTTCTTGTAAGACGATTCCCGGCCACACCGAACGCCTGAAGGTGTTATATTTCTTTTGAGAACATTTAGATGATCGTGTCATTGCACTTGAACACGGTACAAATACAGGAACTGGCATGCATTAGACCCCCTACTCACCAGATCTGAGGACATGTAACTGTTTTCTTTGCGGTAATTGAAAGACCAGGTGTATCCTCAAATTCCACAAACTATTACGGAACTGAAACAATACATCTCCGCTGCATGTGAGATCATTTCAGCTGCAATGTTTGCACGGGTGTCTGCTAATTTTTTTCTCAGATTGCACCATATTGTTACTGCAAATAGTGGATTAGTTTTAGCAACAGTCATTAAAAAGTATGCATACCGTTTTTTATTTTTTTCCATTCAGCAGACCAAGATATTAAGTTAGTTGTAGTAAATTAAGGGTTACGTTTTAACCTTTGTTACTTAATACATTCAATAACAGTTGCTGACTTGATTTGTAATAAGATTTATTTAAACATTCCATGGTGGTTTCGACGAGATATCTCGTCCATCAGAATTCGACTAATTTTACTATTGACAAAGTACCACATCAAGAGGACCGATTCAATTCCGAACGATGAAGATAGTGTCAATCTTCGACGATGACGAGAAAGATCAGATAGTTTTTAAGGCCGCTGTAGTCGGGTGAAAGAGAAATTGACTAGCAAGCTGAAGATGGCGAGTTCGAATCCCATCAAAGAAAGTCGTGAAGAATTTGAGCTGGATGAATCTGTCGTGACTTTAAATTCCCAAGCGTTGACATGGTTGGGGAGAGTGGGGTTATGGAGGCCAGCTCAGTAGTGACCTCGTCCTCTGACCGTGGATAAAAATTGCGTGGTGTAACCCTCGAATCTTTCCCTTTCGAATTGATCTTGGACCGTATTCCATAAATCCGGACGTCCGAAATCCAGCGTTTTTTTTGTTTTTTCTCACTTTTTTATATTTTTCAAACAATTTTTAAAGAACAAGAAGATAAACCTCGATCTAATTTATGAAACATTTTCAGTGTAAATAACACAAAGAAAAATTAGAAAAGTTGCAAGTAAAATAAACCTGTTGCACTGTCTTAAAAAGGTTTTTTTCCTTTAAAAAAAACTATTTCTATTTACCATATATCTGCTATTTTACTATTACAATCGCAAACGAAGGGAGGGAGACACGAATCGAAGGCACTTGTGCCGGACGTCTGTGGCTACCCTTTCATCGAAGGTCCCCTTGGCAGATGCCGGCGACTACCTTCCTCTTTTCATTTTATTCCTTATGCATGCTATTTAGCAACTAATGAAGGCCTCGTGCTAGAAGTTGCGGAAATGTATAATCTGTGATGCTTAACTCTATGTTTATCAGCAACAGATGAAAGTCTTGTACTGGAAGTTGCGAAAATGCATAACTCTATGTTGCAAATCTGTATTTATGTAGCCAAACTGTATTTCTGTGTGGTACTTGTACCTTATGCCGCCTAGGCATACACACCCCTGGGAAGGTGTACACGCTACTGTCTGTCGGGGAAGTAGTCGTGGGTCAACCCGGACGGAAAGCTGGTGGTGGCTTTTAATGTCCGGGAAGACTGTCCGTAGGGATGATAGCAAGATGATGGGGCTGAGGACCCGAGATCCGGGCAAAAGGATCGGGGGAGGGCTCTGCGCACTTGGGGCGGTGTGCATCCTGAACCAAGTAATTGATAAACAGTTAGTAACTTGTTATCAGTTTACGTAGACAATGCTTGGGGTCCCTAAGTGGACGCGTGTTGGTTCCAAGGAATGAAGAGTGATGGCCCCCACCACTCGGACCGCGGCTCTCTCTGGAGTTGCAAGGGGACTCCATAACTCCGCAGATCATGGGTCTATCCGTGTAGGAGGAATATGTCAGTCTCTAAGTCTCTAACGTGGCGAAGCCGCTCTAGCCAGCAGGCTATCGGTTTGGGTCGTAGGAACTGGCACAGGGCGATGCCAAGACAATTTGAGACATAATGGTGGGAAAAGGTTCATAGATAGCCAGTGATCAACAAAAGTTGACAGATAGTTGTTAAAAAAGGATTATACACAGCCAGTAATCACGCATCTTCAGGTTAATAAAAATATGTAAATGATGTTTGACCCAAATATATAAATATGATATGTACCCGTTGGTATGACGGGACATTTATAAATAAATAAACATAATGAGAAAGCAGGGCGTTAACGGATAGTGGTGGAAACTGGTTTATATGTAGCCAGTGATCAACAAAGTTTTCATACATAGCCAATGAACACACACCGTCTGGTTTAAAAAAATGTATAAATATAGTTTGACCAGAATGAATAAATTTCGTTATACACACAACCGTCGCGTATGACGTCATTTTTCCAAGTTAAACCTAATTTGGTAAAATAAAGTTGATCCGATCGTGATTTCAAAATATTTTCTGCTCATCAGGTTTTAATTTATTTAAAAAACATTTTATGAATCTTACTTAATCCATTTTCAAAGTGTAAAAAAAAAAGCTCAGCATTGTTCCAAATTTGAAAATTTTGATTAAATTGATGCTTAAACTGTATTTCTTAGCGAAATTTTAGTTGATTTAGTACCAAGTTTAGCCTTACAGTTGAGTGATGCACTTTCAAACTAATTTAATTCAATTTATATGTATACAACGTAATATGTGACTTAATGGGATAACAAAAAAATACTGTAACTTAATACAGTCTCTTGTGAAGGGCAATTTTTCATGAGAGAAACTGACCTCATCATTGCGATTTTGCAACAGTTTGTCGGCACACTTCAAGGAATGGAGGATGCACCGACACCTAGTGGTTTGTCGAAGTTGGTGCCCGATCACCATCGTACATCTGGAGCGTTCCACCTTTCATGATGAATACTTCATTTATAGAATCAGTGTTCTAAATTATTCCAAATTGACCGTCACCGGAATAGATTGGCCTTCATGTATGGTCGGAAATGACGCGTTTAGGCACGAACACAAAAAAGGAGGCATCTATATATATAATTCTCTTACGTGGCTCACGAAAAAGACCTTATTTGTAATCGCGTTTTGGCAACACTGTACGATTGTTTGTTTATCGCGAAGTCTCGCGCATCGATTGAATTTATAGCGTTATCGGATGAAATTTTATTGAAAAAAAAAAAAGGAAATTTTAATGAGCTGTTGCAGTTAGTTTATAATAGAAATCAAAGAAAGCGGAGGATCTTTTCAGGGTCATTTAAAAAACGGTCCTTTTCAGGGCCAATAATTATAGTTCAACAAGACGCTTGCACTACAACTTTCGGCAACAAACTCAATGAAAAAGTGTGGGTCGTTTGAGTGCTGGGAAAATGTACACACAAACAACATGCTGGGTATTCAATTTCCAAAGCAACGCTCACATTTCGAGTCAAAATTTGCACAAAGTTTTCATTTGAATTCTGATTTTAGAGATACTGTATATATTTTTTCTGTAATACAGCAAATTTAGATTTGAAAAACATTTTTTTGGTAACATATTTTGTAAACAATCCCTTCTGCTAGGACACATGTCTTCATTGAGGCGAGCGAAGCGAGCATAGGTTCGCGCAGCGAACCAATGAGGATTGCGAAGCAATCCTCCGGGGGTTGGCGAGCGTTAGCGAGCAGGGGGCAGGCCCCCTAGTTAGTAGAAAAGCTTCGTTTATTTACAACATCATTGCAAAGGGCTTCTTTGCAGCAATCTTTACATTAAATGCTCAAATTTGTGACCGCCAAAAGTAATGCTCCAAAAGTACCAAAGTAATGCAAACTCGGCAGCTGTGATTGGCTTGCAATGTTGTGCGTGGAGGCCAGTAGTAAGTCTGGTCATCCGTGATCTTAAGCATCTGCGGGAAAACTTCATTTGAAACTATGCTGCCGGCCGTGATGAGAGATTTTACAAATAGTAAAAAGTGTGATATGTACAGGTGACCCTCTTATAACACGATACTCATATAACACGGATTCCTTACAACACGGTTCGAAAATTGCGACGACCCTCGTATAACACCATAATAGATTCTGTATAACACGGTTTAATTTTTACCTATTGTTGGTCAATTGGACAGTTAAATAGAGACCCGTTAGATTTTTTCCACCTGTCTGTCCTGTCTGCATGTCCTGTCCTGTCTGTCTGTCTTGTCTGTCTGTCCTGTCTGTCCTGTCTGTCTGTCCTGCCTGTCTGTCCTGTCCTGTCTGTCTGTCTATCCTGTCTGTCTGTCCTGTCTGTTTGTCTGTCCTGTCTCTCTGGTCTGTCTGTCTGTCCTGTCTGTCCTGTCTGTCCTGTCTGTATGTCTGTCTATCCTGTCTGTATGTCTGTCTATCCTGTCTATACTGTCTGTCTGTCCTGTCCTGTCTATCCTGTCTGTCCTGTCTGTCTGTCTGTATCGTCCTGTCAGTCCTGTCTGTCTGTCCTGTCCTGTCTATCCTGTCTGTCTGTCTGTATTGTCCTGTCTGTCTGTCCTGTCTGTGTGTCCTGTCTGTATGTAATGTCTGTGCGTCCTGTCTGTATGTCCTGTCTGTCTGTACTGTCTGTCTGTGTGTCCTGTCTGTATTGTCCTGTCTGTATGTCCTGTCTGTCTATCCTGTCTGTCTATCCTGACCTGTATGTCTGTCCTGTCGCAATTTTGAGCATTTATTGTAAACATCGCTGCAAAGAAACACTTTGCAAAGATGTTGAAAATAAAAAATATTTTTCTCTTAATGTCTCATTTTTTATGTTCGTGTCTCCACGCGTCACTTTCGACCATACATTCCTACTAAAAAAATGTATGTTTTTGTAAACTGTACACACAATCCCTCCAAGTTTGTCCCATGACCCTGTGCATGTTAATTTGAAACTGTGGCATTTGAGTGTTGCACCAAATAAATAATTTCAGATGAATGTATCGCTGTTGGATTGTTACACAACAAAACGAATTAGAAAACGAAACAAGATTGGTTGAAGTTTTCATTATGTACATATATAAAATACTGCTAACCACCTCTGAGATCTATTGGTTGAGTATTGAACTAACCCTCTTTGCCGTGTTCTCTATTAGATTGTATGATCAGCGAAATTTGTTCATATCAACGAGTAGATATCTCGCCATGAGAAAAACTATCCAGGACCTTGATCTTGACGTCAAAAAAAAAAAAAAAAATCAGCAATATCGTGATGACGACGTCATCTTGGCATTAGAAAAATTTATCAGAACTTGTGCTGAATTTCTCGTCTAAAAAAGTAGGAGGGCTTGGTGATTGCTGCTAGAAAGAAGGTAATTTTCCATCACGAGACTTGAGTTGTCTATGGAAATGATGTTATTAAGTTGTGCCACAATTGATAGCAATGTCGGAAACTGTTTGGGGTAGATGATAGAGGTCTGTATGGCCCATTTTGAAATCTGTTTTAATTCTGAATTTGGATTTTGCATGGAAAAGAGCACACATTTTGCTAATGACGAGATAAACCGTCATTGATGTATTGACAACTTTTGATTTTGGTAATAAGATGTGACCAGTTTTCTTCTAATGACTAGGTACAGAATGTTTCAGAAAGACACCGTAACTTTGAAATGACAGAACCACAAAACCGTGATAGATAAAAATAGGAAACAAGTGGAACCTTTAATTGGCAGGTATTGAATTTGAAATAGATCTGTTTAAAGATTAGTTACAACTTTGGCTAATGCATGAAGCTGCAAGTCTCCGGTAAAGAGATCATTATGCAATTTTTCATGAGAACCTGACCTCATCATTGCAATTTTGTAAACTTGTCGCCACATTTCAAGGATTGGAGGACGCACCAGACATTTCGTAGTTTGTGCAAGATTGTGCCAGACTACGCCGTACTTCTGCATTGTCCCACCTTCCTGGATGAATACCTCATTCACAGAATCATTGCTTTAAATTATTCCGACGAGACCGGCACCGGAATAGATTGGACTCTTTGAATCTCAATCCTTGTGACTTCTTTCTCTGGTGTTGTTTGAAGGATCTTGTTTACAGTAATCAATTTCAGTGGAAACATTGCTGCAGGTGATTTCAAACTTCTTCATTCGCTTGCGTCAAGTGATTGCTGTTCAAGCCGGCCATTTCAAATCCATTGTATTGTGATTCGACACCTTTTAGCGGATACCAAATTACACCCTATTAAGAGTGTAAAAAAAAAAAATTCTTGTGTCATCTATTAACCAAAGTTGTAATTTTGTAAAGTCTATATTTGGAATTCCAGGCCTGTTCATAAAACGTACTCCTTGATTAAACTTTCTATCTCTCACTGTTTCGCAGTTATTTAATTTCAAAGTTAGGGAGTCCTTTCTGAAATATCCTTTACAATGAAAGACAGTTTTTCTGGTGGTCTTGTTTTTAGAATCGTAAGTTAAAAAATTATTTTTTAATAAGTTTTAAACATTTATCTTTTTTCTACCACTTTTTAAAACAATAAATTTCATTAGAATAGTAATATTTTTGTAATTATTGTTAGTGGGATCCATCTACGAAGACCTCAATTTATTAATATCTGGTTTTCGCCTGATCGAATTTTGAAGATTGTTGTTACCGAGATTTTGTCTTCCAGTAATCGTTTTAATTGATTCTTATCGCACAGCATTTGAGATTTTTATCTAGCCTTGAATATGATTATTTTGAAAGGTGTAGTCTTGTCTGTCATTTGCGATATTGTGTACCCCAAACTGGAACGTCGGTTCTCACAGCACCAAAAACGCGGGGGTTACTATTTGGCCTGCTTCAAAGCCACTCCATGTGCTGTTTTAGTTTAGATAGTTCCATCTCCCTTAGAGTTTACGGATGTGTCTGCTTCATTTCGCAGGAATCCAACGCACAACAAACAGACATCATCCGCTACACCAAGACCCCCAACAACTCGCTACCAAATCTATACACACGAATCTACAACCCAGTATGGAACCGCTTTTGCATCTTCTTGGACAACATAAACTTGGACAATAGAACGTGTGCACGCAGACTGCACGACAAAAGTTCAGTTTTCCAAGTTTGAGTTACTTGTCATTAGAGAAGCTTTATCCTGGGCACTTCGAAATTGCTCATAAAACACGTGTATTTTCTCGGACATTCTGCCCAGCGTGACCCTTTTGATCAACATTCTCATTACAAACCCGGTGGTACAAAGAATACATTACATCATTGAAGTTACAGCTCCATCAATGTGCATTTATATATCTTGGGTCAGAGAACATTTTGGTGTTGAAGGAAACGAAGCAGCAGAACATCTTGCAAGAAGTGTCACCGGTAATACTTCGATCGGCCTGCCTCCCCCTACTAGAGTGCCTGAATAGGGAGAGTGGCGTCAATTGAGTGACATAAATCTGATTGGTGGAAACCTAGATTTTATCGCCTTGGGCGTTTGGTAAAAAGTTCTCATAGACCTAACACGGGAGTCGAGATAAGTGCTTTGAAAACAGCAGGATTTAGACAGTTTAAGGTATGTACCACTTTGAAACCTTGATTTTATCTTTCTTTTTATTTCATACTATTGCTTAATACAAGATTTTTAAAGTTGTAAATAGTATTCGAGTAACGGCTGTATAATTACGTTTGGCGTTGTATATTAATCGCCAATGTTTGCTTTCGTCGGTAACGCATCGTTTGGTAAATGAAGGAAACATTTTTAAATGTTATTCTGGATATACAATATATATATTTTGCTATCTAATTTGTCTGGTAAAAATATTGTTATTTGCTTATAATCTGAAATTATTTTTTAATTTAATGCAGTCTGAATTAAGATTTTGCTTTTGACTAAGCAAAAAATAATAGAAACAAATAAGTTCAATTTATGTTGTATTACAAAAGAATTTCCTCCAAAATTAAGTAAATGCATCAGTGCAAATCAAATGCAAATTCATTACTACATAGGAATACTGTTCAATTTAAACAGTTTAAAAAAATTTAAAATTCTAGGTAACCTTATACGCCGAAGAATTCAAACGAATAGTTGGCCGATTATTTATAAGAAATGCATTTCTTAAAAAAATGCTTTGAAAGATCTATCAATGTATTTTGTTATGGAGCTTCGATTCTTTTTAATTTACGTTTATTTTGAAGTTTACTTTATACCCATTAAATTTTCTTTACAATTCAACTCAAATTTGTACATTTCTTTTATAGTTATGATCTCAATCAAACTTTGATTTTTTTAACCTTCTTAAATTCAATTTTTTTAATACGAAATAAAAGCTTAGAAAGGTTATACTAAAATCAGTAGAATTTATATAAATATTCACTATTAATATTTGATCTAAATTTATTGATTGTAAAATATTTATTATATTTATACTAGATGCCTGGTTGTTCAGCATTCTACTGCAATAGTAGATCAGAGCAAGGTTTTGCCTTAAAAGTGTTTACAATCTTGTAACTATATTTTCAAGTTTGTATAATCCTGCTCTATGTATTTTTGAAAGTAGCAATCCTGCTCTTGGATAAGTTTAAGTGTAAATTCGTATGTATTTGTGATTAAGTTTGCTGATTTTTATTTTGTCATTATTTTTAATAAAATACTGAATTACTAAATTGGATGACTTGTGATTATCTTTGTCCACTGTTTAAATGAATGAAAATATAGTTATTATAAAACGTTGCTCATGATTCTAATTATAAATAATCTAAATTTAGTTTCAAGAAAAATTATTTGCTTCTTAACTGAAATCTTTCGTAAAATTTCAGATTTAACGCTTTATTTAATTTAATTAGCTACCATAAATTTGCTGAACTATTAAAACATATTTAAGTATTTTAAATTGCTATGTTCACTAGGCAAAAAAGGAGTGTTGAGTTTCTAAAATTATTTATTAGAAGCAGCTTAAAGGAAATAAAAATCGCTCCATGAGATAACGTCATTCCGTCAAACTCCTTAAAATGATTTTAGATTTTAAATATCTTTAAAACTTCTTAATTTTACATCTTACTCCTTAAAAACTTAATCTTTGTTTCAACTTTTCACTTTAGAACATTCTGCAGCAAGATCGCACTAAAACATGAAAAGTATACCATTCAAACTCATTGAATACAGAAATTCTTGCAAAGACTGCACACCTTAAAAACATGTAATTTAGGTTTGAATGAACACAACTTTAAATTATTAATGTGTGAAGCAGTTACTGTTAAGTTCTTAAATTATCAAAAAGTGATATAAACTTTTTCATTTCGTACACTTGAAAATGTGAGTAAACCTCTCTTTGGACTCCTTAAAAATGTCAAACAACCCTCCTTAATTTCAAAATTCTGTATCAACCATGCAATACCAATTACAAATGGTACCTATAAAATAAACGTCAAGGATACCTAAGGGGTGATAAAGATGCCAAGCAGGGTGACCTTACGAACAGTTTTCTTTCCCTGGAAACCCTATTGAATCTTGGCGCTTGCGCAGTCGAGTTTTCCTCTGATTTGTCGCCACTCTACCCTCTACCGGCGTCTAAGCTGAAGAGGTCCCTCAAGCTTGCATCAACTAACATCTGGCAAGGGAGATGGATAAACTACATCAAAGGTCGGATAACATTCGGGTTCTTTCCCAAGGTCTGCACAAAGCGCCTCGTCTCCACACCAAAGCTAACAGTATTTGTTTATTATGAATATCCATCGTAGTGACATCTGCATCTGTAGTAAGGAAGCAGACTCGACCTATACGTTACCACATCTCATCTGTACATCAAGGAACAAGCACCTTAGTACTAGGACGCATGGCGTAAATGCCTGTCTGTTCATCCCCTTGCTTCAAAGAAAAATATTACAAATCGTGGGATTTGTGGTCTCCAGGGAATTTGAACTTATTCAAGCGGTTTAGATTTACTTTTTGACTACAAGACTTTAATTGCCTCTGTAAACTCATAGCAAACTTTTATTAGATCAGCACGTGCGATTGCATTTCTTGACTTGTAAGTTCTAATTTGCACCCTACCAAATATTGTTTTTATTTTTCCTTTTCTCATTTGTTCACCTTCACGTTATTGGAAATTTTGTCTACCGTAAACCCAATCTAAAGGTCGGTATACCATGACGGAGTTATGTTAAGTTAAGACACCCATTCAAAATAGTGCTTTGAAGATTAAGCGAATTTTAAACAAACGGAAGGCGATAGAAATGTACCATTAGCTGTATTCTACTTGGGAAAAAAGGGAATTTCATCACTACATATTTCAATATGACGTTGCAGATCTCTGAGAGCTGCAGAAAAAGCATTCTGCTAGCGTGTGGTTCTCAGATTTCAAGTTGCTGTAGGCTTATTCGTTAAAGCAACGGATATTTCCAGTTCTGGAGTGTCACAGCCTGGAATATTATTATGTTGAAACGAGACACAGTTTCGAAAGAAATTTAATGTCAATTAAGATCCGGCAATCAATGCAATAAAGGCTCTGTTCGAAAAATTTTAACGGACTTGGAATGTCAATGAGGATCATATTGGAAATGTCGAGCGCCCAAGGGCGGAAGTGACAGAATCGAATGCTGAAGTCGTTCAACAGGTGATCTAGGAGTGACCCCGCGTGTCCGTTTGCCGTGTTGCAGGTTAAGCTGAGGTACGTCGAGTGTTTGGTCACAGTATCATGCGCCACAGCTCCTTCACTTGTTCTCTTACAAGATTTAGACTCGCCAATCTCTGGGTTCTGTTGTCATGAATGCACACGAGACATTCGCGAACGCTATGCTACAACAGCTATATGCCGGCGAATTCGATGTTGAAAACATTTGGTTCTCTGAAGAGGTATATTTTTACCTCGACGTTTTTTCCAAGAAGCAGAACTGGAGCATTTGGGGAACAGAAAATTATCATGTTGCCCTACCTTCATCAACAAAATTCAAGATATAGTCTACCATTTCCGCCCAAAGACTCAGAAGGCCATTTTTCCGACTCCAAGCGATCACTGCAGTACTGTATCAGGACCACTAAAGAATATTTTACGTCTGCAGATATCGTTACAACTACGCGTTTTGAGTTCACTGTAGATCGTTATTTTCATTTTCCAAACTTCGTTATTCGCAACATGATTTCCCAAACATTACACATTTTCCAAAATGGCTGACATGCATTGAACGATATTGACATGCATAGAAGATGAGTCAATGTGTAGTTAACACAAATAAAACGTTTTCCACATGCCGTGCCTTTCAGGTGAAAGGCTCTCTACACGGCTCTACACCTGAATTATTCAACTTCCATTTGAGCGACTTAAGTAGAAGTACCTCTACACTACTCTCCACGTTTGCAGGCGACACTGCAATAATATCCAAAAGCAATAACCTCGCGAATATATGTAAGATCACTACCTCATTCTATCAAGTCCTGGCTTCTTGATTTGAGGATCCAAATTCAGAATTCCCTGGGATTATTTCGATCCTAGATTTGCCGTGCATCCCTGAAAACCACACGGAAAACAATTACAACGCCATTGAAGACCATTCCGATGCATGTTTCGTTGATTCTCGGCCAAAGGTCAGTGGTAAATGACCTATCATACCGAACAGTTATGAACCCCCCCCCCCGTTAATTACTTTAATAAAAACTTTAACATGCAAAGGAATGATATAAAAGAATCCTGATTAATTCTCACCAACGTTGCTTCTCTAAGAGATCTCGGAATTACTTCAATGATACGTGCTAAAACGACCTAATTAGAATTAACCTCCATATGATTCAGCAAGTCACTCGTCCATCCTGAGCAACGACATTAAAAACCACAGTTCTGATTGATTGATGACCTAGCAATCTGAATTAGTTTTAAGAAACAAAGTAAAATGCAATATATGTTTTGTAGTGGTGACAACGAAAGAACCGTACTTTCATCGCATCTAGGTCGTCAATAGCCCGTTGTGATGCCCTTGTAAAACGTCAATTAAATTTACCTTACCTCCCTCTCATCTTGCTGACCAAACATTGAATGTATGAAATTTGCATATTGGTTGTTACATTAATTAGATATGGGGGTGGTACAAAATTACTTGGTGTTATCGGATTTTTCCCTTTGGGAGTGATCCCTCACCGTCGTCAATAGCCCGTTGTACTGCCCCAGTTCGACGTTAATTAAAATATCTAGCTATATTAGATTTGGTAATTTGTAATTTTTTAATTAGCGTCGTATTATAGCAACACAACGGGCTATGTTCGACGGACCGGGTTCAGTCCCAAAGAGAATGATCCAAGGGCCACACCACGTAATAATGATGCCCTTGTAAAACGTCAATTAAATTTACCTTACCTCCATCTCATCTTCCTGACAAAACATTGAATGTATGAAATTTGCATATTGGTTGTTACATTAATTAGATATGGGGGTGGTTCAAAATTACTTGGTGTTATCGGATTTTTCCCTTTGGGAGTGATCCCACACCGTCGTCAATAGCCCGTTGTACTGCCCCAGTTCGACGTTAATTAAAATATCTAGCTATATTAGATATGGTAATTTGTAATTTTTTAATTAGCGTCGTATTATAGCAACACAACGGGCTATATTCGACGGACCGGGTTCAGTCCCAAAGAGAATGATCCAAGGGCCACACCACGCAATTTTGAACCACGGGTGGATACGAGAACACTACTGTGCTGGCCTCCATAACCCCAATCTTCCTATCGACGCCAACGCTTGAGAATTTGAGGCCACTGTAGACTCGTCCAGCTTACCTTCTTCACGACTTTCTTTGAAGGGATTCGAACTCTCAACCTTCAATTTGCTAATCCGTTTCTCTTCCACCCGACTACAGCGGCCTGAAAAACTGATCTGATCTTTCTCGTCATCGTCGAAGATCGGCACTATCTTCATCGTTCGAAACTAAATCGGTCCTCTTGATGTGCTAATTCGTCAATAGTAAAATTAGTCGAATTCTAATGGACGAGATATCTAGTCGAAACCACCATGTTTAAATAAATCCTACTACAAATTAAGTCAGCAACTGTTATTGAAAATATTAAGTTAGAAAGATTAAACGTAACCCTAACTTTGTTACAAATTACTTAATTTGTTTGCTGAATGAAAAAATCTAAACAACGGTATGCATACAGTGCAATAAGTGTTGCAAAAACTACAAAACTTTGTCTTCAAATTACAATTATTTGCAGCAACAATATGGTGCAATCGGAGAAAAAAAAAAATTCGCAGACACCCGTGCAAACATTGTAGCTGAAATGATCTCACATGCAGCGGAGATGTATTGTTTCAGTTCCGTAATCGTTTGTGGATTTTGAGGATACATCTGGTCAATGAAAGCAGTTAAATGTCCTCAAATCTGGTAAGTAGGGTGTCTAATGCATGCTATCTCCTGTATTTGTAACGTATTCAGGGACAATGACACGATCATCGTAAAGTTCTCAAAAGAAATAGAACAACTTCAAGCTTTCGGTGTGGTCGGGAATCGTTTTAATCGAACCACGACGTGTTTCTACGGCTCTACAATACATTTTGAAGATCCACAAATGTATGAAGAATGTCAGCACTTTAAAATTGACTTATTTTTTATATTTTTCCTTACATCAGGTAAGTTGGCGTCCACAGTTGGAAAGGATGCTTATGTCACATGTCATTTTTCCGCATGGGAAAATGACGAGATGATTAAAAATAGGTGGATTTCAATGAAGGTGTTCGATGTCTTTTAAGAACATTACGATGATCGAGTCATTGTACCTGAATACGGTACTAATACAGGAGATAGCATGCATTTGACACCCTACTCACCAGATTTGAGGACATTTAACTGCTCTCTTTGGGGAACCGGAAAGACCAGTTGTATCCCCAAAATCCACAAACGATTGCGGAACTGTAACCATACATTTCTGCTGCATGTGCGACTATTTTAGGAACAATGTTTGCACGAGTCTGCGAATTTTTTTTCTCAGACTGCACCATATTGTTACTGCAAATAGTTGTTAATTCGAAAACATAGTTGTGTAGTTTTTGCAACAAACATTGCATTGTACGCATACCATTGTTTAGTTTTTTCATTCAGCAGCGTATCAAATTAAGTCATTTCTAACAAAGTAAGAGTTACGTTTTAACCTTTGCAACTTAATATTTTCAGTAACAGTTTCTCACTTAATTTGTAATACGATTTATTTAAACATTCCATTGGGGTTTCGATTAGATATCTCGTTCATCAGAATTCGACTAATTTTACTATTGACAAATTACCACATTAACAACCGATTATAACGTTCTTTATTTAAGACTTTCGAAACGGTAGTTTGACTCACATGTACAAGCAACAGCTCATGTATTTGTGTGGGGTGTTTCATCCACAGTGTTCAAGATGGTTTCTTATATGTTTGGATGTCCTACAGTTCTTCCGTCAGAGTTCGCTATGAATGAACCATTCTTTCTGAATGATGACTTTCTTTCTATTTAAGACGAGAGGACCGATTTAGTTTCGAACGATGAAGATAGTGCAGATCTTCGACGATGATGAGAAAGATCAGATCAGTGTTTTAGGCCGCTGTAGCCGGGTGGAAGAGAAACGGATTATCAAGCTGAAGGTAGCCGACCAACCTTGTACAGTGGTTAAGGTGTTAGCCTCTAGATCGGAAGGTTCTTGGTTAGAATCCGGGTCCGGGCATGGATGTTTGTAAGCGTATGGTGTAAAAGATGGCTGGTGCACATAAATCTGTCGTGGGCTAAAGTCCTCACGCTGGGTTGATGTGGAAGTTTGGAGAATGGGGTACCAGCTCATGTGTTGCTTCGTCATCTGGCCGTGGTTCAAAATTACGAGGTGTTGTCCTCATATCTTTCCCTAAATGGTTTGGTATGATAGTTCATTTACCACTGACCTCTGTCCGAGAATCAACGAAACATGCATCGGAGAGGTCTTTAATGGCGGTTTAATTGATTTGCGTGTAGATTTTAGGGATGCACGGTGACCTCTGGGATCGAAATAATCCCAGGGAATTCTGGATTTGGATCCTCAAATCAAGAAGCTTGGACTGGATAGTATGAGGTAGTGATCTTACATATATTCGCGAGGTTATTGCTTTTGGATACTATTCCATTGTCGCCCGCAAACGGGGAGAGTAGTGTAGAGGTACTTTTACTTATGTCGCTCAAATGGAAGTTGAAGTTATAGAGCCGTGTTGACAGCCTTCCACCTAAAAGACTGTCGTTGTACAGTGTCGGTACTGGGACAGTCGTGTACAGTCGTTGTACTGTGACGGCATGAAGAAAACGTTTTATTTATGTTAACTGCAAATTGGATTCATATTCAATGCATGTCAATATCGTTCAATGCATGTCAGCCATTTTGGAAAATGTGTAATGTTTGGGAAATGATGTTGCGAATAACGAAGTTTGAAAAATAAAAATAACGATCTACAAGAAACTCAAAACTCGTAGTTGTAACGATATCTGCAGAAATAAAATATTCTTTAGTGGTCACCACTTTAAAATTGACTAATTTTTTATTCATTCCTTACATAAGATAAGTTGGCGTCCAGAGTTGTAAAGGATGCTGATGTCAAATGTCATTTTTTCCGCATGGGGAAAATGACGAGATGATTACAAAAAGGTGGATTTCAACCAGAAGTAACCGAAGCTTTTTTTTTTGTTGCTTAGTTGGTAGACCAATAGGAATAACATCGTGTTATTAACAGGGAGGATTACGAATTCAAATACAGCCAAAGACCGTATTGTACAAATGTCCTCACTTTGGACCAGGCCGTGGGGAAGTTTGGAGAGTTTGTTGCCAGATGGAATGTTATCTTGTCATCTAATCGTAGTTCAATATTACGATTTGTTGTCCTTTTAAGATAGGTATTTTACTAAACGTCGCACTGGAGTAACACAACGGGTTATTGGCAATAGTTTGGGATGAAACCCGAAGGGAAAGATAGGAGAGAGAGGAGTTGACATCACTTAATTTTGAACCAAGGTCAGTTAACAAGGTGTTGTCCTCGTATTATTCCCTTCGGGTTGGATCTCGGACTCCCACTTCTGATATTTCCCTGTAGGGGTAATAATCTCATATCGGACCGTCGCCAAAAGCCAGTTATGGTGCTCCAGTGAGTTGTAAATAAATTCGTTGCTACCTACCTGCCGGTAGTTGACAATAGCCTGTTCTGTTGCTCAAGTGCAATGCATGAGGTAAATTAATTGATATGCATACAAACTAATATGTTATCTAATGTACGGGCAATAGTGTACGTAATTTAATGCTGGAACTTTGTTACAATCTTATTATTATTAAAAAAGCATCTGAAAAGTGCACTGATCTCTTACACATTGCTTACCTCTAAGTTGTTCTTGTTTCGTATGCCTACACTGGCAAACCAAAGAAGTGCCAGGCCCGTCGAAGACGGCAAGAGGCGAGGGGGGTGCGGTTTTCATGCAAGTGAGCACCATTGGGAGGAAGTCCGACTTAGCTCGAATTTTTTATCCCACATATGGCAGCACATCGACACTTCTCGTTTTTAAGGAGAGGTCACATTTTCACGACATTCAATCATATTCACGATCGCAGTAGTAATTTTGATCCAAACCAGAGACCTACTAATCCCTGGTTAGATACCCCCAAAGGTATTGATTTATTATGGGAACATGGATGACTTTGTGAAAACGACAGATTTTACGTGCACCATTCACCTTTAGCGTACACGGGAGTTTTAGTACAGCTGGGCTCGAATTCATGATCAGTCAGTCACTAGCTCGATGCCCTATGGACCAGGTCGCCCGGTCCTAATCTAAGTATATTCGCGTTTAAAAACACAAGTATTAAACTACGGTATTCAGTTGGAACACAGGTTTGGACTGTATACAAATTATTTAAGCAATCAACGAAACAGTGTTGGCATGCAGTGTACTTCTATGGTCATGTGAATAACTTAGACGGTGGTACAGCTTCCTAAAGTATGCATTTTTGGGATAGGAATGTATGTTCGGAAATGAAGCGTGAAGGCACGAACACAAACAAATGAGGCATGAACAGAAAAACATCATTTTTTCAGAACATCATTTCAAAGTGCTGTAATATAACTATCTTTACATTGAATTCTCAAATTTACGACCACCAACAGTAATAGAAACACGGCAGCTGTTATTGCTTGGTAAAGCTGTGCGTCGAGAGCAGAAGTGTGCCTGGCCATAAGGGATTTAATGAATCTGCTGGTAAAACGTCATTTGCCACTTAACTGTCTACCGTGATGGGAGATTTTAAAAATAGTGAAAAGGTGAACATGCATATGATGTACGTTGCTGCTTATATTAACGGCAGAAAAGCGCTACGTATGTGTAATGAACATTTTCGAACAGGCGTATGCTGAACAACGAAATGTTTGAGCGGTTGCATCGCCATCTATGTAAAAAATGGTTCATTCATAGCGAACTCTGACGGAAGAACTGTAGGACATCCAAACATATAAGAAAACATCTTGAACACTGTGGATGAAACACCCCACACAAATACAAGAGCTGTTGCTTGTACATGTGAGTCAAACTACCGTTTCGAAAGTCTTAAATAAAGAGAACGTTTACACCCATTCCATATTCAGAGAGTCTAAGAGTTGCAAGCAAGTGATTACCCGCCGCGAGTAGTATTCTGCCAAAGGTTCTTGCATCTGTGAAAGTTACAGCCGCATTTCCCAGCTTCTGTGCTATTCACAGATACGGCGACGTTTACACAGGAAGGTGTTTTCAATGTGCCCAATACTCATGTGTGGGCAACAGAAAATCCACACGCTACACGTCCACATGTATTCCAAAAACGCTTCTCTGTGAATGTTTGGGCGGGTGTTGTGAACGATTTCCTCATAGGATCCTATCTCCTACCAACGCGACTCAACGGCTCACATAATCGTATTTTTCTCGAAGAGATTTGACCAGAATTGCTGCAAGATCTTCGGACTCTCGTTTAAAATCCATATGGATTCAGCATTATGGTGCGCCAACTCATTTCAACGAGGTGTGCAATTACCTGGATGCCAGTTTTACGGGGCGATGGATAGGGCGTGGTGGATAAGTCCGATGGCCACCGCGATCGCACTATGTATTATTATTATAGGTGATTTCAAACTTCTCCTTTCGCTTGCGTCAAGTGATTGCTGTTCAAGCCGGACATTTCAAATCCATTGTATTGTGATTCGACGCATTTTACCGTTAAAATAAAAAAAATTATTTCTTGCGTCATCTATTAACCATAATTGTAATTTTGTAAAGTTTATTTGGAATTCCAGGCCTGTTCATAAAACGTACTACTTGATTAAACTTTCTATCTATCACTGTTTAGCAGTTATTTAATTTCAAAGTAAGGGAGTCCCTTCTGAAATATCCTTTACAATTAAAGACAGTTTTTCTGGTGGCCTTGTTTTTAGAATCGTACGTTAAAAATTATTTTTTAATAAGTTTTAAAAATTTATCTTTTTTTTTACCACTTTTTAAAACAATAAATTTCATTAGAATAGTAATATTTTTCTTATTAATGTTGATGGGATCTATCTTCGAAGACATCAATTTATTAAGGTCTGGTTTTCGACCGATCGAGTTTTGAAAAATGTTACGTTTTTGCGCATAGTAGAAGGTTACTAGTGAGAATTTGTCTTCCAGTAATCGTTTTAACTGCTTCTTATCGTATGACATTTGTGATTTTCATCTAACCCTGAATATGATTATTTTGAAAGGTGTATAGTCTTGTCTGTCATTTGCGATATTTTGTACCCCAAACCGGAACGTCGGGCCTCACAACACCAAAAACGAGGGGGTTACTATTTGGCCTGCTTCAAAGCCACTCCATGTGCTGTTTTAGTTTGGGCAGATCCATCTCCGTTTGAATTTACGGATGTGTCTGCTTCATTTCGCAGGAATCCAACACACAACAAACAGACATCATGCGCTACACCAAGACCCCCAGCAACTCGCTAACAAATCTATACAGACGAATATACAACCCAGTATGGAACCGCTACCGCCTTTTGTATGTTCTTGGACAACAGAAACTTGGACAATAGAACGCGTGCACGCAGACTGCACGACGACAATTCAGTTTTCCAAGTTGAGTTACTTGCCATTCGAGAAGCATTTTCCTGGGCACTTCGAAATTGCTCATAAAACACATGTATTTTCTCCGACAGTCTGCCCAGCGTGACTCTTTTGATCAACGTTCTCGCTATAAACCCGATGGTATAAAGAATACATTCCATCATTGAAGTTACAGCTCCATCAATGTGCATTTATATATCTTGGGTCAGAGAACATTTTGGTGTTGAAGGAAACGAAGCAGCAGAACATCTTGCAAGAAGTGTCACCGGTAATACATCCATCCGCCTGCCTCTCTTCTACGATCTGTCTACTCTGAAGAGGTCTTTCAAGCTTGCATCAACTAACATCTGGCAAGAGAGATGGATAAACTCCCTCAAAGGTCGGAGAACATTCGGGTTCTTTCCCAAGGCATGCACAAAGCGCCTCGTCTCCACACCAAAGCTAACACACTTTTACACGGGCACGGCCTTGTCCTACATTATCTGTTGAGGATGAATATCGATGGTAGTGACATCTGCATCTGTTGTATGGAAGCAGACCTCTACATTACCACATCATCTCTCTTGCCAGATGTTTGTTGATGCAAGCTTGATGGACCTCTTCATACGAGACGCCCGAAGAGGGAGGAGATGCAGGCGGATGGACGTATTACCTGTGGCACTTCTTGCACGATGATCTGCTGCTTCGTTTCTTTCAACACCAGAATGTTCTCTGACCGAAGATATATAAATGCACATTGATGGAGCTGTAACTTCAATGATGGAATGTATTCTTTGAGCTATCGTGTTTGTAGTGAGAAGATTGGTCAAAAGAGTCACGCTGGGCGGACTGTCTGAGAAAATACATGTTTTTTACTGAGCATATTCGGAGTTTCCAGGATAAAGCTGCTCGAATAGCAAGTAACTCAGCTTGGAAAACTGAGCTGTCGTAGTGCAGTCTGCGTGAACTCTCAAAGATCTTTCTGTTGTCCAAGAACATACAAAAGGCGGTTGTGGTTCCAACCTGTGTCTTAGATTCGTCTGTATAGATTTGGTAGCTTGTTGCTGGGAGTCTTGCTGAATGGAATGATGTATGTTTGTTGTGTGTTGGATTCCTGCAAAATGAAACAGACACATTCGTAAACTCTAATTGAGATGGATCAGACCAAACGAAAACAGCACATGGAGTGACTTTTAAGCAGTGTGAAGAGTAACCCGTTCCGGTTTGGGGTACAAAGTATCGCAAATAGCAGAGAAAACTGTATCTTTCAAATAAATCTTATATTTAGGGTTAATTAAAAATAACAAATACTCCGCGAAAAGAAACAGTTAAAAAGATTATTGGGTAATCAACCATTAGTAACAATTTTCTACTTTTCCAAACTTGATCGGGCAAAAAACCAGATCTTAAAAAAACGATACGCCATTTGGAATTAAACAACTGACGTTAGTGTGACAAAATATTACTATTCTAATGAAATTTATTGTTTAAAAAAGTGGTGGAATAAAGATAAATTTTTAAACTTATTAAAAAAATTATTTTTCAACGAAAGATTCTAAAATAAGACCCACAAGAAAAACTGTCTTCAATTGTAAATGATATTTCAGAAAGGACTCCTTAACTTTGAAATGAAAAAACTACGAAAAACTGATAGATAGAAAGATAAATCAAGTAATACTCTTTATGAACTGGCCTAGAATTCAAAAATAGACTTCACAAAATTACAAACTTTGGTTAATAGATGACTCAAGAAATCTTTTTTTATTATTTTACTCTCTAAATAGGGTGTGAATTGCTATTCGTTAAAAGGCGTGGAATCACAATACAATGGATTTGAAATGGCCGGATGGATTTGAACAATGGATTTGAACAGCAATCACTTGACCCAAGCGAATGAAGAAGTTTCAAGTCACCTGCAGCAATTGTCCCACTGAAATGGATTACTGTAAACAATGTCCTTCAAACAGCCACAGAGAAATTGATGGATTGAGATCCAAAGAGTATGCAGTAAAAAGTATTCCTGTGCCGGTCTCTACGGAATAATTTAAAGCAATGCTTCTGTCAATGAGGTATTCATCCAGGAAGGTGGAACACTGCAGAAGTACGGTGTAGTCTGGCACAATCTTGCACAAACCACGAAATGTCTGGTGCAACCTCCAATCCTTGAACTGTGGTGAAAAACTTGCAAAAATCTCAATGATGAGGTCAGGTTTTGATAAAAAATTAGCCAATTATCCCTTTCCGGAGGCTGCAGCTTAACCTCTTAGCAAAAGTTGTAACTAATCTTTAAACCGGTTAATTTCAAATTCCAGACCTGCTCATTAATTCAACCACTTGCATCCTATTTTTATCTATCAAGGATTTGTAGTTCTGTCATTTGTCCATCAAAGTTAGGGTGTCCTTTCTGAAACTTTCTGTACTTCGTCGTTAGAAGCAAACTATTCACATCGTATTTCCGAAATCAAAATCTGTCAATACATCAATGACTATTTATCTCATCATTAGCAAGTGCTCTTTTCCATGCAAAATACAAATTCAGAATTAAAACAGATTTCAAAATGGGCCATACAGAACTCTATCATCTGTTGCCGACATTGCTAGGAATTCTGATACAACTTAAAAACATGATTTCGGTAGAAAACTCAGGTTTCGTGATGTAAAAGTACCTTCTTTCTAGCAGCAATCCTCAAACCGTCCGAGTTTTTTTAACGAGAAATTCAGCCCAAGCTCTGATAAACTTTCCTAACGTCGAGATGCATCGTCATCGCGATATTACTGTTTTTGAAGTCAAGATCAAGGTCCTGGTCAGTTTTTTCTTATAGCAAGATACATACTCGTAGGTGTGGACCACTTTTGCTGATCATACCATCTAGTTGATAACACAACCAAGAGGGTTAGTTCAATACTCAACCAATAGCTGGCAGAGGTACTTTGCATTATTTTATGTCTGTACATAACGAGATTTTCTGCCAATCTTATTTCGTTTTCTGATATATTTTGTTGTGTAACAATGCAAGAGCGATACATTCATCGAAACATATTTATTTGGTGCAACACTCATTGCCACAGTTTCGAATTACCATGCACAGAGTCAAGGGAAAAACTTGGAGTGATTGTGCAGTTTACTAAAACATACATTTTTTTATAGGAATGTATGGTTGGAAGTGACGCGTGGAGGCACGGATACAAAAAATGAGACAATTAGAGAAAACATTGTTTATTTGCAACATCTTTGCAAAGTGCTTCTTTGCAACGATATTTAAAATAAATGCTCATTATTGCGACTACCATCAGAAGTACATGCTTGGTAGCGTCGAAGGAGTGATTGGCGAACAGTTCCAAAGATGCCAGGCATTTCGCGCACGCTTACAGTCACAATGAATTGTCAAGCAACGAGGTTCTTAATTGAGTCGACTGAAGTCTCGTAAACGATGGTCTTCAGATACCCCCCCCATAAGAATGTAATCAACGCTCGATAAATCTAGTGATCGGTGTTCCATCGGACTGTTCCACAACGCCCTATATATTCCCCCGCAAAACTGGCATCCTGGTAATAAGCGGCCCACCCTGTTGAAATAGGCTGCCACACCATTATGCTGAAACCATTATGTGATTACAGACTGAACAGACAGATAGACTGAACAGACAGATACGCTGAACAGACATACTTAACACAGGGACTGAACAGACAGACGTAACAGACATGACGGACATACTTAACAGATATGACAGACAAACTTAACAGACAGACAGTACAGACTTAACATACATGACAGACAGATAGGACAGCCTAAACAGAGAGTATGAGCATACATACTGAACAGAGAGACTGAACAGACAAGACAGACTAAACAGACAGGACAAACAGGACAGACAGAAAGAACAGAAATGACAAACAGACTGGATAGACAAACAGGACATACAGGTGAAAAAAATCTAACTGACTCTATTTAACCGTCCAATTGACTAACAATAGGTAAAAATTAAACCTCGTGTTTCAGAAACTATTATCGTGTTATACGAGGGTAGTAGCAAATTTTCGTACCGTGTTGTAGGGAATTCGTGCTATCAGAGGGTCACCTGTACAATGTACATGTTACACAATTCATTATTTGTAAAATCTCCTATCACGGCCGACATCATAGGTGCAAATGAAGTTTTCCCGCAGATGCTTAAGATCACGGATGACCAGGCACACTACTGCCCTCTACGCACAACATTGCAAGCCAATAACAGCTGCCGAGTTTGTATTACTGTTGGTGGTCACAAATTTGAGCATTTAATGTAAAGATTGCTTTACAGAAGCACTTTGCAACGATGTAAATAAACGATGTGTTTCTATTCATGCCTCATTTTTTGAGTTCGTGCCTAGACGCGTCACTACCGACAATACATTACTGTACCAAAAATGTATGTTTAGTAAGATATACCCCCTCTCTAAGTTTGTCCCATGACTGTATGATCACTCTGTATACCTACACTGTTTTATTGTTTGTATATTGTTTGTATTGTTTTATGCTTACATATCGTTTAGACCTGTGTTCCAACTTATTACAGTAATTAAACACATGTCTTTGTAAACGCGAATATACTTATAAGTAAGCAAGCTTAATACTTATAAGTAAGCAAGCTTAATACTTATAAGTAAGCTCTTATCACGGCAGACAGAATAGTTCCAAATGGCATTTTCCCGCAGATGCATTAGATCACGGATGACCAGGGACTTCCGACCTTACATTACTATACCAAATTATATGTTGTAGTAAGCTATACCCCTCCTCTAAGTTTGTCCCATGACCGTACAATCACCCTGTATACCTACACGGTTTCATTTGATTTCATAAATACTTGCATATCGTCCAGACTTGTGTTCCAGCTTATTACAGTAGTTTAACGCATGTGTTTGTAAACAAGAGTATACTGATAGGTAAGCAATATTCTAGGAGGTCATTGCACTTTCAAGATGCTTTTGCAATAATAATTAGATTGCTACAAAGTTTCAGTTTTAAGTTACAGTATTGCCAGTACATTAGGTCACATATTAGTATGAACACAGAGAAGTAGTATATAGAGAGGGTTCACTGGCCATAGGAAGCAATGGACTTATAAATAACATGGGAAATCGCATAGACGCTGGCTCCACCAGCTGGGGTGCCAGACCCTACAAAAGCGTTAGATCTAGACCTCGTTTCCATAACAACCAAACTAGGTTTCCACAACAGCTATCTCAGGCTATTTCTTTTTTCGAAACCCAATTTGCATTTTTGATTAAAAGCTAAATATTCTTTAAATAATTTTTAGCATAAATGCTTCAAAATAGCACTTTTTTAATGTCTTATGAACTTAAAAAAAAACCCCTTTATTTATGAAATCTTACCAATGTATGAACTTTTTTCTTTCATTTTTGTTTATTCTTTTATGTTAATGCTTCTTTAAAAATATATTCCAAACATGTTTGATTTGGAAAATTGTTGATATCTACTGATAGTCTGAAATATTATTTGAACGAAAAAGTACATAATACATTTTTTTTATTAACTTAATCAGGTACATTATTCATTTTTGAACAAATTATACAATTTCAAAAAGGAATAGAAAAGAAGTACTATTTATGAATAAGTCTCGTCGAAGCTCATTTAGTAGTAAGTCAATCACACACAACCAAGTGATAGTGGACAGTATGAATTTTATTGTTGAATCATACAGTCCACTATCTACTAAATTCAATCACCAATACACAATTCTTCCATGTGAAGAAAATAACACAGAAGGGTATTGAATCCCAAGGCAAAATCTCTCACGCTGCTGTCTCCCCACACACTCAGAATACGAATACAAAAAGAAAGTTGGCGCCTAAAAATTATATATTACCTGACCTTGTTCTGAATGTAAAAAAAGAACATAGTTCAGCTACTGTTACTCGCTTTTACATATTTCAGTGTGATCCATCTAGAACAATTTTAGCATTGGAAACGAAAACTAAAATACACAACAGGATATAAAGGAATAAAATACTTTGGTAAAATAAGCAACTTAACAAGAATCTTCATTTACCTTCCAAAGAGTAAAATTCATTGTTTAGCATTCATAAACAAGCTAACTCAACGTAATTCACCATTTAGAGTAGCAAATGAATGGATAATATTACTTATTTTATTCATTATTGGAGCTAAATCACACAAATTTTCACTAATTAGTGTAGCAAATAAACAATAAAATACACAACAGGATGCGACAATTTTTGTATCTCTAAAATCTTCACAGGGAAAGTCTAGTTTCAGGATATGTTGATTTAAATCAAGTTATTTTTGTATAAAAAATATCATTATTAAAATCAAACTTTTAAATTTAATTTCCTTTTCTGTATTAAGTTCACAGTGAGAATCACACAAAAGCATTCCAATTTTGCAAAAATATCTTTATAAATGTTGACATAAAAACGATTATAATTCAGAAAAAGGTTAAATTTTACTTACACAGAAACAGTATGTAAATAAAAAACCCAACAAATACACAAAATGCATAATGAATAGAGCACAATTGTATAGAATTCTGAATACTACATAAAAAATGCACAAAGTAACACTGAAAGATTTTTAAAAATTAGTTATCTTGGGCGAATAGTCTTAAAATTAAATAGAACGATTTCATTTTTTCTTACTTCAATTGGGTTTTAAAATAAGTGTTATTAATTTTACTTGATTGTAAAACGATTTAAAAAAATGGCACATAATTAACATTAGTAGTTTCCAAGTAATGATATTTTATGAAAAACAAAAGCAATTCACCTTTCAACAGTTTTTACAGGCGGTAAACTTGAACAACGGCTTTTCTATTGATGATAGTATAGTATTTTAATTAACATCGCACTCACTCTGCACATTGGAGCAACACAACTAGATATATGTGACGGTTGGGGATCAATCTTTTCTCTTGATGGATAGTACAGTTTTAAAATAATTATTAAAATGATGCAAAGAATATTCAGCAGTATGACGCTTCAAGAAGTCTGCCGATTAGAAAATAAAAAATGGCTTCCGCTCTGGCTCTGATTGAAACATTTCAAACTCCGCCCACAATTAGGGACTGGCTTCCCCACTGGAGCGCTATACGTCATGGATTCAGTGAACCCTCTGTATACTACTTCTCTGTGAGTATGAATGCATATGAATTAAATTGCCTCATTTGGAAAGTGGATCACTCTATTGTAAGGCTAAATTTTGAACTAGATCACCTATAATTTAGAAAAAAAAAAAAACACAAGCAACAATTTAATCAAAAGTTTTTTAAATTCTGGACAATGCTTTTGAATTTTTATATGTTCTTAGAAAGTAGAAATTGGAAATGTCAAAAATAAGTTAAAGAATTAAATTGAAAGCTGACGAGCAGGAAATACTTAGAAATCCCGATCGGAAAAACACCTACGTGTGCCATATGTATAACTATGATAAATGGCCCGTCATACCGAAGGGTGTATACATATTTATTTATTTGGGTCAAACTTCATTTGCATATATTTGTTAACCTAAGGATGTATGATCACTAGCTGTGTATAAACCTTTTTGCACAACTATTCAACAATTTTATAGATCACTGGCTATCAATAAAAGTTTTCCCACCACTATCTGTCAAATTGTCTTCCTTTCGCATAGTGTTGTTTTTCGAGCAACACAGGTAAAGAAATGTTAATGGAAAACTTATTTTTGATCAACACTGGTAAAACAATGGGCTGCGTACGCGGAAATCGTTTTACACTCAAATTATTTCCATGGCGATTTCGAATGTAATGATGTTTGATGTTTCGTATCTCGTTTCGCTCGTGACATCACACAACCAATCAAAGCAATTAGAAACTCCCCATTCCCGTGACGTCAAACAATCAATCAAAACTGTAATAGCCACGAAAAACACAGCAGAATCTAGCGTTATATATAAGATGTATTTTTCACTCAAAGTGCTTGACGACCTTCTAAAATAAACTAGTTGCTGACACAGTGGCGATCAGTGTGAAGACATTTTCATAATTCAAAGGAATCGAGCACCCCTGAAACACACCTCCTGGCTCAACTCGAATTTTCCACCTGTTCTCTCGTCCATATGCAGAATTCCCTGGGAAATGTTCGATCCCAGATGATGTCGCGAGTCCAAAAATCAATTTGGATACCAATTAGACCACGCCGATGGAAGTTATGTTAACTCTTGGCCGATGGAAGTTATGTTAACTCTTGGCCGAAGTCAGAGGTTACAACGAACCTTTAAGGATGTTACAGACCCTTTAAACCTTTTTTAACTTGCTCCATCATCATATATGCAGTATCCTAAATAATTCTCAGACTCACAATCGCTGCTTTTCTGAGGCATCCATGGTATTGTAACGGTACGAGCTACACAGCCGCCTATTTAGTCGTAACCCCACTACAATCAAGCAAGTCACGCATCCATCCGGCTAAATGACTACAGTTAAACCTACTTCTGGATTGATTAATTGCCAAGCGAACTGTATTAGTGTTAAGAAACAAAGTAAAATATAATATACGTGTTGTAGTAGTGACAACGAACATCCGCACTTCCAACTCGTCTTCCTATCTTTCCCCTAGGGGATTGATCCCGGAACGTCGTCAGTAGCCCGTTGTGTTGCTCTAGTAAGACGGTTATTAAAACAACCTTACCTCCATCTCATCTAGTTGACAAAACATTAGATGTATAAAATTTATAATTTGGTGTTTATAGATATGGAGGTGATTAAAAAATTACTTGATGTTGTCCTCGATTTTTCCCTTGTGAATTGATCGTGGACCGTCACCAACAGCCCGTTGTGTTGCTCCAATACGATGTCAATTAAAATACCACCTTAAATACATTAGATATGAGGACAGATGATTGTGCTATTGGTACAGTACAAAGTGCCAAATCCGAAGTCCTCCGGACCTCGGCCATTCCGGATAATGCATTTTTCACATTTTTTGTCAATAAGAACTTAATCTACTCCCCCATCCCCTCGTTTGCGTTTGTAATAGTAAAATAAATATTAGTATATAGTAAATAGGGGAATAGTTTTAAGAAAGAAAAAAACCTTTTTAATACAGAGCAACAAATTTTACTAGCAACTCTTCCAATATTTCTGCGTGGTATTTACACTGAAGATTTTTCGTAAATTTAGTCCATGTTTATCTTGTTCTATAAAAATTGTTGGAAACATGTAAAAAAGTGAGGAAAAAAACCCGCTGGATTTCAGACGTCCGTATACGTGACTTTATACTGTATTTCTAATTAACTTCTTGCTGGAGCAGCACAACGGTTTATGGTAATGGTAATTTCAGCTAATGTCATACAAGAGCAACACAACGGGCTATTGACAACGGTCCGGGAACAATTCCTTAAAGGAAAGATCGGAGGACAACACCTCGTAATTTTGAACCACGGTCAGATGACGAAGCAACACCTGAGCTGGTACCCCACTCTCCAAACTTCCACGCCAACCCAATGTGAGGACTTTCGGCCACGACAGATTTAAGGCGCACCAGCCGCCTCTACACCATACGTTTACAAACATCCATGCCCGGACCCGGATTCGAACCAGGAACCTTCCGATCTAGAGGCTAACACCTTAACCACTATACCGGTTGGTCGGCTTCATCGTTCGGAATTCAACATTACAGTCTTCGGTAAAAGGATCATTGAGCAATTTTTCTTGAGAAACTGATCTCATCATTGCGATTTTGCAAGTTTGTCGCCACATTTCAAGGATTCGAGGATGGTCCTGACACTTCGTAGTTTGTGCAAGATTGTGCTAGACTACGCCGTACTTCTGCATTGTTCCACCTTCCTGGATGAATCTCATTGACAGAATCATTGCTTTAAATTATTCCTTCTTCAATCGCTTTTCTCGATTGCTGTTCAAGCCGGCCATTTAAAAGTATTGTATTGTGATTCGACGCCTTTTGACGAATAGTAATTTACACCCTATTTAGAGGATAAAATAAAAGAGATTTCAGCCTCATCTATTAACCAAATTTGTAAATTTAAAAAGTCTATTTAGAATTCCAGGAATGTTCATAAAACGTACTACTTGATTAATCTTTCCTTCTCTCACTGTTTCGTAGTTATTGCATTTCAAAATTAAGGAGTCCTTTCTCAAATGTTCTTTACAATTAAAGACAGTTTTTACTTGTTTTTATAATCTTACGTTTAAAAATTTTTCTTCATTCTACCACTTGTTTGAGAACAGCACGTGCGAGGGAATTTCTTAACTTGTAATTTCTACTTTGCATTCCACCAAATATTTTTTCTTTTTTCTTTTCTCATCTGGTTACCTTCACGTTATGGAAAATTTTGACTTCCGTAAACCCAATCTGAGGGTCAGTAAACCATGACGGAGTTATGTTAAGTTAAGACACCCATTCAAAATAGTGCTTTGAAGACTAATGGATCATTCTTGCCAAGATACAGTGGCCCAAAAATGACTGATACATTCGAAAAATGAATTTTACACAAACGGAAGTCGATAGAAATGTACCGTTTGCTGTATTCTACTTGAGAAACAAAGGGATTTCATAACAACATATTTCAATATGAAGTTTCAGATCTGTGAGAGCTGAAGGAAAAGCATTCTGCTAGTGTGTGGTTTACAGATTTCAAGTTGCTGTAGGCTTATTTGGTGAAACAGCGGATATTTCCAGTTCTGGAGTGTCACCGCCTGGACTATAGTTTTGTTGAAACGAGACGCAGTTTCAAAAGAAACTTAATGTCATATAAGATCCAGCAATCAATGCAATAAAGACTCATTCAAAAAATTTTAACAGACTGGGACAAGGTCAATACATGAGGTAAATTAATTAATATGGATAGTAACAAATATGTTACCTAATGTACTGGAAATAGTGTATGTAACTTAGTACTGGAACTTTGTAACAATCTAATTATTATTGCAAAAGCATCTGAAAAGTGCATTGATCTCTTATACATTGCTTAAATCTAAATATATTCGCGTTTACAAACACAAGTGTTAAACTACTGTATTAAGTTGGAACACAAATTTGGACGATATACAAGTATTTAAGCAATAAATGAAACAGTGTTGGTATGCAGTGTAATTCTACAGTCATGGGTATAACTTGGAGGGGTGGTACAGCTTCCTAAAGCATACATTTTTGGGATAGGAATGTATGTCCGAAAGTGAAGCGTGAAGGCACGAATATAAAAACAAAATGAGGCATGAACAGGAAAACATCGTTTATTTAGAACATCATTGAAATTGCTGTAATAATACAGCAAACTTAACATTAAATGCTCTAATTTACGACCACCAACAGTAATACAAACACGGCAGCTGTTATTGCTTGGTAATTCTGTGCGTAGAGAGCAGTAATGTGCTTGGCCATAAGGGATTTAATGCATCTGCGGGAAAAACCTGATGGGAGATTTTAAAAATAGTGAAAAGGTGGAGATATGCATATGATGTACGGTGCTGCTAATAGGAACGGCAGAAAAGCGCTATTGGTGGTCGCAGTTGTGAGCATTTATTGTAAACACTGCGGTAAACAAGCACTTTGGAAAGATGTTATATATAGACAATGTTTTTCTGTTAATGTCTCATTTTTGTGTTCGCGCGTCACTTCCGACCATACAGTCCCATATGAAAAATGTACGTTTTAGTAAACTGTACAATCACACCAAGTTTGTCCCATAACCTGTGCATGGTAATTCGATACTGTGGCATTTTAGTGTTGCACCAAATAAATATATTTCGATGAACGTATCGTTCTTGGATACTTACATTAACACAACTTAAAAAATCGGAAAATGGTTGAAGTTTTCCATGATGTGCAGATATAAAATGCGGCAAACCATCTCTGCCATCTATTGATCGCATTATATAACCCTCTATTGACAAACTCTCTTGGCTGTGTTCTATACTAGATTGTATGATTAACAAAATTGGTCCATATCTATGAGTTGATATCTCGTTTTGAGAAAAGCAGACCAAGACACTGATCTTGACGTCTTAAAAAATCAAAAATATTGTGATGACGACGCATCTGGTTGTTAAAAAAAATTGTTAGATAATCGGTTGGATGTCTCATTAAAACTACTAGGATTGTTTGGTGATTGCTGCTAGAAAGAGGGTAATTTTCCATCACGAGACATGAGTTTTCTTCCCAAATTATGTTTTTTAGTTGCAGCACAACTGCTAGCTAAGTCCGAAAATGCTAGGCGTAGGGGATGCAGGTCTGTATGGCCCGTTTTGAAATCTGTTTTAATTCTGAATTTGGATTTTGCATGGGAAAGAGCACAAATTAATAACCGTCTAGTAAATTAACACAAAGTTAGCACAAATTAATAACCGAGATAAACTGTTATTAATGTATTGACTATTTTGATTTCGGCAATAAGGTGTGACTAGTTTTCTTCTAAAGACGAGTTACATAATAGTTCAGAAAGGACAACACATTTTTGAAATGACAGAACAACAAAACCGTGATAGATAAAATTAGGAAACATGAGGAACATTAATTGAGCAGGTCTGGAATTTGAAATAGATCTATTTAAAGATTAGTTACAACTTTGGCTAATGGATGACATTGCAGTCTTCGGTAAAGGGATCATAGGGCAATTTTTTCATTAGTAACCATGAACTCATTATTGCGAATTTGTAATTTTGTCCACTATACTTCAAGGATATGAGGACGACCTAGACACTTCGTGGTTTGTACAAGATGATGCCAGACAACCCCGTACTTCTACAGTGTTCCACATTCCTGAATGAAAGCTTTATTGACAGAATCATTGCTTTAAATTATTTCGAAGAGACCGACACCGAACTAGATTTTACTCCATACTCTTTGTATCTCAATCCATGCGATTTCTTTCTCTGGTGTTGTTTGAAGGACATTGTTTACACTAATACATTTCAGTGAAAACATTTCTGCAGGTGACTTAAAACTTCTCCATTCGCTTGCGTCAAGTGATTGCTGTTCAAGCCGGCCATTTCGAATCCATTGTATTGTGATTCGACGCCTTTTTACCAATGGAAAGTTACACATTATTTATAGAGTAAAATAATAAAGATTTTAGCGTCCGCTCTAACCAAAGTTGTAAATTTGTAAAGTCTATTTAGAATTCCAGGACTGTTCATTAAGCGTACTACTTGATAAATCTTTCCATCTATCATTGTTTCGTAGTTATTTCATTTCAAAATTAGAGAGTCCTTTCTGAAATACCCTATACATTTAAAGATAGTTTTTCTTGTAGGCTTTGTTTATGTAATAGTATGGTAAAAAAAGTTTTTTTTTAAATTTGTTTAAAAATGTATATTTATACTACCACTTTTTTAAAATAATAAATATCATACAATAGTAATATTTTTCTACTGAAGCTAATTCAATTTGTAAATTGCTAGTTCATGTTTTACGATCGGGCTTTCGCCTGATCAAAAAAAAAAAAAATCGGGACGTATTACTATCTATCACAAAGCAGAGGTTTGTTACTAAGAGTTTATATCCTAAATAAAGTTTTTTCTGATTCTTGTCTCAGATTATCTGTGATTTGATTTTTAAACCAACCTGAATTTGATTGCTTTCTAAGGGATAGTGTTGTTTGTCATTTGCGATATTTTGTACCCGGCACTGGAACGTTGCGAATCACAACACCAAAAACGCGTTTGTTACTGTTCGGCTTGCTTCATAAAGTCACTCCATGTGCTGTTTTAGTTTAGATAGTTCCATCTCCCTTAGAGTTTACGGACCTGTCTGCTTCATTTCGCACGAATACAACACACAACAAACATACATCATTCGCTACACCAAGTACTCCAACAACACGCTACCAAATCTATATACGGACGGATCTAAAACCTAGGATGGAACCGTCATCGCCTTCTTTGTGTTCCTGGATAACAGAAAGATCTTTAAGTATTCACGCAGACTGCACGACATTTCAGTTTTCCCAGCTGTGTTACTTGCCTTTCCAGCAGCTTCATCCTGGGCACTCCAAAATTGCTCAGAAAGAACATGTATTTTCTCGGACAGTCTATCCAGCGTGACTCTTTTGACTAACCTTCTCGCTACTAACCCGATGTCACAAAGAATGCATTTCATCATTGAAGTGACAGCTCCATGGTGTTGAAGGAAACGAAGCAGCAGTGTCAGAGGCGAATGCTGAAGTCGTTCAGCAGGTGATCTAACAACGAACAAGTGTTTCCGTTTGTATGTGTTGCAGATAAGGCTGGACTACGACGAATGTCCGGCCAAAGTATCATGCACCGCAGTTCCTTTAATTGTTCCCTTACAAGAATAGACTCGTCAGTCTCTGAGTTCTGGTGCCATGAATGCACGCGAGACGTTCGCGAAAGCTATGCTTCAAACAGCTGGATGCCGGCAATATCGATGTTGAAAACATTTGGTTCTCCGAAGAGGTATATTTTTTCCTCGACGGCTTTTACAACAAGCAGAACTGACGCATTTCGGGAACAGAAAATCCTCATGTAGCCGTACCTTTATTCCTACATCAGTAAAAGTCAAGTTATAGGTTGCCATTTCCGCCCAAAGACTCATTGTGCCATTTTCCAACACCAAACGATCACTGCAGTACTGTATCAGGGCATTCTGCATGAATTTGTGGCTCTTTAAAATGTATTGTAGAACAGTAGGAACACTTCATGATTCGAATAAAACGGTCCACCCCGAACGCCTGAAGTTGTTCGATTTCTTTTGAGAACATTACGATGATCGTGTCATAGTCCCTGAATACGGTACAAATACATCAGTTGGCATGCATTAGACCCCTACTCACCAGATTCAAGGACATTTAACTGCTTTCATTGAGGTACCTGAAAGATCAGGTGTCTCCTCAAAATCCACAAACTATTGCGGAACTGGCACAATACATCTCTGTTGCATGTGAGACTATTTTAGGAACAATGTTTGCACGAGTCAGCGAATTTTTTTTCTCAGAATGCATCATATTGTTACTGCAAATAGTTGTTAATTTGAAAACATAGTTGTCTAGTTTTTGCAAGAGACATTGCATTGTACGCATACCATTGTTTAGTTTTTTCATCCAGCAGCATATCAAATGAAGTAATTTGTAACAAAGTAAGGGTTAAGTTTTAACCTTTGTAACTTAATATTTTCAGTAACAGTTTGTCCCTTAATTTGTAATACGATTTATTTAAACATTCCATTGGGGTTTCAAATAGATATCTCGTTCATCAGAATTCGACTAATTTTACTATTGACAAATTACCACATCAAGAGGACCGATTTATTTTCGAACGATGAAGATAGTGAAGATCTTCGACGATGACGAGAAAGATCAGACCAGTTTTTTAAGCCACTGTTGCCGGGTGGAAGAGATACGGATTATCAAGCTGAAGGTAGCCGACCAACCTTGTACAGTGGTTAAGGTGTTAGCCTCTAGATCGGAAGGTTCTTGGTTAGAATCCGGGTCCGAGCATGGATGTTTGTAAGGTATGGTGTAAAAGTGGGCTGGTGCACCTAAAACTTTCGTGGTCTAAAGTCCTCATGTTGGGTTGGTGTGGAAGTTTGGAGAGTGTGGTGTCAGCTCAGGTGTTGCTTTGTCATCTGACCGTGGTTCAAAATTACGAGGTGTTGTCCTCGTCAATAGCCAACTCGGTCAATGAACGACTGTCCGGGATCAATCCTAAGGCAAAAAATCCGATAACACCAAGCAATTTTCAACCACCCACCATATCTAACTAATATAACAACTAATATTCAAATTTAATACATTCAATGTTTGGTCAGCAAGATGAGAGGGAGGTAAGGTAAATTTAATTAACGTCATACTAGAGCAACACAACGGTCTATTGACGATCTAGATGAAATGGAAGTGCGGTTCTTTCGTTGTCACCACTACAAAACATACATTATATTTTACTTTGTTTCTTAAAACTAATATAGATTCCTTGGCTCTCAATCAATTAGAATTGTGTTTAGTAAAGTCCTTGCTCAGGATGTATGAGTGGCTTGTTGAATGAAATAGAAGATGTATCAAACTAAGACTCCTTACCACGTACCTTTACGATACCATGCCGAGATCCCTTAGTGAAGTAGCGTTTGTAAAAATTGGCTTGGATTCATTTAATTCATTGTTTTGTAAGTTAAAGTTTTTTATAAAGTCTGTAAGGTTCCAAACGGTTTGGTATGATAGTTCATTTACCACTGACCTTTGTCCGAGAATGAACTAAACATGCATCGGAGTGGTCTTTAAGGTAAATTTGGCGGTGTAATTGATTTTCGTGTGGATTTTAGGGATGCACGGTGACCTCTGGGATGGAAATAATCCCAGGGAATTCTTGATTTGGATCCTCAAATCAAGAAGCTTGGACTGGATAGAATGAGTTAGTGATCTTGCATATATTCGCGAGGTTATTGCTTTTGGATACTATTCCATTGTCGCCCGCAAACGAGGAGAGTAGTGTAGAGGTACTTTTACTTATGTCGCTCAAATGGAAGTTGAAGTTATAGAGCCGTGTAGACAGCCTTCCACCTGAAAGGCACGGTATGTATAAAACGTTTTTTATTTATGTTAACTACAAATTGGATTCATATTCAATGCATGTCAATATCGTTCAATGCATGTCAGCCATTTTGGAAAATGTGTAATGTTTGGGAAATAATGTTGCGAATAACGAAGTTTGAAAAATAAAAATAACGATCTACAATAAACTCAAAACTCGTAGTTGTAACGATATCTGCAGAAATAAAATATTCTTTAGTGGTCACCACTTTAAAATTGACTTATTTTGTATTATTTCCTTACATAAGATAAGTTGACGTCCGCAGTTGTAATGGATGCTTATGTCAGATGTCATTTTTCCGCCTGGGGATTTCAACCAGAAATAACCGAAACTTTTTTTTTGTTACTTAGTTGGTAGACCAATAGGAATAACATCGTGTTATTAACAGGGAGGGTTTCGAGTTCAAATACAGCCAAAGACCGTTTTGTACAAATAGGATTACTGCACGTTTAATCTACCGTGGATTCAAATGCCCTCACTTTGGACCAGGTCGTGGGGAAGTTTGGAGAGTTTGTTGCCAGATGGAGTGTTACCTTGTCATCTAACCGTGGTTCAATAATACGATTTGTCGTCCTTTTAAGATAGGTAAGTAACTAAACGTCTCACTGGAGTAACACAACGGGTTATTGGCAATAGTTTGGGATGAAACCCGAAGGGAAAGATAGGAGAGAGAGGAGTTGACATCACTTAATTTTGAACCATGGTCAGTTTATAAGGTGTTGTCCTCGAATCATTCCCTTCGGGTTTCATCCCAAACCACCACCTCTGATATTTCCCTTTAGGGGTTGATAATCTCATCTCGGACCGTCGCCAAAAGCCAGTTTTGGTGCTCCGGTGAGTTGTAAATAAATTCGTTGCTACCTACCTGCCGGTAATCCCTGGTTAGATACCCCCAAAGGTATAGATTTATTATGGGAACTTGGATGACTTTGTGAAAACGACAGATTTTACGTGCACCATTCACCTTTAGCGTACACGGGAGTTTTAGTACAGCTGGGCTCGAATTCATGATCAGTCAGTCACTAGCTCGATGCCCTATGGACCAGGTCGCCCGGTCCTAATCTAAGTATATTCGCGTTATAAAACACAAGTATTAAACTACGGTATTAAGTTGGAACACAGGTTTGGACTGTATACAATTATTTAAGCAATCAACGAAACAGTGTTGGCATGCAGTGTAATTCTATGGTCATGTGAATAACTTAGACGGTGGTACAGCTTCCTAAAGTATGCATTTTTGGGATAGGAATGTATGTTCGGAAATGAAGCGTGAAGGCACGAACACAAACAAATGAGGCATGAACAGAAAAACATCATTTTTTCAGAACATCATTTCAAAGTACTGTAATATAACTATCTTTACATTGAATTCTAAATTTACGACCACCAACAGTAATAGAAACACTGCAGCTGTTATTGCTTGGTAAAGCTGTGCGTAGAGAGCAGAAGTGTGCCTGGCCATAAGGGATTTAATGAATCTGCGGGTAAAACGTCATTTGCCACTTAACTGTCTACCGTGATGGGAGATTTTAAAAATAGTGAAAAGGTGAACATGCATATGATGTACGTTGCTGCTTATATTAACGGCAGAAAAGCGCTACGTATGTGTAATGAACATTTTCGAACAGGCGTATGCTGAACAACGAAATGTTTGAGCGGTTGCATCGCCATCTTTGTAAAAAATGGTTCATTCATAGCGAACTCTGACGGAAGAACTGTAGGACATCCAAACATATAAGAAAACATCTTGAACACTGTGGATGAAACACCCCACACAAATACAAGAGCTGTTGCTTGTACATGTGAGTCAAACTACCGTTTCGAAAGCCTTAAATAAAGAACGTTTACACCCATTCCATATTCAGAGAGTCTATGAGTTGCAAGCAAGTGATTACCCGCAGCGCGTAGTATTCTGCCAAAGGTTCTTGCATCTGTGAAAGTTACAGCCGCATTTCCCAGCTTCTGTGCTATTCACAGATACGGCGACGTTTACACAGGAAGGTGTTTTCAATGTGCCCAATACTCATGTGTGGGCAACAGAAAATCCACACGCTACACGTCCACATGTATTCCATAAACGCTTCTCTGTGAATGTTTGGGCGGGTGTTGTGAACGATTTCCTCATAGGATCCTATCACCAACCAACGCGACTCAACGGCTCACATTATCGTATTTTTCTCGAAGAGATTTGACCAGAATTGCTGCAAGATCTTCCGACTGTCGTTCGAAATCCATATGGATTCAGCATTATGGTGCGCCAACTCATTTCAACGAGGTGTGCAATTACCTGGATGCCAGTTTTACGGGGCGATGGATAGGGCGTGGTGGATAAGTCCGATGGCCACCGCGATCGCACTATGTATTATTATTATAGGTGATTTCAAACTTCTCCTTTCGCTTGCGTCAAGTAATTGCTGTTCAAGCCGGACATTTCAAATCCATTGTATTGTGATTCGACGCATTTTAGTGGATATCAATTTACACCCTATTTAGAGGGTAAAATAAAAAAAATTATTTCTTGCGTCATCTATTAACCAAAGTTGTAATTTTGTAAAGTTTATTTGGAATTCCAGGCCTGTTCATAAAACGTACTAATTGATTAAACTTTCTATCTATCACTGTTTAGCAATTATTTAATTTCAAAGTTAGGGAGTCCCTTCTGAAATATCCATTACAATTCAAGACAGTTTTTCTGGTGGCCTTGTTTTTAGAATCGTACGTTAAAAATTATTTTTTAATAAGTTTTAAAAATTTATCTTTTTTTTACCACTTTTTAAAACAATAAATTTCATTAGAATAGTAATATTTTTCTTATTAATGTTGATGGGATCTATCTTCGAAGACATCAATTTATTAAGGTCTGGATTTCGACCGATCGAGTTTTGAAAAAATATTATGTTTTTGCGCATAGTAGAAGGTTACTAGTGAGAATTTGTCTTCCAGTAATCGTTTTAACTGCTTCTTATCGTATGACATTTGTGATTTTCGTCTAACCCTGAATTTGATTATTTTGAAAGGTGTATAGTCTTGTCTGTCATTTGCGATATTTTGTACCCCAAACCGGAACGTCGGGCCTCACAACACCAAAAACGCGGGGGTTACTATTTGGCCTGCTTCAAAGCCACTCCATGTGCTGTTTTAGTTTGGGCAGATCCATCTCCGTTAGAATTTACGGATGTGTCTGCTTCATTTCGCAGGAATCCAACACACAACAAACAGACATCATGCGCTACACCAAGACCCCCAGCAACTCGCTAACAAATCTATACAGACGAATATACAACCCAGTATGGAACCGCTACCGCCTTTTGTATGTTCTTGGACAACAGAAACTTGGACAATAGAACGCGTGCACGCAGACTGCACGACGACAATTCAGTTTTCCAAGTTGAGTTACTTGCCATACGAGAAGCGTTTTCCTGGGCACTTCGAAATTGCTCATAAAACACATGTATTTTCTCCGACAGTCTGCCCAGCGTGACTCTTTTGATCAACATTCTCGCTATAAACCCGATGGTATAAAGAATACATTCCATCATTGAAGTTACAGCTCCATCAATGTGCATTTATATATCTTGGGTCAGAGAACATTTTGGTGTTGAAGGAAACGAAGCAGCAGAACATCTTGCAAGAAGTGTCACCGGTAATACATCCATCCGCCTGCCTCTCTTCTACGATCTGTCTACTCTGAAGAGGTCTTTCAAGCTTGCATCAACTAACATCTGGCAAGAGAGATGGATAAACTCCCTCAAAGGTCGGAGAACATTCGGGTTCTTTCCCAAGGCATGCACAAAGCGCCTCGTCTCCACACCAAAGCTAACACACTTTTACACGGGCACGGCCTTGTCCTACATTATCTGTTGAGGATGAATATCGATGGTAGTGACATCTGCATCTGTTGTATGGAAGCAGACCTCTACGTTACCACATCATCTCTCTTGCCAGATGTTTGTTGATGCAAGCTTGATGGACCTCTTCATATGAGACGCCCAAAGAGGGATGAGATGCAGGCGGATGGACGTATTACCTGTGGCACTTCTTGCACAATGATCTGCAGCTTCGTTTCTTTCAACACCAGAATGTTCTCTGACCGAAGATATATAAATGCACATTGATGGAGCTGTAACTTCAATGATGGAATGTATTCTTTGAGCTATCGTGTTTGTAGTGAGAAGATTGGTCAAAAGAGTCACGCTGGGCGGACTGTCTGAGAAAATACATGTTTTTTACAGAGCAATTTCGGAGTTTCCAGGATAAAGCTGCTCGAATAGCAAGTAACTCAGCTTGGAAAACTGAGCTGTCGTAGTGCAGTCTGCGTGAACTCTCAAAGATCTTTCTGTTGTCCAAGAACATACAAAAGGCGGTTGTGGTTCCAACCTGTGTCTTAGATTCGTCTGTATAGATTTGGTAGCTTGTTGCTGGGAGTCTTGCTGAATGGAATGATGTATGTTTGTTGTGTGTTGGATTCCTGCAAAATGAAACAGACACATTCGTAAACTCTAATTGAGATGGATCAGACCAAACGAAAACAGCACATGGAGTGACTTTTAAGCAGTGTGAAGAGTAACCCGTTCCGGTTTGGGGTACAAAGTATCGCAAATAGCAGAGAAAACTGTACCTTTCAAATAAATCTTATCTTTAGGGTTAATTAAAAATCACAATTACTCCGCGAAAAGAAACAGTTAAAACGATTATTGGGTAATCAACCATTAGTAACAATCTTCTACTTTTCCAAACTTGATCGGGCGAAAAACCAGATCTTAAAAAAACGATGTGCCATTTGGAATTAAACAACTAACGTTAGTGTGACAAAATATTACTGTTCTAATGAAATTTATTGTTTAAAAAAGTGGTGGAATAAAGATAAATTTTTAAACTTATTAAAAAAATTATTTTTCAACGAAAGATTCTAAAATAAGACCCACAAGAAAAACTGTCTTCAATTGTAAATGATATTTCAGAAAGGACTCCTTAACTTTGAAATGAAAAAACTACGAAAAACTGATAGATAGAAAGATAAATCAAGTAATACTTTTTATGAACTGGCCTAGAATTCAAAAATAGACTTCACAAAATTACAAACTTTGGTTAATAGATGACTCAAGAAATCTTTTTTTATTATTTTACTCTCTAAATAGGGTGTGAATTGCTATTCGTTAAAAGGCGTGGAATCACAATACAATGGATTTGAAATGGCCGGATGGATTTGAACAATGGATTTGAACAGCAATCACTTGACTCAAGCGAATGAAGAAGTTTCAAGCCACCTGCAGCAATTGTCCCACTGAAATGGATTACTGTAAACAATGTCCTTCAAACAGCCACAGAGAAATTGATGGATTGAGATCCAAAGAGTATGCAGTAAAAAGTATTCCTGTGCCGGTCTCTACGGAATAATTTAAAGCAATGCTTCTGTCAATGAGGTATTCATCCAGGAAGGTGGAACACTGCAGAAGTACGGTGTAGTCTGGCACAATCTTGCACAAACCACGAAATGTCTGGTGCAACCTCCAATCCTTGAACTGTGGTGAAAAACTTGCAAAAATCTCAATGATGAGGTCAGGTTTTGATAAAAAATTAGCCAATTATCCCTTTCCGGAGGCTGCAGCTTAACCTCTTAGCAAAAGTTGTAATTAATCTTTAAACCGATTAATTTCAAATTCCAGACCTGCTCATTAATTCAACCACTTGCTTCCTATTTTTATCTATCAAGGATTTGTAGTTCTGTCATTTGTCCATCAAAGTTAGGGTGTCCTTTCTGAAACTTTCTGTACTTCGTCATTAGAAGCAAACTATTCACATCGTATTTCCGAAATCAAAATCTGTCAATACATCAATGACTATTTATCTCATCATTAGCAAGTGCTCTTTTCCATGCAAAATACAAATTCAGAATTAAAACAGATTTCAAAATGGGCCATACAGAACTCTATCATCTGTTGCCGACATTGCTAGGAATTCTGATACAACTTAAAAACATGATTTCGGTAGAAAACTCAGGTTTCGTGATGTAAAAGTACCTTCTTTCTAGCAGCAATCCCCAAACCGTCCGAGTTTTTTTAACGAGAAATTCAGCCCAAGCTCTGATAAATTTTCCAAATTTCGAGATGCATCGTCATCCCGATATTACTGTTTTTGAAGTCAAGATCAAGGTCCTGGTCAGTTTTTTCTTATAGCAAGATACATACTCGTAGGTGTGGACAACTTTTGCTGATCATACCATCTAGTTGATAACACAACCAAGAGGGTTAGTTCAATACTCAACCAATAGCTGGCAGAGGTACTTTGCATTATTTTATGTCTGTACATAACGAGATTTTCTGCCAATCTTATTTCGTTTTCTGATATATTTTGTTGTGTAACAATGCAAGAGCGATACATTCATCGAAACATATTTATTTGGTGCAACACTCAATGCCACAGTTTCGAATTACCATGCACAGAGTCAAGGGAAAAACTTGGAGTGATTGTGCAGTTTACTAAAACATACATTTTTTTATAGGAATGTATGGTTGGAAGTGACGCGTGGAGGCACGGATACAAAAAATGAGACAATTAGAGAAAACATTGTTTATTTGCAACATCTTTGCAAAGTGCTTCTTTGCAACGATATTTAAAATAAATGCTCATTATTGCGACTACCATCAGAAGTACATGCTTGGTAGCGTCGAAGGAGTGATTGGCGAACAGTTCCAAAGATGCCAGGCATTTCGCGCACGCTTACAGTCACAATGAATTGTCAAGCAACGAGGTTCTTAATTGAGTCGACTGAAGTCTCGTAAACGATGGTCTTCAGATACACCCCCCCCCCATAAGAATGTAATCAACGCTCGATAAATCTAGTGATCGGTGTTCCATCGGACTGTTCCACAACGCCCTATATATTCCCCCGCAAAACTGGCATCCTGGTAATAAGCGGCCCACCCTGTTGAAATAGGCTGCCACACCATTATGCTGAAACCATTATGTGATTACAGACTGAACAGACAGATAGACTGAACAGACAGATAGACTGAACAGACATACTTAACACAGGGACTGAACAGACATGACGGACATACTTAACAGATATGACAGACAAACTTAACAGACAGACAGTACAGACTTAACATACATGACAGACAGATAGAACAGCCTAAACAGAGAGTATGGGCATACATACTGAACAGAGAGACTGAACAGACAAGACAGACTAAACAGACAGGACAGACAGAAAGAACAGAAATGACAAACAGACTGGATAGACAAACAGGACATACAGGTGAAAAAAATCTAACTGACTCTATTTAACCGTCCAATTGACTAACAATAGGTAAAAATTAAACCTCGTGTTTCAGAAACTATTATCGTGTTATACGAGGGTAGTAGCAAATTTTCGTACCGTGTTGTAGGGAATTCGTGCTATCAGAGGGTCAACTGTACAATGTACATGTCACACAATTCATTATTTGTAAAATCTCTTATCACGGCCGACATCATAGGTGCAAATGAAGTTTTCCCGCAGATGCTTAAGATCACGGATGACCAGGCACACTACTGCCCTCTACGCACAACATTGCAAGCCAATAACAGCTGCCGAGTTTGTATTACTGTTGGTGGTCACAAATTTGAGCATTTAATGTAAAGATTGCTTTACAGAAGCACTTTGCAACGATGTAAATAAACGATGTGTTTCTATTCATGCCTCATTTTTTGAGTTCGTGCCTAGACGCGTCACTACCGACAATACATTACTGTACAAAAAATGTATGTTTAGTAAGATATACCCCCCTCTCTAAGTTTGTCCCATGACCGTATGATCACTCTGTATACCTACACTGTTTTATTGTTTGTATATTGTTTGTATTGTTTTATGCTTACATATCGTTTAGACCTGTGTTCCAACTTATTACAGTAATTAAACACTGTAAACGCGAATATACTTATAAGTAAGCAAGCTTAATACTTATAAGTAAGCTCTTATCACGGCAGACAGAATAGTTCCAAATGGCATTTTCCCGCAGATGCATTAGATCACGGATGACCAGGGACTTCCGACCTTACATTACTATACCAAATTATATGTTTTAGTAAGCTATACCCCTCCTCTAAGTTTGTCCCATGACCGTACAATCACCCTGTATACCTACACGGTTTCATTTGATTTCTTAAATACTTGCATATCGTCCAGACTTGTGTTCCAGCTTATTACAGTAGTTTAACGCATGTGTTTGTAAACAAGAGTATACTGATAGGTAAGCAATATTCTAGGAGGTCATTGCACTTTCAAGATGCTTTTGCAATAATAATTAGATTGCTACAAAGTTTCAGTTTTAAGTTACAGTATTGCCAGTACATTAGGTCACATATTAGTATGAACACAGAGAAGTAGTATACAGAGGGTTCACTGCCATAGGAAGCAATGGACTTATAAATAACATGGGAAATCGCATAGACGCTGGCTCCACCAGCGGGGGTGCCAGACCCTACAAAAGCGTTAGATCTAGACCTCGTTTCCATAACAACCAAACTAGGTTTCCACAACAGCTATCTCAGGCTATTTCTTTTTTCGAAACCCAATTTGCATTTTTGATTAAAAGCTAAATATTCTTTAAATAATTTTTAGCATAAATGCTTCAAAATAGCACTTTTTTAATGTCTTATGAACTTTTAAAAAAAAACCCTTTATTTATGAAATCTTACCAATGTATGAACTTTTTTCTTTCATTTTTGTTTATTCTTTTATGTTAATGCTTCTTTAAAAATATATTCCAAACATGTTTGATTTGGAAAATTGTTGATATCTACTGATAGTCTGAAATATTATTTGAACGAAAAAGTACATAATAAATTTTTTTTATTAACTTAATCAGGTACATTATTCATTTTTGAACAAATTATACAATTTCAAAAAGGAATAGAAAAGAAGTACTATTTATGAATAAGTCTCGTCGAAGCTCATTTAGTAGTAAGTCAATCACACACAACCAAGTGATAGTGGACAGTATGAATTTTATTGTTGAATCATACAGTCCACTATCTACTAAATTCAATCACCAATACACAATTCTTCCCTGTGAAGAAAATAACACAGAAGGGTATTGAATCCCAAGGCAAAATCTCTCACGCTGCTGTCTCCCCACACACTCAGAATACGAATACAAAAAGAAAGTTGGCGCCTAAAAATTATATATTACCTGACCTTGTTCTGAATGTAAAAAAAGAACATAGTTCAGCTACTGTTACTCGCTTTTACATATTTCAGTGTGATCCATCTAGAACAATTTTAGCATAGGAAACGAAAAATAAAATACACAACAGGATATAAAGGAATAAAATACTTTGGTAAAATAAGCAACTTAACAAGAATCTTCATTTACCTTCCAAAGAGTAAAATTCATTGTTTAGCATTCATAAACAAGCTAACTCAACGTAATTCACCATTTAGAGTAGCAAATGAATGGATAATATTACTTATTTTATTCATTATTGGAGTTAAATCACACAATTTTTCACTAATTAGTGTAGCAAATAAACAATAAAATACACAACAGGATGCGACAATTTTTGTATCTCTAAAATCTTCACAGGGAAAGTCTAGTTTCAGGATATGTTGATTTAAATCAAGTTATTTTTGTATAAAAAAAATATCATTATTAAAATCAAACTTTTAAATTTAATTTCCTTTTCTGTATTAAGTTCACAGTGAGTATCACACAAAAGCATTCCAATTTTGCAAAAATATCTTTATAAATGTTGACATAAAACCGATTATAATTCAGAAAAAGGTTAAATTTTACTTACATAGAAACAGTATGTAAATAAAAAACCCAACAAATACACAAAATGCATAATGAATAGAGCACAATTGTATAGAATTCTGAATACTACATAAAAAATGCACAAAGTAACACTGAAAGATTTTTAAAAATTAGTTATCTTGGGCGAATAGTCTTAAAATTAAATAGAACGATTTCATTTTTTCTTCCTTCAATTGGGTTTTAAAATAAGTGTTATTAATTTTACTTGATTGTAAAACGATTTAAAAAAATGGCACATAATTAACATTAGTAGTTTCCAAGTAATGATATTTTATGAAAAACAAAAGCAATTCACCTTTCAACAGTTTTTACAGGCGGTAAACTTGAACAACGGCTTTTCTATTGATGATAGTATAGTATTTTAATTAACATCGCACTCACTCTGCACATTGGAGCAACACAACTAGATATATGTGACGGTTGGGGATCAACCTTTTCAGTTGATGGATAGTACAGTTTTAAAATAATTATTAAAATGATGCAAAGAATATTCAGCAGTATGACGCTTCAAGAAGTCTGCCGATTAGAAAATAAAAAATGGCTTCCGCTCTGGCTCTGATTGAAACATTTCAAACTCCGCCCACAATTAGGGACTGGCTTCCCCACTGGAGCGCTATACGTCATGGCTTCAGTGAACCCTCTGTATACTACTTCTCTGTGAGTATGAATGCATATGAATTAAATTGCCTCATTTGGAAAGTGGATCGCTCTTTTGTAAGGCTAAATTTTGAACTAGATCACCTATAATTTAGAAAAAAAAAACACAAGCAACAATTTAATCAAAAGTTTTTTAAATTCTGGACAATGCTTTTGAATTTTTATATGTTCTTAGAAAGTAGAAATTGGAAATGTCAAAAATAAGTTAAAGAATTAAATTGAAAGCTGACGAGCAGGAAATACTTAGAAATCCCGATCGGAAAAACACCTACGTGTGCCATATGTATAACTATGATAAATGGCCCGTCATACCGAAGGGTGTATACATATTTATTTATTTGGGTCAAACTTCATTTGCATATATTTGTTAACCTAAGGATGTATGATCACTAGCTGTGTATAAACCTTTTTGCACAACTATTCAACAATTTTATAGATCACTGGCTATCAATAAAGGTTTTCCCACCACTATCTGTCAAATTGTCTTCCTTTCGCATAGTGTTGTTTTTCGAGCAACACAGGTAAAGAAATGTTAATGGAAAACTTATTTTTGATCAACACTGCTAAAACAATGGGCTGCGTACGCGGAAATCGTTTTACACTCAAATTATTTCCATGGCGATTTCGAATGTAATGATGTTTGATGTTTCGTATCTCGTTTCGCTCGTGACATCACACAACCAATCAAAGCAATTAGAAACTCCCCATTCCCGTGACGTCAAACAATCAATCAAAACTGTAATAGCCACGAAAAACACAGCAGAATCTAGCGTTATATATAAGATGTATTTTTCACTCAAAGTGCTTGACGACCTTCTAAAATAAACTAGTTGCTGACACAGTGGCGATCAGTGTGAAGACATTTTCATAATTCAAAGGAATCGAGCACCCCTGAAACACACCTCCTGGCTCAACTCGAAAATTTTCCACCTGTTCTCTCGTCCATATGCAGAATTCCCTGGGAAATGTTCGATCCCAGATGATGTCGCGAGTCCAAAAATCAATTTGGATACCAATTAGACCACGCCGATGGAAGTTATGTTAACTCTTGGCCGATGGAAGTTATGTTAACTCTTGGCCGATGGAAGTTATGTTAACTCTTGGCCGATGGAAGTTATGTTAACTCTTGGCCGAAGTCAGAGGTTACAACGAACCTTTAAGGATGTTACAGACCCTTTAAACCTTTTTTAACTTGCTCCATCATCATATATGCAGTATCCTAAATAATTCTCAGACTCACAATCGCTGCTTTTCTGAGGCATCCATGGTATTGTAACGGTACGAGCTACACAGCCGCCTATTTAGTCGTAACCCCACTACAATCAAGCAAGTCACGCATCCATCCGGCTAAATGACTACAGTTAAACCTACTTCTGGATTGATTAATTGCCAAGCGAACTGTATTAGTTTTAAGAAACAAAGTAAAATATAATATACGTGTTGTAGTAGTGACAACGAACATCCGCACTTCCAACTCGTCTTCTTATCTTTCCGCTAGGGGATTGATCCCGGAACGTCGTCAGTAGCCCGTTGTGTTGCTCTAGTAAGACGGTTATTAAAACAACCTTACCTCCATCTCATCTAGTTGACAAAACATTAGATGTATAAAATTTGTAATTTGGTGTTTATAGATATGGAGGTGATTAAAAATTACTTGATGTTGTCCTCGATTTTTCCCTTGTGAATTGATCGTGGACCGTCACCAACAGCCCGTTGTGTTGCTCCAATACGATGTCAATTAAAATACCACCTTAAATACATTAGATATGAGGACAGACGATTGTGCTATTGGTACAGTACAAAGTGCCAAATCCGAAATCCTCCTGACCTCGGCGGCCGACCAACCGGTATAGTGGTTAAGGTGTTAGCCTCTAGATCGGAAGGTTCCTGGTTCGAATCCGGGTTCGGGCATGGATGTTTGTAAACGTATGGTGTAGAGGCGGCTGGTGCACCTTAAATCTGTCGTGGCCGAAAGTCCTCACGTTGGGTTGGCGTGGAAGTTTGGAGAGTGGGGTGCCAGCTCAGGTGTTGCTTCGTCATCTGACCGTGGTTCAAAATTACGAGGTGTTGTCCTCGGATCTTTCCCTCAAGGGACTGATCCCGGATCGTCGTCAATAGCCCGTTGTGTTGCTCTAGTACGACGTTAACTAAAATTACCAATTACCATTACCGAAATCCTCCGGACCTCGGCCATTCCGGATAATGCATTTTTCACATTTTTTGTCAATAAGAACTTAATCTACTCCCCCATCCCCTCTTTTGCGTTTGTAATAGTAAAATAAATATTAGTATATAGTAAATAGGAATAGTTTTAAGAAAGAAAAAAACCTTTTTAATACAGAGCAACAAATTTTACTAGCAACTCTTCCAATATTTCTGCGTGGTATTTACACTGAAGATTTTTCGTAAATTTAGTCCATGTTTATCTTGTTCTATAAAAATTGTTGGAAACATGTAAAAAAGTGAGGAAAAAAACCCGCTGGATTTCAGACGTCCGTATACGTGACTTTATACTGTATTTCTAATTAACTTCTTGCTGGAGCAGCACAACGGTTTATGGTAATGGTAATTTTAGCTAATGTCATACAAGAGCAACACAACGGGCTATTGACAACGGTCCGGGAACAATTCCTTAAAGGAAAGATCGGAGGACAACACCTCGTAATTTTGAACCACGGTCAGATGACGAAGCAACACCTGAGCTGGTACCCCACTCTCCAAACTTCCACGCCAACCCAATGTGAGGACTTTCGGCCACGACAGATTTAATGTGCACCAGCCGCCTCTACACCATACGTTTACAAACATCCATGCCCGGACCCAGATTCGAACAGGAACCTTCCGATCTAGAGGCTAACACCTTAACCACTATACCGGTTGGTCGGCTTCATCGTTCGGAATTCAACATTACAGTCTTCGGTAAAAGGATCATTGAGCAATTTTTCTTGAGAAACTGATCTCATCATTGCGATTTTGCAAGTTTGTCGCCACATTTCAAGGATTCGAGGATGGTCCTGACACTTCGTAGTTTGTGCAAGATTGTGCTAGACTACGCCGTACTTCTGCATTGTTCCACCTTCCTGGATGAATCTCATTGACAGAATCATTGCTTTAAATTATTCCTTCTTCAATCGCTTTTCTCGATTGCTGTTCAAGCCGGCCATTTAAAAGTATTGTATTGTGATTCGACGCCTTTTGACGAATAGTAATTTACACCCTATTAGAGGATAAAATAAAAGAGATTTCAGCCTCATCTATTAACCAAATTTGTAAATTTAAAAAGTCTATTTAGAATTCCAGGAATGTTCATAAAACGTACTACTTGATTAATCTTTCCTTCTCTCACTGTTTCGTAGTTATTGCATTTCAAAATTAAGGAGTCCTTTCTCAAATGTTCTTTACAATTAAAGACAGTTTTTACTTGTTTTTATAATCTTACATTTAAAAATTTTTCTTCATTCTACCACTTGTTTGAGAGCAGCACGTGCGAGGTAATTTCTTAACTTGTAATTTCTACTTTGCATTCCACCAAATATTTTTTATTTTTTATTTTCTCATCTGGTTACCTTCACGTTAAGGAAAATTTTGACTTCCGTAAACCATGACGGAGTTATGTTAAGTTAAGATACCCATTCAAAATAGTGCTTTGAAGACTAATGGATCATTCTTGCCAAGATACAGTGGCCCAAAAATGACTGATACATTCGAAAAATGAATTTTACACAAACGGAAGTCGATAGAAATGTACCGTTTGCTGTATTCTACTTGAGAAACAAAGGGATTTCATAACAACATATTTCAATATGAAGTTTCAGATCTGTGAGAGCTGAAGGAAAAGCATTCTGCTAGTGTGTGGTTCACAGATTTCAAGTTGCCGTAGGCTTATTTGGTGAAACAGCGGATATTTCCAGTTCTGGAGTGTCACCGCCTGGACTATAGTTTTGTTGAAACGAGACGCAGTTTCAAAAGAAACTTAATGTCATATAAGATCCAGCAATCAATGCAATAAAGACTCATTCAAAAATTTTTAACGGACTGGGACAAGGTCAATACATGAGGTAAATTAATTAATATGCATAGTAACAAATATGTTACCTAATGTACTGGCAACTGGAACTTTGTAACAATCTAATTATTATTGCAAAAGCATCTGAAAAGTGCACTGATCTCTTACACATTGCTTAAATCTAAGTATATTCGCGTTTACAAACACAAGTGTTAAACTACTGTATTAAGTTGGAACACAAATTTGGACGATATACAAGTATTTAAGCAATAAATGAAACAGTGTTGGTATGCAGTGTAATTCTACAGTCATGGGTATAACTTGGAGGGGTGGTACAGCTTCCTAAAGCATACATTTTTGGGATAGGAATGTATGTCCGAAAGTGAAGCGTGAAGGCACGAATATAAAAACAAAATGAGGCATGAACAGGAAAACATCGTTTATTTAGAACATCATTGAAATTGCTGTAATAATACAGCAAACTTAACATTAAATGCTCTAATTTACGACCACCAACAGTAATACAAACACGGCAGCTGTTATTGCTTGGTAATTCTGTGCGTAGAGAGCAGTAATGTGATTGGCCATAAGGGATTTAATGCATCTGCGGGAAAAACCTGATGGGAGATTTTAAAAATAGTGAAAAGGTGGATATTATGCATATGATGTACGGTGCTGCTAATAGGAACGGCAGAAAAGCGCTACGTATGTGTAAGGAACGTTTTCGAACAGGCGTATGTTGAACCACAAACTGTTTGATCGGTTTCATCGCCACCTTTGTAAAAATGGTTCTTTCATCGTATGTCATTTTGTCTGACAGAAGAACTGTAGGACCGTCGAAACATTTAAAAAACTTTCTTGAACACTGTGAATGAAACACCCCACACAAATACAAGAGCTGTTGATTGTACATGTGAGTCAAACTACCGTTTCGAAAGTCTTAAATAAAGAACGTTTACACCCATTCCATATTCAGAGAGTCTAAGAGTTGCAAGCAAGTGATTACAAGCTATGCATAGAATTCTGCCAATGGTTCTAGCATCAATGGTCGTTGTAGCCGTATTTCCCAGCTCCTGTGTTATTCACAGATGAGGCAACGTTTACACGGGAAGGTGTTTTCAATGTGCACAATACTCATGTGTGGACAACAGAAAATACACACGCTACACGTCCACATGCATTCCAAAAACGCTTCTCTGTGAATGTTTGGGCGGGTGTTGTGAACGATTTCCTCAACGCGACTCAATGGCTAACATTTTTGTATTTTTCTCGTTGAGGTTTTTACCAGAACTGCTGCAAGACCTTCCGACTGTCGTTTGAAATCAATATGGTTTCAGCATGATGGTGCGCCAGCTCATTTCAACTTGGTCTGCAATTACCTGGATGCCAGTTTTGCGGGGCGATGGATAGGGCTTGGGGGATAAGTCTGATGGTCACAGCGATCGCCCTATTTATTAGCGACCATCGATTACTTCTTATGGGGGATTTGAAGACCATCGTTTACGGGATTTCCAGTTACTCAATTGAGACCTCATTGCTTTACTATCCATTACGGCTGCAAGTGTGCGCGAAATGCCTGGTATCTTCGGAACGTGTTCGCCAATCACTCCTTCGACGCTACTAAGAACGTATTACTATTGGTGTTCGCAGTTGTGAGCATTTATTACAAACATTGCGGCCAAAAAGCACTTTGGAAAGATGTTATAAATAAACAATGTTTTTCTGTTAATGTCTCATTTTTGTGTTCGCGAGTCACATCCGACCATACAGTCCAATATGAAAAATGTACGTTTTAGTAAACTGTACAATCACACCAAGTTTTTCCCATAACCTTTGCATGGTAATTCGATACTGTGGCATTTTAGTGTTGCACCAAAAAAATAGTTTTCGATGGACGTATCGTTTTTGGATACTTACATTAACACAACTTAAAAAATCAGAAAATGAAACAAGATTGGTTGAAGTTTTCATGATGTGCAGACATAAAATGCGTCAAACCAACTCTGCCATCTATTGATCGCATTATATAACCCTCTATTGACAAACTCTCTTGGCTGTGTTCTATACTAGATTGTATGATTAACAAAATTGGTCCATATCTATGAGTTGATATCTCGTTTTGAGAAAAAACAGACCAAGACACTGATCTTGACGTCTTAAAAAATCAAAAATATTGTGATGACGACGCATCTGGTTGTTAAAAAAAATTGTTAGATAATCGGTTGGATGTCTCATTAAAACTACTAGGATTGTTTGGTGATTGCTGCTAGAAAGAGGGTAATTTTCCATCACGAGACACTTTCCCCCAAATTATGTTTTTTAGTTGTTTCACAACTGCTACCATTGTCCGAAAATGCTAGGCGTTGGGGATGGAGGTCTGTATGGCCCGTTTTGAAATCTGTTTTAATTCTGAATTTGGATTTTGCATGGGAAAAAGCACAAATTAATAACCGTCTAGTAAATTAACACAAAGTTATCACAAATTAATAACCGAGATAAACTGTTATTAATGTATTGACTATTTTGATTTCGGCAATAAGGTGTGACTAGTTTTCTTCTAAAGACGAGTTACATAATAGTTCAGAAAGGACAACAAATTTTTGAAATCACAGAACAACAAAACCGTGATAGATAAAATTAGGAAACATGAGGAACTTTAATTGAGCAGGTCTGGAATTTGAAATAGATCTATTTAAAGATTAGTTACAACTTTGGCTAATGGATGACATTGCAGTCTTCGGTAAAGGGATCATAGGGCAATTTTTTCATTAGTAACCATGAACTCATTATTGCGAATTTGTAATTTTGTCCACTATACTTCAAGGATATGAGGACGACCTAGACACTTCGTGGTTTGTACAAGATGATGCCAGACAACCCCGTACTTCTACAGTGTTCCACATTCCTGAATGAAAGCTTTATTGACAGAATCATTGCTTTAAATTATTTCGAAGAGACCGACACCGAACTAGAATACTCCATACTCTTTGGATCTCAATCCATGCGATTTCTTTCTCTGGGGCTGTTTGAAGGACATTGTTTACACTAATACATTTCAGTGGAAACATTTCAGCAGGTGACTTCAAACTTCTCCATTCGCTTGCGTCAAGTGATTGCTGTTCAAGCCGGCCATTTCGAATCCATTGTATTGTGATTCGACGCCTTTTTACCAATGGAAAGTTACACATTATTTATAGAGTAAAATAATAAAGATTTTAGCGTCCGCTCTAACCAAAGTTGTAAATTTGTAAAGTCTATTTAGAATTCCAGGACTGTCCATAAAACGTACTACTTGATAAATCTTTCCATCTATCATTGTTTCGTAGTTATTTCATTTCAAAATTAGAGAGTCCTTTCTGAAATACCCTATACATTTAAAGATAGTTTTTCTTGTAGGCTTTGTTTATATAATAGTATGGTGAAAAAAGTTTTTTTTTAAATTTGTTTAAAAATGTATATTTATACTACCACTTTTTTAAAATAATAAATATCATACAATAGTAATATTTTTCTACTGAAGCTACTTCAATTTGGAAACTGCCAGTTCTTCATGTTTTACGATCGGGCTTTCGCCTGATCAAAAAAAAAAAATAAATAAATGAAAAGCGGGCCGTTTTAATCTCTATTTCAAAGCAGAGGTTTGTTACTAAGAGTTGATATCCTAAATAAAGTTTTTTCTGATTCTTGTCTCAGATTATCTGTGATTTGATTTTTAAACCAACCTGAATTTGATTGCTTTCTAAGGGATAGTGTTGTCTGTCATTTACGATATTTTGTACCCGGCACTGGAACGTTGCGAATCACTACACCAAAAACGCGTTTGTTACTGTTCGGCTTGCTTCATAAAGTTACTCCATGTGCTGTTTTAGTTTAGATAGTTCCATCTCCCTTAGAGTTTACGGACCTGTCTGCTTCATTTCGCACGCGAATACAACACACAACAAACATCATTCGCTACACCAAGTACTCCAGCAACACGCTACCAAATCTATATACGGACGGATCTAATACATAGGATGGAACCGACATCACCTTCTTTGTGTTCCTGGATAACAGAAAGATCTTTGAGTATTCACGCAGACTCTACAAAAATTTAATTTTTCAGCTGTGTTACTTGCCTTTCCAGCAGCTTCATCCTGGGCACTCCAAAATTGCTCAGAAAGAACATGTATTTTCTCGGACAGTCTATCCAGCGTGACTCTTTTGACCAACCTTCCCGCTACTAACCCGATGTCACAAAGAATGCATTTCATCATTGAAGTGACAGCTCCACGGTGTTGAAGGAAACGAAGCAGCATTGTCAGAGGGAATGCTGAAGTCGTTCAGCAGGTGATCTAACAACGAACCCGTGTTTCCGTTTGCAGGTGTTGCAGATAAGGCTGGACTAAGACGAATGTCCAGCCAAAGTATCATCCGCTGCAGCTCCTTTAATTGTTCCTTTACAAGAATAGACTCGTCAGTCTCTGAGCTCTGGTGCCATGAAAGCACGCGAGACGTTCGCGAAAGCTATGCTTCAACAGCTGGATGCAGGCGATATCGATGTTGAAAACATTTGGTTCTCCGAAGAGGTATATTTTTGTCCTCGACGGCTTTTACAACAAGCAGAACTGACGCATTTCGGGAACAGAATATCCTCATGTAGCCGTACCTTTATTCTTACATCAATAAAAGTCAAGTTATAGGTTGCCATTTCCGCCCAAAGACTCATAGTGCCATTTTCCAACACCAAACGATCACTGCAGTACTGTATCAGGGTATTCTGCATAAATTTGTGGCTCTTTAAAATGTATTGTAGAACAGTAGGAACATGATTCGAATAAATCGGTCCACCCCGAACGCCTGAAGTTGTTCGATTTCGTTTGAGAACATTACGATGATCGTGTCATAGTCCCTGAATACGGTACAAATACATCAGTTAGCATGCATTAGACCCCTAGTCACCAGATTCAAGGACATTTAACTGCTTTCATTGAGGTGCCTCAAAATCCACAAAAGATTGCGGAACTGGCACAATACGTCTCTGTTGCATGTGAGACTATTTTAGGAACAATATTTGCACGAGTCAGAGAATTTTGTTTTCTCAGAATGCATCATATTGTTACTGCAAATAGTTGTTAATTTGAAAACATAGTTGTCTAGTTTTTGCAAGAGACATTGCATTGTACGCATACCATTGTTTAGTTTTTTCATCCAGCAGCATATCAAATGAAGTAATTTGTAACAAAGTAAGGGTTACGTTTTAACCTTTGTAACTTAATTTTTTCAGTAACAGTTTGTCCCTTAATTTGTAATACGATTTATTTCAACATTCCATTGGGGTTTCGAATAGATATCTCGTTCATCAGAATTCGACTACTTTTACTATTGACAAATTACCACATCAAGAGGACCGATTTATTTTCGAACGATGAAGATAGTGAAGATCTTCGACGATGACGAGAAAGATCAGATCAGTTTTTTAAGCCACTGTTGCCGGGTGGAAGAGATACGGATAATCAAGCTGAAGGTAGCCGACCAACCTTGTATAGTGGTTAAGGTGTTAGCCTCTAGATCGGAAGGTTCTAGGTTAGAATCCGGGTCCGGGCATGGATGTTTGTAAGGTATGGTGTAAAAGGGGGCTGGTGCACCTAAAACTGTCGTGGTCTAAAGTCCTCACGTTGGGTTGGTGTGGAAGTTTGGAGAGTGGGTTGTCAGCTCAGGTGTTGCTTTGTCATCTGACCGTGGTTCAAAATTACGACGTGTTGTCCTCGTCAATAGTCAACTCGGTCTATGAACGACTGTCCGGGATCAATCCTAAGGCAAAAAATACGATAACACCAAGCAATTTTCAACCACCCACCATATCTAACTAATATAACAACTAATATTCAAATTTAATACATTCAATGTTTGGTCAGCAAGATGAGAGGGAGGTAAGGTAAATTTAATTAACGTCATACTAGAGCAACACAACGGGCTATTGACGATCTAGATGAAATGGAAGTGCGGTTCTTTCGTTGTCACCACTACAAAACATACATTATATTTTACTTTGTTTCTTAAAACTAATATAGATTGTTTGACTATCAATCAATTAGAATTGTGTTTAGTGAAGTCCTTGCTTAGGATGTATTAGTGACTTGTTGAATGAAATAGAAGATGTATCAAACTAAGACTTTTTACCACGTACCTTTACGATACCATGCCGAGGTCCCTCAGTGAAGTAACGTTTCTGAAAATTGGCTTGGATTCATTTAATTCATTGCTTTGTAAGTTAAAGTTTTTTTAAAGTCAGTAACTTTCCTAACGGTTTGGTATGATAGTTCATTTACCACTGACCTTTGGCCGAGAATGAACTAAACATGCATCGGAGTGGTCTTTAAGGTAAATTTGGCGGTGTAATTGTTTTCCGTGTGGATTTCAGGGATGCACGGCGAAATCTAGGATCGAAATAATCCCAGGGAATTCTTGATTTGGATCCTCAAATCAAGAAGCTTGGACTGGATAGAATGAGTTAGTGAGCTTACATATATTCGCGAGGTTATTGCTTTTGGATACTATTGCATTGTCGCCCGCAAACGAGGAGAGTAGTGTAGAGGTACTTTTACTTATGTCGCTCAAATGGAAGTTGAAGTTATAGAGCCGTGTAGACAGCCTTCCACCTGAAAGGCACGGTATGTATAAGACGTTTTTTATCTATGTTAACTACAAATTGGATTCATATTCAATGCATGTCAATATCGTTCAATGCATGTCAGCCATTTTGGAAAATGTGTAATGTTTGGGAAATAATGTTGCGAATAACGAAGTTTGAAAAATAACGATCTACAAGAAACTCAAAACTCGTAGTTGTAACGATATCTGCAGAAATAAAATATTCTTTAGTGGTCACCACTTTAAAATTTACTTATTTTGTATTATTTCCTTACATAAGATAAGTTGGCGTCCGCAGTTGTAATGGCTGCTTATGTCAGATGTCGTTTTTCCGCATGGGGATAATGACAGGATGATTTCAAATAGGTGGATTTCAACCAGAAGTAACCGAAGCTTTTTTTTGTTACTTAGTTGGTAGACCAATAGGAATAACATCGTGTTATTAACAGGAAGGGTTACGAGTTCAAATACAGCCAAAGACCGTATTGTACAAATAAGATTACTGCACGTTAAATCTACCGTGGATTCAAATGTCCTCACTTTGGACCAGGTCGTGGGGAAGTTTGGAGAGTTTGTTGCCAGATGGAGTGTTACCTTGTCATCTAACCGTGGTTCAATAATACGATTTGTCGTCCTTTTAAGATAGGTAAGTAACTAAACGTCTCACTGGAGTAACACAACGGGTTATTGGCAATAGTTTGGGATGAAACCCGAAGGGAAAGATAGGAGATAGAGGAGTTGACATCACTTAATTTTGAACCAAGGTCAGTTTACAAGGTGTTGTCCTCGTATCATTCCCTTCGGGTTTCATCCCAAACCACCACCTCTGATATTTCCCTTTAGGGGTTGATAATCTCATCTCGGACCGTCGCCAAAAGCCAGTTTTGGTGCTCCGGTGAGTTGTAAATAAATTCGTTGCTACCTACCTGCCGGTAGTTGACAATAGCCCGTTCTGTTGCTCAAGTGCAATGCATGAGGTAAATTAATTTATATGCATAAAAACTAATATGTTATCTAATGTACGGGCAATAGTGTATGTAATTTAAGGCTGGAACTTTGTTACAACCTTATTATTATTAAAAAAGCATCTGAAAAGTGCACTGATCTCTTACACATTGCTTACCTCTAAGTTGTTCTTGTTTCGTATGCCTACACTGGCAAACCAAAGGAGTGCCATTCCCGTCGAAGACGGCAAGAGGCGAGGGGGGTGCGGTTTTCATGCAAGTGAGCCCCATAGGGAGGAAGTCCAACTTAGCTCGAGTTTTTTATCCCACATATGGCAGCACATCGACGCTTCTCGTTTTTAAGGAGAGGTCACATTTTCACGACAATCAATCATGTTCACGATCGTGGTAGTAATTTTGATCCAAACCAGAGACCTACTAATCCCTGGTTAGATACCCCCAAAGGTATTTATTTATTATGGGAACATGGATGACTTTGTGAAAACGACAGATTTTTCGTGCACCATTCACCTTTAGCGTACACGAGAGTTTTAGTACAGCTGGGCTAGAATTCATGATCAGTCAGTCACGTGCTCGATGCCCTACGGACCAGGTCACCCGTCCCTAATCTAAGTATATTCGCGTGTAAAAACACAAGTATTAAACTACGGTATTAAGTTGGAACACAGGTTTGGACGGTATACAATTATTTAAGCAATCAACGAAACAGTGTTGGAATGCAGTGAAAGTCTACGGTCATGGGAATAACTTAGAGGGGTGGTACAGCTTCCTAAAACATTCATTTTTGGGATAGGAATGTGTATTCGGAAATAAAACGTGAAGGCACGAACAAAAAAAAATGAGGCATGAACAAAAAAACATCGTTTATTAAGAACATCATTTCAAAGTGCTGTAATACATCAATCTTTACATTAAATGCTCAAATTTACAACTACCAACAATAATACAAACTCGGCAGCTGTTATTGCTTGGTAATACTGTTTGTAGAGAGCAGTAATGTGCCTTACCATAAGGGATTTAATGAATCTGCGGGTAAAATGTAATTTGCAACTAAAATGTTTACCGTAATGGGAGTTTTTAAAAATAAGGAAAAGGTGGACATGGTTATGATGTACTGTGCTGCTAATAGGTACTGTAGAAAATCGCTACGTAAGTGTTAGAAACGTTTTCGAACAGGCGTATGCTGAACCACAAAATGTTTGATCGGTTGCATCGCCACCTTTATAAAAGTGGTTCATTCATCGCAAACTCTGACGGAAGAACTGTACGACATCGAAACATAAGAAACTTTCTTGAACACTGTGGATGAAACACACCCCACAATTACAAGAGCTGCTGCACGACGCGTACATGTGAGTCAACCCACCGTTTGGATTATCTTAAATGAAGAACGTTTACACACATTAAATATTTAGTCTAAGAATTGCAAGCAAGTGGTTACACGTCGCGAGTAGAATTCTGCCAAAGATTGTTGCAGCAGTGAAAATTGTAGCCGTATTTCCCAGCTCCTGTGCTATTCACAGATGAGGCAACGTTTACACAGAAAGGTGTTTTCAATGTGCACAATACTCATGTGTGGGCAACAGAAAATCCACACACTACACGTCCACATGCATTCCAAAAACGCTTCTCTGTGAATGTTTGGGCGGGTGTTGTGAACGATTTCCTCATAGGAACCATATATCCTACCAACGCGACTCAATGGCTCATATTATCGTATTTTTTCGAAGAGGTTTTAGCGGAATTGCTGCAAGACCTTCGGACTCTCGTTTGAAATCAATATGGTTTCAGCATGATGTTGCGCCAGCTCATTTCAACTTGGTCTGCAGTTACCTAGATGCCAGTTTTGCGGGGAGATGGATAGTGCGTGTTGGAAAAGTCCGATGGCCACAGCGATCGCCCTATTTATTAGCGACCATCGATTACTTCTTATGGGGGATTTGAAGACCATCGTTTACGGGATTTCCAGTTACTCAATTGAGACCTCATTGCTTTACTATCCATTACGGCTGCAAGTGTGCGCGAAATGCCTGGTATCTTCGGAACGTGTTCGCCAATCACTCCTTCGACGCTACTAAGAACGTATTACTATTGGTGGTCGCAGTTGTGAGCATTTATTGTAAACACTGCGGCAAACAAGCACTTTGGAAAGATGTTATATATAGACAATGTTTTTCTGTTAATGTCTCATTTTTGTGTTCGCGCCTCACTTCCGACCATACAGTCCCATATGAAAAATGTACGTTTTAGTAAACTGTACAATCACACCAAGTTTGTCCCATAACCTGTGCATGGTAATTCGATACTGTGGCATTTGAGTGTTGCACCAAATAAATATATTTCGATGAAGGTATCGTTCTTGGATACTTACATTAACACAACTTAAAAAATCAGAAAATGAAACAAGATTGGTTGAAGTTTTCATGATGTGCAGACATAAAATGCGGCAAACCAACTCTGCCATCTATTGGTCGCATTATATAACCCTCTATTGACAAACTCGCTTGGCTGTGTTCTATACTAGATGGTATGATTAACAAAATTGGTCCATATCTATGAGTTGATATCTCGTTTTGAGAAAAAACAGACCAAGACCCTGATCTTGACGTCTAAAAAAATCAGAAATATTGTGATGACGACGCATCTGGTTGTTAAAAAAAATTGTTAGATAATCGGTTGGATGTCTCATTAAAACTACTAGGATTGTTTGGTGATTGCTGCTAGAAAGAGGGTAATTTTCCATCACGAGACATGAGTTTTCTTCCCAAATTATGTTTTTTAGTTGCAGCACAACTGCTAGCTAAGTCCGAAAATGCTAGGCGTAGGGGATGGAGGTCTGTATGGCCCGTTTTGAAATCTGTTTTAATTCTGAATTTGGATTTTGCATGGGAAAGAGAACAAATTAATAACCGTCTAGTAAATTAACACAAAGTTAGCACAAATTAATAACAGAGATAAACCGTTATTAATGTATTGACTATTTTGATTTCGGCAATAAGGTGTGACTAGTTTTCTTCTAAAGACGAGTTACATAATAGTTCAGAAAGGACAACACATTTTTGAAATGACAGAACAACAAAACCGTGATAGATAAAATTAGGAAACATGAGGAACATTAATTGAGCAGGTCTGGAATTTGAAATAGATCTATTTAAAGATTAGTTACAACTTTGGCTAATAGCTGACATTGCAGTCTTCGCTAAAGGGATCATAGGGCAATTTTTTCATTAGTAACCATGAACTCATTATTGCGATTTTGTAATTTTGTCCACTATACTTCAAGGGTATGAGGACTCCCCCGACACGTCGTGGTTTGTTCGTTTCGTTCGCCAGACCACCCCGTACTTTTACAGTGTTCCACATTCCTGAATGAAAGCTTTGTTGACAGAATCATTGCTTTAAATTATTTCGAAGAGACCGACACCGAAATAGTTTTTACTCCATACTCTTTGGATCTCAATCCATGCGACTTCTTTCTCTGGGGCTGTTTGAAGGATATTGTTTACACTAATACATTTCAGTGGAAACATTTCTGCATGTGACTTCAAACTTCTCCATTCGCTTGCGTCAAGTGATTGCTGTTCAAGCCGGCCATTTCGAATCCATTGTATTGTGATACGACGCCTTTTTACCAATGGAAAGCTACACATTATTTATAGAGTAAAATAATAAAGATTTTAGCGTCCGCTCTAACCAAAGTTGTAAATTTGTAAAGTCTATTTAGAATTCCAGGACTGTTCATAAAACGTACTACTTGATAAATCTTTCCATCTATCATTGTTTCGTAGTTATTTCATTTCAAAATTAGAGAGTCCTTTCTGAAATACCATATACATTTAAAGATAGTTTTTCTTGTAGGCTTTGTTTATATAATAGTATGGTGAAAAAAGTTTTTTTTTAAATTTGTTTAAAAATGTATATTTATACTACCACTTTTTTAAAATAATAAATATCATACAATAGTAATATTTTTCTACTGAAGGTACTTCGATTTTGATATTGTTAGTTGTTCATGTATTACGATCGGGCTTTCGCCTGATCAAAAAAAAAAAAAAATCTGGACGCTCTATTGCAAAGCAGAGGGTTGTTACAAAGAGTTGATTTCCTAAATAAAGTTTTTTCTGATTCTTGTCTCAGATTATCTGTGATTTGATTTTTAAACCAACCTGAATTTCATTGTTTTCTAAGGGATGGTGTTGTCTGTCATTTGCGATATTTTGTACCCGGCACTGGAACGTTGCGAATCACAACACCAAAAACGCGTTTGTTACTGTTCGGCTTGCTTCAAAAAGTTACACCATGTGCTGTTTTAGTTTAGATAGTTCCATCTCCCTTAGAGTTTACGGACCTGTCTGCTTCATTTCGCACGTATACAACACACAACAAACATACATCATTCGCTACACCAAGTACTCCAACAACACGCTACCAAATCTATATACGGACGGATCTAAAACCTAGGATGGAACCGCCATCGCCTTCTTTGTGTTCCTGGATAACAGAAAGATCTTTGAGTATTCACGCAGACTGCACGACATTTCAGTTTTCCCAGCTGTGTTACTTGCCTTTCCAGCAGCTTCATCCTGGGCACTCCAAAATTGCTCAGAAAGAACATGTATTTTCTCGGACAGTCTATCCAGCGTGACTCTTTTGACCAACCTTCCCGCTACTAACCCGATGTCACAAAGAATGCATTTCATCATTGAAGTGACAGCTCCATGGTGTTGGAGGAAACGAAGCAGCAGTGTCAGAGGGAATGCTGAAGTCGTTCAGCAGGTGATCTAATAACGAACCCGTGTTTCCGTTTGCAGGTGTTGCAGATAAGGCTGGACTACGACGAATGTCCAGCCAAAGTATAATGCACCGCAGTTCCTTTAATTGTTCCCTTACAAGAATTAGGCTCGCCAGTCTCTGAGCTCTGGTGCCATGAATGCACGCGAGACGTTCGCGAAAGCTATGCTTCAAACAGCTGAATGCCGGCGATATCGATGTTGAAAACATTTGGTTCTCCGAAGAGGAATATTTTTTCCTCGACGGCTTTTACAACAAGCAGAACTGACGCATTTCGGGAACAGAAAATCCTCATGTAGCCGTACCTTTATTCCTACATCAGTAAAAGTCAAGTTATAGGTTGCCATTTCCGCCCAAAGACTCATTGTGCCATTTTCCAACACCAAACGATCACTGCAGTACTGTATCAGGGCATTCTGCATGAATTTGTGGCTCTTTAAAATGTATTGTAGAACAGTAGGAACACTTCATGATTCGAATAAAACGGTCCACCCCGAACGCCTGAAGTTGTTCGATTTCTTTTGAGAACATTACGATGATCGTGTCATAGTCCCTGAATACGGTACAAATACATCAGTTGGCATGCATTAGACCCCTAGTCACCAGATTCAAGGACATGTAACTGCTTTCATTGAGGTACCTGAAAGACCAGTTGTATTCCCAAAATCCACAAAAGATTGTGGAACTGGAACAGTACGTCTCTGTTGCATGTGAGACTATTTTAGGAACAATGTTTGCACGAGTCAGCGAATTTTTTTTCTCAGAATGCATCATATTGTTACTGCAAATAGTTGTTAATTTGAAAACATAGTTGTCTAGTTTTTGCAAGAGACATTGCATTGTACGCATACCATTGTTTAGTTTTTTCATCCAGCAGCATATCAAATGAAGTAATTTGTAACAAAGTAAGGGTTACGTATTAACCTTTGTAACTTAATTTTTTCAGTAACAGTTTGTCCCTTAATTTGTAATACGATTTATTTAAACATTCCATTGGGGTTTCGAATAGATATCTCGTTCATCAGAATTCGACTAATTTTACTATTGACAAATTACCACATCAAGAGGATCGATTTAGTTTCGAACGATGAAGATAGTGCCGATCTTCGACGATGACGAGAAAAATCAGATCAGTTTTTTAGGCTGCTGTTGCCGGGTGGAAGAGATACGGATTATCAAGCTGAAGGTAGCCGACCAACCTTGTATAGTGGTTAAGGTGTTAGCCACTAGATAGGAAATTTCCTGGTTCGAATACGGGTCCGGGCATGGATGTTTGTAAGCGTATGGTGTAAAAGGGGGCTAGTGCACATAAATCTGTCGTGGCCTAAAGTCCTCACGTTGGGTTGGTGTGGAAGTTTGGAGCGTGGGGTGCCAGCTCAGGTGTTGCTTCGTCATCTGGCCGTGGTTCAAAATTACGAGGCGTTGTCATCGGATCTTTCGCTTAAGGGACTGAACCCGGACCGTCGACCATAGTCCTTTGTGTTGCTATAGTAGGAAGTTAATTAAATATCCAAATACCAATTCTCGGTAACTATATCTAATGCAGCTATGTAGATATTTAATTGAAGTCGCGTACTGGGGCAATACAACGGTCTATTAACGACGGTGCGCAGGCAAAAATCCGATAACACCAAGCAATTTTGAACGACCCACCATATCTAACTAATATAACAACTAATATTCAAATTTAATATATTCAATGTTTGGTCAGCAAGATGAGATGGAGGTAAGGTAAATTTAATTAACGTCATACTAGAGCATCACAACGGGCTATTGACGTTCTATATGAAATGGAAGTGCGGTTCTTTCGTTGTCACCACTACAAAACATACATTATATTTTACTTTGTTTCTTAAAACTAATTTAGACTGCTTGGCTAACAATCATTTAGAGTTGAGTTTTGTAAAGTTCTTACTCAGAATTTATGAGTGACTTTTTGAATGCTATGGAGGATGTATCAAACTAAGCTGTCTTACAACTTACTTTTGCAATAACATGCCGAGATCCCTCAGAGAAGAAACGTTTGTGAAAATTGACTTGGTTTCATTTAATCCATTGATTTGAAAGTTTTTTTAAAAAAGTCTGTAACGGAGGGGGGGGGGGTTCCTAACGCTTTGGTATGATTGTTCATTTACCACTGACCTCTGGCCGAGATTCAACGAAACATGCATCAGAGTGGTCTTTAATGGCGGTGTAATTCATTTCCGTGTGGATTTTAGGGATGCAAGGTGACCTTTGGTATCGAAATAATCCCAGGGAATTCTGGATTTGGATCCTCAAATCAAGAAGCTTGGATTGGATAGAATGAGTTAGTGATCTTGCATATATTCGCGAGGTTATTGCTTTTGGATACTATTGCATTGTCACCCGCAAACGCGGAGAGTAGTGTAGAGGTACTTTTACTTATGTCGCTCAAATGTGGAATTTGAAGTTATAGAGCCGTGTAGACAGCCTTCCACCTGAAAGGCACTGCATGTAGAAAACGTTTTATTTATGTTAACTACAAATTGAATTCATATTCAATGCATGTCCAATAGGAATAACATCGTATTATAAACAGGGAGGGTTACGAGTTTAAATACAGCCAAAGACCGTATTGTACAAATAGGATTACTGCACGTTAAATCTACCGTGGATTCTAATGTCCTCACTTTGGACCAGGTCGTGGGGAAGTTTGGAGAGTTTGTTGCCAGATGGAGTGTTACCTTGTCATCTAACCGTGGTTCAATAATACGATTTGTCGTCCTTTTAAGATAGGTAAGTAACTAAACGTCTCACTGGAGTAACAAAACGGGTTATTGGCAGTAAATTGGGATGAAACCCGAAGGGAAAGATAGGTAATGGTAATTTTTGTTAACGTCATACTAGAGCAACACAACGTGCTATTGACGACGGTCCGGGATCAGTCATTTGAAGGGAAAGATCCGAGGACAACACCTCGTAATTTTGAACCAAGGTCAGATTACAAGGTGTTGTCCTCGTATCATTCCCTTCGGGTTGGACATGGTTATGATGTACGGTGCTGCTAATAGGTACGGCAGAAAATCGCTACGTAAGTGTTAGAAACGTTTGCGAACGTTGCATATGCTGAACCACAAAATGTTTGACCGGTGGCTTCGCCACCTTTGTAAAAATGGTTCATTCATCGCAAAACTTTGACGGAAGTACTGTAAACTGTAAACACAAGAAACTTTCTTGAACACTGTGGATCAAACACCTCACACAATTACAAGAGCTGTTGCTCGTCGTGTACATATGAGTGAACCCACCCTTTGGATTAACTTAAATGAAGAACGTTTACACACATTAAATATTCACTCTAAGAGTTGCAAGCAAGTGGTTACACGTCGCGAGTAGAATTCTGCCAAAGATTCTTGCAGCGGTGAAAATTGTAGCCGTATTTCCCAGCTCCTGTGCTATTCACAGATGAGGCAACGTTTACACAGGAAGGTGTTTTCAATGTGCACAATACTCATGTGTGAGCAACAGAAAATCCACACACTACACGTCCACATGCATACGCTTCTCTGTGAATGTTTGGGCTTGTGTTGTGTACGATTTCCTCATAGGATCCATATCTCCCACCAACACACTTCAATGGCTAACATTTTTGTATTTTTCTCATTGAGGTTTTTACCAGAATTGCTGCAAGACCTTCGGACTGTCGTTTGAAATCAACATGATTTCAGCATGATGGTGTGCCAGCTAATTTCAACTTGGTCTGCAATTACCTGATTGCCAGTTTTGTGGGGCGATGGAAAGGGCGTGGGTGATAAGTCCGATGGTCACAGCGATCGCCTTATTTATTAGGGACCATCGATTACTTCTTATGGGGGATTTGAAGACCATCGTTTACGGGATTTCCAGTTACTCAATTGAGACCTCATTGCTTTACTATCCATTACGGCTGCAAGTGTGCGCGAAATGCCTGGTATCTTCGGAACTGTTCGCCAATCACTCCTACGACGCTACGAAGAACGTATTACTATTGGTGGTCGCAGTTGTGAGTATTTATTGCAAACATTGAGGCAAAAAAGCACTTTGGAAAGATGTTATAAATAAACAATGTTTTTCTGTTAATGTCTCATTTTTGTGTTCTCACTTCCGACCATACAGTCCAATATGAAAAATGTACGTTTTAGTAAACTGTACCAGCACACCAAGTTTGTTTCATAACCTGTGCATGGTAATGCGATACTGTGGCATTTGAGTGTTGCACCAAAAAATAGTTTTCGATGAACGTATCTTTCTTGGATACTTACATTAACACAACTTAAAAAATTAGAAAACGAAACAAGATTGGTTGAAGCTTTCATTATGTACAGACATAAAATGCTGCAAATCACCTCTGCCATCTATTGGTCGCATTAAATAACCCTGTATTGATAAACCCTCTTGGTTGTGCTCGCTACAAGATTGTATGATCTGCCAAATTGGTCCATATCTACGTCTTAAAAAAATCATCATTTTTTGATGACGACGCATCTGGTTGTTAAAAAAAATTGTTAGATAATCGGTTGGATGTCTCATTAAAACTACTAGGATTGTTTGGTGATTGCTGCTAGAAAGAGGGTAATTTTCCATCACGAGACATGAGTTTTCTCCCCAAATTATGTTTTTTAGTTGTGGCACATCTGCTACCAGTGTCTGACAATGCTAAGCGTAGAGGATAGAGGTCTGTATGGCCCGTTTTGAAATCTGTTTTAATTCTGAGTTTGGATTTTGCATGGAAAAGAGCACACATTTTGCTAATGCCAAGATAAATAGTCACTGATGTATCAACAACTTTTTATTACGGAAATAAGCTGTGACCAGTTTTCATTTAAAGGCGAGATACTGTGTGTGTGTGTGTGTGTGTGTGAATGTTTCAGAAAGGACTCTCAAACTTTGAAATAACAGAACTACAAAACCCTAATAGATAAAAATAGGAAACAAGTGGTACATTTAATGGGTGGTCTGGAATTTGAAATAGACAGGTTTAAAGATTAGTTACAAATTTAAGTAATGTATGAAGCTGCAGTCTCCGGTAAAGAGATCATTGGGCAATTTTTAAGGAGAAACTGACCTCATCATTGCGATTTTGTAAGTTGGTCGCCACATTTCAAGGATTGGAGGATGCACCAGACATTTCGTAGTTTGTGCAAAATTGTGCCAGACTACGCCGTATTTCTGCATTGTTTCACCTTCCTGGATGAATACCTCATTGACAGAAACTTTGCTTTAAATTATTCCGAAGAGACCAATACCGGAATAGATTTTACTTCATACTCTTTGGATCTCATTTCACGCGACTTATTTCTCTTCGGCTGTTTGAAGGTCATTGTTTACAGTAATCCATTTCAGTGGAAACATTTCTGCAGGTGACTTCAATGTTTTTCTTGTGGGCTTTGTTTTTAAAATTGTTTGGCGAAGATAATTTTTTAAAATTAGTTTAAAATATATCTTTATACTACCACTTTTTTAAAACAATACATTTCATACAATAGTAATATTTTTCTACCATAGTTAGTCGAATTTTCCCTTTTTCTGTTGTTTCGGCTTTTAAGATCTGGGCTTTCGCCTGATCATGTATGTAAAAAAAAATAGAGGACTTGTATTAAAAGTTGATATTGTGAAATAAGTTAATTCTTATCGCAGAGTATCTGCGATTGTTATTTTTAAACGAACCCTGAATTTGATTGATTTGAATGGGGTAGTGTTGTCTGTCATTAGCGATATTTTGTACCCCATACCGTAACGGTACGCCTCACAACGTCAAAAACGCGGTTTTTACTGTTCGGCCTGCTTCAAAAAGTCACTCCACGTGCTGTTTTAGTTAAGGTAGTCCCATCTCCCTTAGAGATTACGCCGACCAACCGGTATAGTGGTTAAGGTGTTAGCCTCTAGATCGGAAGGTTCCTGGTTCGAATCCGGGTCCGGGCATGGATGTTTGTAAACGTATGGTGTAGAGGCGGCTGGTGCACCTTAAATCTGTCGTGGCCGAAAGTCCTCACGTTGGGTTGCCGTGGAAGTTTGGAGCGTGGGGTGCCAGCTCAGGTACTGCTTCGTCATCTGACCGTGGTTCAAAATTACGAGGTGTTGTCCTCGGATCTTTCCCTTAAGGGACTGATCCCGGACCGTCGTCAATAGCCCGTTGTGTTGCTCTAGTACGACGTTAACTAAAATTACCATTACCATTACCCTTAGAGATTACGGACCTGTCTGCTTCATTTCGCACGAATACAACACCCAACAAACATCATTCGCTACACCAAATACTCCAGCAACACGCTACCAAATCTATACAAACGGATCTGAAACCCGGGATGGAACCGCCACCGCTTTCTGTGTGACAACAGAAAGATCTTTGAGTGGGCACGCAGACAACACAACAGCTCAGGTTTCCAAGCTGAGTTACTTGTCATTCGAGCAGCTTCAACCTGGGACTCCAAAATTGCTCAGGAAGAACATGTATTTTCTCGGACAGTCTATCCAGCGTGACCCTTTAGACCAACCTTCTCACTACTAACCCGATGGCAAAAAGAATACATTCCATCATTGAAGTGACAGCTCCATGGTGTTGAAGGAAACGAAGCAACATATAATCTTGCAAGAAGTGCCACCTGTTAGACGTCCATCCGCCTACATCCCAACCCTCTCCAGGCGTCTCATCTGAAGAGGTCCCTCAAGCATGCATCAACTAACATCTGGTAAGAGAGATGGATAAACCCTATCAAAGGTCGGAGACCATTTGGTTTTCTTTCCCAAGGTCTGCACAAAGCGACTTATCTCCACCGCAGAGATAACACACTTTTACACGGACCACGGCGTGTTCCTACAGTGTTTGTTTAGGATGAATATCCATTGTAGTGACATCTGCATCTGTGGTATGGAAGCAGACCCGACCTCTACGTTACTACATGCCTTATCACATCTCATCTCCATATCAAGGAACCAGCACCTCATTACTAAGACGCCTGGCGTAAAGACCTTGCTGATAATCTATTGCTTTGAAGAAAAATAATACAGATTGTGCGATTTGTACCTAAGCAAGCGGTTTAGGTTCACTTTTTGACTACATGACTTTATGTCTCTCTATAACCTCATCGCAAACTTTTATTAGAGCAGCACCTGCGTGTGCATTTCTTAACTTGTAATTTCTGCTTAGAATCCCACCAAATATTGTTTCTCTTTCCTTTTCTCAAATGGTTACCTTCATGTTATGGGGAATTTTGTATACCGTTAACCCTATCTAAGGGTTGGTATCCCATGACGGAGTTCAGTTAAGTTGAGACACCCCTTTAAAATAGTGCTTTGAAGACTAATGGATCATTTTTTCTCAGATACAGTGTACCTAAAATGACTGACATATTCGAAAAATGAATTTAAAAACAAAGAAGGCAATAGAAATATCCCGTTTACTGTACTATACTTGTTAAAAAAAGGGATTTCATCACAATATATTTCAATATTAGTTACGAAATTCACTAAAAGGTGACGCTGCAGATCTGTGAGAGCTGCAGGAATAGCATTCTGCTAGCGGGTAGTTCTCAGATTTCAAGATGCTGTGGCTTATACGTTGAAACAGCGGATATATCCTGTTTTAGAGTTTCACCGCCTGGACTATAGTTTTGTTGAAACGAGGCGCAGTTTCGAAAGGAAATTTAACGCGCTGGGAATGTTAATGATGACCGTGTTGGAAATGACGTCCGCCCCAGCGCGGCATTGACAGAGGCGAATGCTGAAGTCGTTCATCAGGTGATCCAACGGCCACATATCTTCAGCGCACACATTCCGGGGTCGACCACGTCCACGCCCTATCGTGCTCATCCTGGGCAGATAAGAGTTTTTCGGACGGCGCGTCACTAGGCCCACTTCTAAAATTTCTCATTAGAGGCTTTCCCTAGCATCCGCTAATCCGCTGTGGGTTTTCAGTAACTCGGTACGGAGGGGTCTGCTTCCATTCGAAGGAAGGAAGGAAGGTGATCCAACGGCAACCCCCTTCTCCCCGTTTGCCGTGTTGCAGCTTAGTATGGACTACGACGAATGTTCACGCACCGTATAATGCGCCACAGGTCCTTCACTTGTTTCCTTACAAGATACGGACTCGACAATCTATGGGTGCTGGTGCAAGAATGCACGCGAAACATTCGTGAAACTTATGCTGCAACTGCTGGATCCCGGAGAAATCGATGTTGGAAACATTTGGTTCACCGTCGAGGTATATTTTACCCTCAGAAAACAGAAACAGGAACATAAAATCCTAATGATGTCGTACCTGCATCCCCCAAAAGTCATGGTTTGGGCAACCATTTCCTCCCAGACTCATAGGGCCATTTTCCGACATCAAACGATTACTGCAGAACATTATCACGGCATTCTTCATGAACTTGTTGCTATTCAAAAGGCATTGGAAGACAGGAACACCTCGTGGTTCATGCAAGACGGTGTCCGACCACATCGAACGGTTGAAGTGTTCAATTTCCTTTGAGAACATTTCGATGATCGTGTCATTGTTCTTGAATACGGCATGCATCAGCCACCCTACTCACCAGATATGATGATATTTAACTGTTTTATTTGGGGTACCAGAAAGATCAACTGTATCCTCAAAATCCACAAACGATTTCGGAAATGGAGCAATACATCTCTGCTGTATGTGAGACTATTTCATCTACAATGTTTGCACGGGTGTCTGCGAATTATTTTTTCAGACTGCACCATGTTCTTACTGCAAATTGATGTTATTTTGAAAGCATCGTTTTGTAGTTCTTGCAACAGTCATTGCAACTTATGCATACCGTTGTTCAGTTTTTTCATTCAACAGCGCAACATAATTATTTAGTACCAAATTAAAGGTTACGTTTAAACCTTTGTAGCTTACTAGTTTCAATAACAGTTGTTCTGATATTTTTTGTAATAAGATTTTTTTAAACCTACCAAGTTGGTTTCGAGAAGAGATCTCGTCCATCTAAGTTCGACTTATTATCTACTATCGACGAGTTGCCACATCAAGAAGGGCGATTCAATTTTGAACGATGACGATACTGTCGATCTTCGACGATGAAGAGAAAGATCAGATCCGTTTTTCTGGCCGTTGTAGCCGGTTGGAAACAGATTTGCAACCTGAATGTTGCGCGTTCGAATCCCATCAAAGACAGTCGTGTATAAGGAAAGCTGGACGAATCTGTCGTGGCCTCAAATTCTCAAGATTTGGGTTGCTTGGAAGATTTGTGTTATGGAAGTCAGCTCAGTAGTGACCTCGTCATCCGACCGTGGTTCAAAATTACCTAGTGTGGTCCATTGATATATCCCTTTGGGTTTGATCCTGGACCGTCAACCATAGCCCGTTCTGTTACTCTAGGACAGCGATTCTCGACCTTTTTTAGTCGCGGCACACTTTTAGCGATTTCAAAATTTGGCGGCACATAAAGAAAAAGATAAGTTTAAAAGTTGTAATTTTGAATGTAAAATAAAATAATATAATATGTACTACAAAAACAACAGTACGTTTATTAAGGGATTAATTACAAGGTAATAATAAGAATACTTTTAATGACAAATTTGAGCTTGATGTGTTTTGATAATTTCATTTATACTGGGTCATAAAAATGACAATGCTAATCTCATATCGTCTTCTACATTTAAGAGTCTCGGTGTTGGTTAATACTGAAAATCGGAATTCTCACAAAAAAGGTGTAGAAAATTGTAATAATATTTTAAAAGCTTGTTTGGCTATCATGGTATAATCGCATCACGTTGATGCGAATATTTCACTTTATGAAAGGTCACAGTTATCGAAGATAAAAACAGTTAAAATATGGTATTTAACTGTAAAAACAACAGTTTTCTTTTACAATGTACTTTTCTTTAATTCAAACAAACTTTACTCGTAATAAAAAAAAGCATTTTAAATTTTACTACATACATTTCTAAAATTTAGCGGCACACTCTAAAAATTTGACGGCACACAAAAGTGCCGCGGCACAGTGGTTGAGAATCACTGCTCTAGGACGACGTTAATGAAAAATACCAATCATCCTCGGTCCCTATATCTAATGTAGGTTGGTATTTTAATTAGCGTCTACTGGGGCAACATAAAGGGGTATGGACAACGATCTTGGATGAATCCCCAAGGGAAAAATCCGACGACAACACCAAGTAATTTTGAACCACACCATATCTAATGAATATAAGCACCACTATACAAATTTCATATATTCAATGTTTTGTTAGCAAGATGAGATCTAGGTAAGGTATATTTAATTAACGTCGTACTAGAGCAACACAACGGGCTATTGACGACGGTCCGGTATCAGTCCCTTACGGGAAAGATCCGAGGACACCACCTCGTAATTTTGAACCACGGACAGATGACGAAATAACACCTGAGCTGGCACCCCACCCTCCAAACTTCCACGCCAACCCAACGGGTGTGGCCCTTGGATCATTCCCTTTAAGATTGAACACGGACCGTCGAAAATAGCCCGTTGTGTTCCTATAGTACGACGTTAATTAAAAATACCAATACCAATCCTCGGACCCCATATCTAATGTAGCTAGGTAGATATTTTAATTAACGTCATACTAGAGCTACACAACGGGCTATTGACGTTCTATATGAAATGGAAGTGCGGTTCTTTCGTTGTCACCACTACAAAACATACATTATGTTTTACTTTGTTTCTTAAAACTATTCCTGGTTGCTTGGCTATCAACCAATTAGAATTGTGTTCTCTAAAGTCATTGCACCGTATGGATGAGTGACTTTTTGAATGGTATAGAGGATATTTCAAACCAGTCCGCTTTAGCATGTACACAATTCTCTTTATTCATTGCTTTACAATTTAAAGTTTTTTTAAGAGTCTTAAACGGTTCGGTATGAGAGGTCATTTACCACTGACAATTGGTCGTGAATCAACGAAACATGCATCAGAATGGTCTTCAATAGCGGTTTAATTGCTGTCTGGGTGGATTTCAGGGATGCTCGGCGCCCTCTGCGTTCGAACCTGTCCCTGGGAATTCTGGATTTGGATCCTCAAATCAACAAGCCAGGATGAATGTAGGTAGTTTTTGTGTCTTACAGATATTCGTGAGGTTGTTGCTTTTGGATAACATATATTGCAGTGTCACCTGTGTGGGGAAACGCGCGGTAGATGTACTTCTACTTATGTCGCTCACATAGAAGTTAAATAATTCAGGTATAGAGTCGCGTAGAGTACCTTCCACCTGTGAAAGGTACGACATGCAGAAAATGTTTTATTTATGTTAACTACGAATTGGGGGGGGGGGTACCTACCTTATTGGCAGCCACACACGTTCAATATATGTTCAGCTATCTTGAAAAATGTGTAATACTTGGGAAATCATGTTGAGAATAACGATCTGCAAGGAACTCAAAACTCGTAGTTGTAACGATATCTGCAGAAGTAAAATATTCTTTAGTGGTCACCACTTTAAAATTGACTTATTTTTTATTCATTCCTTAAATAATATAAGATTGCGTCAACACACTGTGTACACAAGGTTATGTCAGATGTTATTTTTCCGTATGGAAAATTAACGAGATGAGAACAAAATAGGTGGTTTTCAACCGAAAGTAACCGTAGAGCTTTTGTTGTTTTCCAGTTGGTGGACCAGTAGGAAGAGCATAGGATTATTTACAGGGAGGGTTACGAGTTCAAATCCAGCCAAAGACCGTAAGGTACAAAGAGGGTTGCTGCATGTTAAATCCACCGTGGCTTCAAATGACCTCATTTTGGCGTCGTTGGGAAGTTTAGAGAGTTTGGTGCCAGCTAGAGTGTTACCTCGTAATCTAATTGGTAATTGGTAATTTTAGTTAACGTCGTACTAGAGCAACACAACGGGCTATTGACGACGGTCCGGGATCAGTCCCTTAAGGGAAAGAACCGAAGACAACACTTCGTAATTTTGAACCACGATCAGATGACGAAGCAACACCTCAGCTGGCACCCCACTCTCCAAACTTCCACACCAACCCAACGTGAAGACTTTCGGCCACGACAGATTTAAGGTGCACTAGCCGCCTCTGCACCATACTCTTGCATTTATCCTTGTCCGGACCCGGATTCGAACCAGGAACCTTCCGATCTAGAGGCTAACACCTTAACCACTGTACCGGTTGGGCGGCACCTCGTAATCTAACTCTGGTTCAAGATTACATGGGCCGACCAACCGCTATAGTGGTTAAGGTGTTAGCCTCTAGATCGGAAGGTTCCAAGTTCGAATCCGGGTCCGGACAAGGATAAATGCAAGAGTATGGTGCAGAGGCGGCTAGTGCACCTTAAATCTGTCGTGGCCGAAAGTCTTCACGTTGGGTTGGCGTGGAAGTTTGGAGAGTGGGGTGCCAGCTCAGGTGTTGCTTCGTCATCTGACCGTGGTTCAAAATTACGAGGTGTTGTCCTCGGATCTTTCCCTTAAGGGACTGATCCCGGACCGTCGTCAATAGCCCGTTGTGTTGCTCTAGTACGACGTTAACTAAAATAACCAACAACTAACCAAGATTACATGGTGTTGTTCTCGGTAGGTGTGTATTTTAATAAACGTTGCATTGGAGCAACACGGGTTATTGGCGGTGGTTCGTGATGAATCCCGAATGGAACGATTGAGTGAGAGAGAGAGAGTTTTTTAAAATTTCTAATGGCAAGGCTGGGTACAGATTGTAAAGACAAATATAATACACTAGGGGGCCTGCCCCCTCCTCGCTAACGCTCGCCAACCCCCGGAGGATTGCTTCGCAATCCTCATTGGTTCGCTGCGCGAACCTATGCTCGCTTCGCTCGCCTCAATGAAGACATGTGTCCTACCAGAAAGGATTGTTTACAAAATATGTTACTAAAATTTTTTTTCAAATCTAAATTTGCTGTATTACAGAAAAAATATATACAGTATCTCTAAAATCAGAATTTAAATGAAAACTTTGTGCAAATTTTGACTCGAAATGTGAGCGTTGCTTTGGAAATTGAATACCCAGCATGTTTTTGTGTGTACATTTTCCCAGCACTCAAACGACCCACACTTTTTCATTGAGTTTTTTCCGAAAGTTGTAGTGCAAGCGTCTTGTTGAACTATAATTGTTGGCCCTGAAAAGGACCGTTTTTTAAATGGCCCTGAAAAGATCCTCCGCTTTCTCTGATTTCTATTATAAACTAAGTGCAACAACTCATTAAAATTTCCTTTTTTTTTTTTTTCAATAAAATTTCATCCGATAACGCTATAAATTCAATCGATGCGCGAGATTTCGCGATAAACAAACAATTGTACAGTGCTGCCAAAACGCGATTACAAATAACGTCTTTTTTGCGTGCCACGTAAGAGAATTATATATATAGATAGTACAATACAGGAATACAATACAGTACAGAATTGACCGAAGTCATTGTAGCCTAGTAGTAGTATACAAGGCCAGAAGTGATGGTCACTTGTGAAGGGGCACACCGTAGGTGGACCATCATTGTCCCTAGCAAAGGACAGCACAATTTACATCCATGCCCTGACCCGGATTCGTATTAGGAACCTTCCGATCCAGAGGCCAACACCTTGACCACTAGACCGGTTGGTCGGCAGAGAGAGGTTGATATCACTTAATTTTGAACCGTGGTCAGTTTATCAGGTGGTTTCCTCGGATCATGATTGGGTTGGAAAATAGAGATTGGGGTAGGATCTGCTTCACTTAGGGGCATTTAAATTAATTATTGTTCGCCAGTTTAAAGGACACGTGTTTATTGGAGCAGCAACATACAATAGTGAGAGATGTTCTATTGGACGATAGGGCCATCGCAGTCGTGGTACCCGTTGATATTGCTGCAGGTGCCCTCTCGTTTGGTGAAGATAACTCTGAACCACAGTTGTCGTATCTGATGAGAGAGAGAGAGAGAGCTCTGAGAGAGATGGAGCTCCAAGAGCTAAATCTGGCTTAAACTTGGAGTCCTCTGTGCTCTCTGCTCGCTAGAAGGAGTCCTGGTATATCCTTAAAAACGTTTTTATAAGTATGCTTCTAGACATTTAAGTATAAACATACTTATGTTTATACTTATGGCTGATTTAAGTATACTTACTCAAGTGTTTTTGCATGGAACGTATTTAAATATAAAAATGAAGAAATGTTTAATATTGCATTCACTAACCTATTGGATAATGTATCAAATAAAACACATTGCAATCAAATATCTGGAATAAAATTCATGTGATGCTTCCACAAACACACAAACACAAACTAGAACATAGAACAAAAAGACGAACAGACAGACTTTCGCAACCAATTTCACTCACTAAATGAAGATAAGTACTCAATGTATGCAAATTTCCATGAAAATATATAAACCGTGTGGACGTGTATAGGGCACATACATACATACAGACAGACAGACAATTGGATAGACAGACAATTAGACAGACAGACAGACGGACGGACAACAAACGCAAAAGAGGCGGATTTGGCATCAGAAGGGTCCAAAACGGATAGAAATCTTGAAATGGGTAGAAAATATTAAATGTACAAACAGACACTCCATTCTTATTTTTATAGATTAATATTTTTTAAATGTACAGGTTCAAGTCTTAGTAAAATAACAAAATATATTGTTGATTACTCAAAACAAATATTTTGAATCGCAAATCCTATTGGGCATACATAAAAAATATATAAAATGGTGCCAAGAAAAACACATTTTTCGCCATTGTGTATTTTTTTTTGGGGGGGGGGGGGTTAGCTGTTGTAGCCTCAAATAATGTTTACAGTTAACGCTAGTAGCATATGGATGCACGCATCTTTTGCACTCGCTTGCACACACTACAGTCACAAACGAACTTGCATTAATTTCTGTTTAAAAATACTTGAAATGTCAAAAGGTGCTAAGCATAGATATCCATCTCACACAACGACATAAATCACCACTTCCCTTGAGGATTAATAGATAATTTACATACGATCATCAACATTTTTCCACACATAAATCCGATCCCTAAACTCAATTCGTAAAAAAAAACAGTCTCATCCCTCATTCGAAGCTGCTGCGAAATAAAAATTTAACCATCATCCACATGGCTGAATCGCTAAAGATTTTTATCATCACCGATACAGATCTGCACTAAGAATTCGGCGAATCTCCCAAAACTGTTTACAAAAAACCGAGATATACGGCCGGGGGGACGGATGTATGCAAATCCGAATGCATACCGAAAGAGAAATGTATGCAGTGGCGAGAAGAAAGAAAAGACATTTGTCTTCGATGTCAGGGAGAGTTTTTCCATGCATATCGAAATCGAGAGCTTAAGCAAAACGTTGCGTCGTGTTTCAGTGGGTGTCAACGTTCCGTGAATTTCGCGCTCTGGTTCGTGTTTCCCATGTTTTTTTCCAGTATCAGTTTTTTAAGGCGTTGGTGAGTGTAGCAAACATCTCTTATACCTCTGTGTATGTCATACATCTCTGTGTATACATTGTCTTGCCTTGGACATAAAGTTTTCGTCCCATGTCAAGAAAATATCACGGTGGGTGGAAAAGATTTTGATTATATGGTACAGAGAGGGGGTTTTGGCAGGTTATATGTCATTGTTGTGCCAGATACAAAACAGATGATATAAACCTTCTGGTGGTTTTTCTTAACAAGGTATGACGACATTAGAAAAAATTGACCAAACCTAGAAATTGACCAGATCTTGATGGAAGAAACGTGTCGTCATAGGAAAAATTGACCAGATCCTGACAGGCGAGATGTGTTGTCATAAAACCAACTGACCAGATCTTGAAGGACGAGATGTGTCGTCATAAGACCAAATTGGCCAGATCTTGATGAACGAGATGTGTTGTCATAAAGTCAAATTGACCATATTTCGATGGACGAGATGTGTTGTCATAAAGTCAAATTGACCATATTTTGATGGACGAGACGTGTCTTCATACGAAAAAAACTGACCAGATCTTGAAGGACGAAATGTGTCGTCATATGAAAAAACTGACCAGATCTTGATGTACGAGATGTGTTGTCATAAGAACAAATTAACCAGAACTTGATGGATGAGATGCATCTTTACAAGAACAATTTGGCCAGATCTTGATGGATGAGATGTGTCGTCATAAGAAACTGACCAGATCTTAACCTCGTCATCACAAGAAAATCGACAATACCTTGATAACATGGTATCTTTGGCGTCAGGGGAAATTTTTCGGTGCATATTGATATCGAGAGCATATGCAAAACTTTGGGTTTCAAGGGTTCGCCTAAAGCTGCCACATTCTGTTACGGTGGGCTCAAACCGCTCTTTCCGCAGCGTGTCCATCACAAACCACTTTTACTTGTCCTATTGGACGGGAGGTAAGGGGGACACCTGCGGTGTCCAAGTCCAAGTAGAAAACGTAACTAAGAGAAGATGACACGAGTGGTGGAAACTCGTGTCACTATCTAAAGGAATGGGGTTTTTAAATATTTATTTAACACTCCAAGTGGTTTGACGAGACATAACACTCATAGATCCGACCAATTTAGATAGTGACTTGATGTTTCGTCATCAAGATAGTGCCAATTGTTAGATGACGATACAATATATTTCCAATTGTTTGATGACGAGATCAAGATATTTTCCATTTTTTTATGACGAAATAAAGATATTGCCAATTGTTAGATGACGAAACAAACTATTTCCAATTGCTTGATGACGAAACAAACTATTTCCAATTGTTTGATGACGAGATCAAGATATTTCTCATTGTTTGATGACGAGATCAAGATACTGCCAATAGTTTGACGAAGATATCAAGATATTTCCAATTGTTTGATGGCGAGATTTCCAGTTGTTTGATTGTGAGATTTTCAATCTTTGATGACGAGATCAAGATATTTCCAATTGTTTGATGACGAGATCAAGACATTGCCAATCAATGTTTTGATGACGACATCAAGATATTTTCAATTTTTTTATGACGAAATAAAGGTATTGCCAATTGTTTGATGACGAGATCAAGATATTTCCAATTGTTAGATGACGAGATCAAACTATTTCCAATTGTTTGATGACGAGATCAAGATATTTCTCATTGTTTGATGACGAGATGAAGATACTGCCAATAGTTTGACGAAGATATCAAGATATTTCCAATTGTTTGATGGCGAGATTTCCAGTTGTTTGATGGCGAGATTTTCAATCTTTGATTACGAGATCAAGAGATTTCCAATTGTTTGATGACGAGATCAAGACATTGCCAATCAATTTTTTGATGACGACATCAAGATATTTTCAATTTTTTTATGACGAAATAAAGGTATTGCCAATTGTTTGATGACGAGATCAAGATATTTCTCATTGTTTGATAAAGAGATCAAGATACTGCCAATAGTTTGACGAAGATATCAATATTTTTCCAATTTTTGATGACGAGGTTTCCAGTTGTTTGATGACGAAATTTTCAATCTTTGATGACGAGATCAAGAGATTTCCAACTGTTTGATTACGAGATCATAATATTACCAATTGTTTCATGACGAGCTCTTGATGGACAAGAAACCTCGACAAATGCATTTGTTGTAAATACGAAACCCTCTCTAAATAACGCAACTATGGTTTTGAAATTTCGCATATATGTTCTATAAAGCTCTACGATTACGTTGATAACAAAAAATAATTTGTTTTTCATTTTTCAGCAGTCCGTCCCCTTAAAACCCTGTGGCAAAATTAGCCACCACTACAAAAATTAATTTATAATACAATAATATACATTACAGCATAAACCAATTTGTTCATTAAGTTCTTCCTGCTCTATACCTGTCTTTTCCACTCGTAATATGCCGACCAGCCGTTCAGGCAGTTAAGGTGTAAGCCAATAGATCCGAAGATTCCTGTTTAGAATCCGAGTCTGTGTATGGGTGTTTGTAAAAGTATGATGAAGGGGTGGCTAGTGCACCTTAAATCTATCATAGCTGAAAGTCCTCAAATTGGGTTGATGTGAAAATTTGGAGAATGGGGTGCTAGCTCAGGTGTTCCAGCGTTATCTGACCGTGATTCAAAATGACGTGGTGTTGTCCGCGGTTCTTTACCTTAGGTATTGATCCCGGACCTGCGTCAATAGCCCGTTGTGTTGCTTCAGTACATTGGTTATGAAATACCTACTTAACCGTACCGTAGCTAATGAAAAGGTAAGTTTAATTAATGTCGTACGTCCTGTATTATAATCTAAAAGGGAAAGAGCCGAAGTAAACACTATGTAATTTTGAGGTTAGATGACGAGACAACGCTTGAGCTAGCACCCCACTCTCCAAACTTCCACAGCAACTCAACGTGAGGATTTTCAGCCACAACAGATTTCAGGTGCACCAGACGCCTCTACACCATACGCTTACAAATACCCATTCACTGACACAGATTCGCACCAGGAACCTTCCAATCTAGAGGCTAGCACCATAACCTCCAGATCGGATGGTCGATCGTACCGCAGCGATAGACTAATAAAAGAACAACAGGTAATTGGTAATTTTAGTTAACGTCGTACTAGAGAAACACAACGGGCTATTGACAACGGTCCGGGATCAATCTCTTAAGGGAAAGATCCGAGGACAACACCTCGTAATTTTGAATCATGGTCAGGTAACGAAGCAACACCTGAGCTGGCAACCCACTCTCGAAACTTCCACACCAACCAAACGTGAGGACTTTTGGCCACGACAGATTTAAGGTGCACCAGCAGCCTCTAGACCATACGCTTACAAAAATCAATGCCCGGACGCGGATTCGAACCAGGAATTTTCCAATCTAGAGGCTAACATCTTAACCTCTATACCGGTTGGTCGGCACGTTAACAGGAGGAAATTCAAAGCCAAGAAAGATTTGATGTCACCAGTCCTCTTTACACGCGAGGATCTTTGTTTGGATTCCAATTTGGAACTGATAAATTGCTTATATGTTAGTGTTCCAAACGAGGTGCCGACCAACCGGTATAGTGGTTAAGGTGTTAGCCTCTAGATCGGAAGGTTCCTGGTTCGAATCCGGGTCCGGGCATGGATGTTTGTAAACGTATGGTGTAGAGGCGGCTGGTGCACCTTAAATCTGTCGTGGCCGGAAGTCCTCACGTTGGGTTGGCGTGGAAGTTTGGAGAGTGGGGTGCCAGCTCAGGTGTTGCTTCGTCATCTGACCGTGGTTCAAAATTACGAGGTGTTGTCCTCGAATCTTTCCCTTAAGGGACTGATTCCGGACCGTCGTCAATAGCCCGTTGTGTTGCTCTAGTACGACGTTAACTAAAATTACCATTACCATTACCAAACGAGGTACGCAGCCCCACAAATAGCCTGTTGTGTTGCCTAGAACGACGTTACTTAAAATTTACCAATTACCGACTCCCACAATTTCAGTAATACGTTTGGCGATACTTGAAAGTGCTCTCTTACAAACACAGATGGCAATATTAAAAATATATTAGAAAGCGATCTAAATTGGACAGTGATAATTTTTCATTACCAACCATACTTACAATAGCTTCTGTCGCAATTAAATAATTGTTGAAATAAAACAAAGAATTTTGTTAGGAATTAAAACACGTCTTTCAAAGCATTTAATTCACATATTGGTATTTATTACCACTATATATTCACAAATTCCATAAATAATAAGTTTTAATAATTTTTTTTGAATTTAACATTCACAATTTGTTGATTCTTGTTGTTCGTGACCGATGTTTGATCTGTATTTGGGTAAACATTTAAAAGGATTAAAATGTAGAAGATTTTGACTCATAGAGTATAATATTTATATGCATATATTTGGGGGTACTACCTTATTTGACCACGTGATCTTATCGTGTTAATGTTAAATTCTTCTGATTTATAACAGTATTTTAATTTCTATTTGATTTCGTATTCTCATACTCTGCTTCACCTCTGTAAAAACCTCTATAATTTCTCTGGAAATCAGATCATAGATCAGTTTGGTATACCGAACAAAAGTTTAATGGAGCATATACCTAAATGTTTGGAATTTCCAAAATTTCTCAAAGAAAGATAACGGTAGTTTTTTTTCTGTAATTAAAACCCAAAAATGTGAGAAAATGTTTCCTAGTTGTTAAGGAAAGGCTCAACATTGCTGTCATTGAATGCGATAGTTCAAAAAGTCGCTGTCCTAAAATCTGAATTGCTGTTTAAAGTAAAAGAAAATTATATTTTTGATTCTTTTTTCAAGTGTTTTTTAAATTCTTCCAGAAATGAAACAATAGCCTAGAGCCATTGCAATGACTTTACTTACATCATCAAATACATCCCCTTAACACAACTCTCTAGACATTGTTGCATCACTAGGAGTTTATCATAACTCATGTCATGAGTCAAAGGACATTCGACGCAATTGCTCCATGGAAAGTTCACTCTGTTGTCACGTTTAATAAAACATTTGTCCTTCCAGTTAATATAAATTTAATGTACCATTAGCTGGTAGGTATTTTCATTACCGTAACAATGGAGCAGGAGCAACACAAAAGGCCATTGGGGACGGTTCGGGATAATCCCCCGAAGGGAAAGATCCGAGGACTGCAAGTAATTGTAAAACATAGTCACATGACATAGCATTACCAGAGATGACAACTCACTTTTCAAACTTCCACATAACGCGAATTCACGTAAGTTGTGTCTGAAACTTAAGTCAAAAGTTTAAATCTGCATATTTCGATTATCATCCCCGAAAGGTACTTCAGAGTGGGGTGCGAGCTCAGATGTTGCCTCTTCTCCTGTCCGTGGTTCCAAATGATGTGGTGTTGTCCTAGGTTCTTTCCCTTAGGAGATTGATCCCGGACGTCGTCAATAGCCCGTTGTGTTGCTTCAGTACAACGTTAAACGAAATTACCTTACCTTACCTCTTGCTGGCGCAGTTCGTACTCTTGAACCATGGTCAGATGACGAGGTCACAACTGAGTTGCCATAGAGCTTTTCAAACTTATACACCGAATGCAAGAGTAACATATTAACAACCAGTGGGTTGTGAGCTCGAATCAAAACGAAAACTGACGTGTACCGAGAGGTTTAGTACACCTTAAATATCTAATGGCCCCAAATGTCTTTAAATTAGTTTTGTATAGAAATATGGACAATGAGGTGCGGGCTCATGTGCAACCTCGTTATCTGACCATGGTTAAAAATTACGTGATGTTGTCCTCGGGTCTTTCCGATAGAGATTGATCCCGGACAATCGCATATTGTCCAATGTTAGTTAAAATACCAACACATTCGTGTTAATACTTCTTCATTTCAAAATTGCGGGGAACTGTCTTACGATTTAATAAATCCACGATGGAAATGGGTAATTTTTAATTAACGGTGTACTAGAGCAGCACAACGAGCCATTGACGACGATGTGGAATCAATCGCCTTAGGTAAAGATCCCAGGACAACATTATATAGTTTTGAACTACTGTCATGTGAAGAGGTAACACCTGAGCTGGCACACCACTCTCCAAATTACCACATCACCCCAACGTGAGGGCTTTAGACCACTACAGATTAAAGATGCACCAACCACCTCTACATTATACGCTTCCAAACATCCACGCAATGACCCGGGTACGAACCTAGAGCCTTCCGATATGAAATTAACGATGAGTCCCTTACCGTCGTCAATAGCCTTTTGTGTTTCTCCCCAGTGCGATTTTATTTTAAATACTAACCAATATTTCACTGGTTTGGATCAAGTTAGCATTAGAGGCATAAGTAAGAGAGGTCCCCTATTTAACTAGAACATCAGCGGTCTCGTTACCAGACAAGTCAATGTGAGACGGGACCCATTGTAAGTAAACATCGCGATGATGAGAAATATTTCTCAGGATCTCCAGAATCGAGAGTGAAGCTCTGTCTTCCATCTCCTCCAATTGCTCAGGTGCAGGATGGCACCGCGACTGTCTGTCAATACCCACACATTCCCGTGAGAGGTTTCAGTTTTAATGGATTTTAGTCCCTCTTCAATGGCAACAAGTTCAGATCTGAAAATTGAACAGAAGTCTGGATTCTTATTTTCGTTGTTTGGTTATACACAACGAAACTTTAATGGAGCAAAAAGAAAAATGTTTGAAATTTCCAAAATTTTAAAAGAAGGATAACGGCATTTTTTTTATAAAACTAATTACCACCTAAAACTACGAGATAATGTTTTGAATTTGTTAAGCAAAAACTCATCTAAACTTATCTTCGAATGTACCTCTAGAAAAAGACTCTAAAAAAAAACAAAAAAACGTGATTTGGTGTTTTAAGTAAAGAATTACCTCATGATATCATTAGAGGTTTATCTTATTATTGTATTCCGAACTGATGAATGGAGAAAAAAGTCCTTTGACCCAGGTGCTTCATGGAAATGCCATTCTTCGTTGTAATGGCTAACACGTTTAAGGAAGCATTTGTAGTTCCAATCAGAGGAATTTCAATATAGCAATACCTGGACAGTATTTTAATTCACGTATCACTGGAGCTACAAATGGGCAATTGGCAGCAATCCTACGAAGGTTAAAAGACCAGGACGACACCATGTTATTTTGAATCACAGTCATATCACGAGACAACACCTGAGCTGGCACCTCATTCGTCAAACAGATGGAAGTATTAAAATGTGTTATATAACAATCAATCACGGTTTCATGTCGAGAAATAGGCCAAAAATAATATAAGAAGCCAGAAATGTGATGGGTTATAGGAGTTGCATGTAAGTGCTGATAAAAAGTGTTTAGAACTTTCGTACGATTAGTTTTCAAGACGGACGTGTTTGTATGGCTTCCAAAAGACAAAGAGAATAAAGTGAGCATTTATGTTCTGTACGACGCCTTGAAGCAGGGCAATCAATCACTGATGTTGCTCTTTTCTTCGGAATTCATACTTCCGTCATTTCACGATCATGGAAACAATTCCAAACATGGCAAACAATTATCCGAAGACCTGTGTCCGGCCTCCAAAAGGTTACGACCCACGCGGAAGATCGATATATTGCTGTTGTAGCGAAGCGGAATCGAAGAGCAACCTCCACACGTGTGACATCTATGATTGCAGCGTCCATTGGTAAGATGATATATGCTACAACTGTGCGCCGAAAGCTACACATGAATAGACTGTACGCCCGGGTACAGCAAGTATGTCTTCCTCTATTCGTCCAATACAGAGGGGCACGATTAAAATGGTGTAGGCAACATGTGAATTGGTCTGTGTCTGATTGGGCTAACGTTATGTTCATGGATGAGTCGAGATTTGCACTGGAGCCAGATGACAAAGATGTAAAGGTCTAGATAGAACAAGGCAGATGTAATCGGCCCCAGAACATCATCTAGCATCGCGCATTCCGAGGTGGAAGCATAATGGTGTAGGCCGAAATTTCGGTGGATATCGTGCCAACCTGCACGTCTATAGACGGGGTTCCGTGACAGCTGTCTTGTATCGTGATGTAGTCCTAGAACCGACTGTGAGATTGTACGCTGCAGCAGTTGGTGCTTCTTTCGTATGAATGGATGATAATGCACGTCCCCAGAGAGCTGGCATCGTCGTCGAATACCTGGATAGTGAGGGTATGGTTGCGAGTATGATTTAACCGGCATAATCACACGACCTCTTAATCCCATTGAAAATCTTTGGGATGCCCTCGGCCTTGCTGTGTCGGCAAGTTTTCCACACCCAGCTACTCTCACAGAGTTGCAAACTGCTCGACGGGAGGAATGGCGATTACTTGATTCTGGGGTGGTTGATCACCTCATGGAAAGCATGGTCACACGCCTTAAACTTTGTACGAGGTTGAGGGGTTGTCACATACCCTGTTAATGCCGATTTTGTTAATTTGTTTGGGATTTAAATATTTTGTAATGACTCCATCTTATAATTTATGAAAATTCCATATTTTTTTCATCTTTGCATTTAATTCTTTGTTTTGTTTCCATGTATAAACGTATTTGCTAATTTCCTGCTGCATTTCGTGTTGATCAAAGCTGTACTTGTCGTTTTTTTTCGCATTTTACCTTTCGTACTTCTCTTTTGGCAGTGAGTGAACTAAACATCCCCTCACTGTTTGTTATCAATCAACTGTTATATATCGAGACGGAATTCATTCTTGCGCGTTGTTTTGGATCACGTTGTACTTTTGAACGTAGTAACACGACAAGGTGACATCTGAGCAACCAGCCCAGCTCACCAAACTTCCACACCACGCCAACATACGGACATTTGAAGCCAAACAGATTTTACGTCACCAATCCTCCATGTACACGGAGATTTTTGGTTAGATTCAAACTCGGAACTAATAAATTTCTAGTATGTTAACCTTCCAACTGGGTAACTGTGACACCACAAATTGCACGTTGTCTTGCACTAGTACGACGATAATTAAAACAGACCAAAATTACCAACCCCACAATTTCAGCGATAATTTGGCGGTATGTGTATGTGCTCTCTTACAAACACAGATGGCGCTCTTGAAAAATATTAACAAGCGATCTTAACTTGTGAAAGATAATTTTTCAGTAGTAACCATCCATGCAATAGATTTTGACGCAATTGAATATTTGTGGATACAAACTAAAGAATTATGGTAATAATTGCACCCATGTCTTTCAAAGCATTTCACTAGAGATGCCTGAACTTAAATTCTCAAATTGGTATTTATTACCACTATATAATTACAAATTGAATAAAGAAGAAATTCTCTTATTTTGTTTGAAATTAGCAATATCTTCTTGATGGTGATAGTTGAGAAACGATGTTTACTCTATTTTAGGGTGAATATTATAAAATTGTCAAACTTAGTTACATTCGACTTTAGTCCCTTTCTCTTTTGGGATTTAAAACGGACCGTTGTCATGAAGCCGTTGTTTTGCTCTAGTGCAGGGTTGGCCAACCTGTTGGATACCAAAGCTTCATTCTCTTCACATACGATTTCAGATACAACTGAAGCACCTTTTCAAACTTCTTACGTTCATGGTACCCTGGCATATCCTTAATAACCTTTTCAATAAAAGAATGTTTATAGACGTAACTAACATTTTAAAATAATTTAATTATTGTATGTAAAAAAATATATATTACATCATATAAGCATTACTTACCATTAATAAGACCTTTGAGCCCGTTTGTTTTTCGCTAGTCTTTCAATGTGTGGTGTTAAATTTGATACTGAGAGCAGAAGAGAATACTTCAAATTTGAATCAGTCATTCGCAACCTCGTTTTGTTTTTAATAATTTTCTTGGATTAAAATGCTTGTTCACATCTGTATGTCATTCCAAAACTATATACTAGATAACGTTTTTCAAATTTTCTTAGTTATGGAAAATGTTCACAGGGTTATAATGAACGCCAGAAATTAATCATGTCAGAAGCATTTTCGTCTGAAGAAAGCTCCTCAAATTTCATTTTCTGTAACGAATTTGTTTTTAAATCAGCAAGTTCTATTTTTATGTTACTAATCATCTTTATTACGTGTTGTTCTCTAAGTGAAAATGGATTTATAAATACGAGAATGCCGTTTTCTTCTTTCCCCAAATCATGTAAACGACTTTCAAATGACCCTTGCAATAACTTGATTTTTTTCAATATGTTTGGTAAAATTGATAATATTCGCAGCATATTCACTCTGCTCATTCAAGTGCGGAAATCGACTCTAATCCTGATTTTCTAACTGAGAAATGAACAGTTTTAATTTCATTTTAAATACATTGAGATTATTTACCGAGCTATACATTTTATCTATTCTTGCCTTGTAGTTTCGAATTTAAATCATTGAGATGGCTAGAAACGTCAACTAAAAATGTCCAAATAAATATTCCGGTGTTATCAAATAATACGTTTCTTTCATCAGGTAGTTCATTTTCCTGTTCTAAAAAATTATATAAATAGCATTTTTCAATTTCTAAAATTCTACTCAGAACCTGACCTTTGTAAAGCCAGCGCAATTCACAATAAAGGAGGATTTTACTATATTCCAAATCTAACAATTCGTAATATGGTCTGCATTCTCGTCAGGTTAAATCTCTCTCTTGCTCTAAAGTCATTCCCACATTTCACAACCGGTAACATAACATGCTGAATTTGTAAAGCCTTTCCATACAGTTCCTCTTGGTGCAGTGATATATTTTAGTACAGGGCGATTATAAAAGTTTTCAAGAAAAGTTGTAGTGACATTGACTTTACCTATTATTGATATCACTCCGTAAGTACACACATTTATGAGTTTACTATACTCTAATTTTAGATTTTCTAGGCATGATTTTTTATTTTCAAATTTGTCTGATCCTATTGTTTTCCCAGACAATGACTTCAGACTGACAAATTATTCACTGACATAAAAACTCTAATCTATTCCTCTTATAAAAATGCTATAACTGGGCTCCATCACATATGTCCGTTGATTCATCCAAAGCTAGAGAAACGAAAGTACAGGAAGGGACGAGGTCTTCCAGTTGCTGATGTACATCCTAATATAGTTCCTCGATACGTCACGTAACTCTCTGCCGTGATATAGCAATTTCGTCTGCTTTTCTTTCAATACCTTTATTACCAAGATGGCATGAAAATATATATTCGGATACAAGGTTTAACAATATCTTCTACGTTAGAAAAAAGTTTATTTTTTCGCCCATTCTAAAGCAATTTCATAGGACTCTTTTGTCATCGCCAAGTCTTCACATTTTACTTTAGCAAAAATATTTGGCCGTCTGATTTCTTCCTTTTTATTAGTAACGTATTATTTTTATAACTCAGACCCAAGAGCGAGATTATTTTTTCTTCAATGTTAGACTGAAGCTATGTTTTATAGTCTCAATATGTGTTTTATTATGTGAAAGAGTACTTTCACGGAAACAAAGCAAAACAGTTTCTCCTGATGGACTTGCAAATACGTTAACTTATAATCTGATGGATTTGCAAATATGTATCAGAATAAAGACTGATTTTCCCCACTATTCATTAAATTCACGCTTACTTTCACTTTCTACGATTCTATTGCACTATGATGTATAACAGGAATGTAAAAATACAAAATTCTAAGAGTCTGAATGTTGAAACAGAACAGATCACTAGTACGTATGCCATATCAAGCAGAATATCAATTGAAAAATGTTAGAAAATTGCAACTGCTCACTAAGATGTCTGTATGAACTGAACAGAGAGCGCTCTTTTTTTTTTTAAATTTGATGATAGATTCAGTTATGGTGCCTATTTCAAAAGATTAAGTAGGTGTAAGGATGTGCAATGCGCGACTTGCAATCATCCAATTCGCCACGTTTTGTGCATTCACCAAAGGTAGGCCACTTCTACCAAGATACGACGTTAATTAAAAATTACCAAATTAACTATCGACTTTAGTTCATAATTTTATTATGCATGACGTGTGGAGTACTAACTCAATTAACCACGTCATCTCATCGTGTTTAATAGAATTCCTCTTATGAATAACAGTATTTTAATTTCTATTTGATTTCTTATTCTCAGACTCTGCTTCACCTTGGAAAAGGTACCTTCCACGAAATCAGATCAATGATCATTTTCGTATAATTAACAAAAGTTTAATGGAGCGAAATAAAAATATTTGAAATTTCCAAAATTTATCAAAGAAGTATCACGGGAGTTAGTTTTCCTAAAACTAACTATCATCGAAAACTGCGAGAAAATGTTTTCAAATTGATCAGCAAAAGTTCGCAACATCTTACTTTAAATGCTTTTTCAAAAGTCTGTTGCAGGAAATAAAAATTTGATTTGGTGTATAAATTAAAAAAAAATATTCCTGTTAGTTCAGACCGAAAGCCAGTTTGCGGTGTCATTTTCTTTTTCAATTTGTGTACTTCGAAGTTTTCCGTGAAATAAAAGAATTGCCTGCCGCCATTGTAATGGCGGCAGGCAATTCAATGTGGCAGGCAATGTGGTCAACTGTTTCGATGTTGATGGTTGACAGAGAATGGCCTATCGTAACTAAAATATTTGTTTTGAGTATGCACGCCGAAGCTATTCCAAAGGAATTTGTAGATTCTAAGGACGTTGAAATATATTTTGTCGGAAATTCTCTTTTGCTGATAACCGCTGCAGCACGACAGTATTTTAAACTACCTACATACCAACCTCAATTTTTCCGGCACTTAAAAAAGGACTACACCACATAATTGTGAACCAAGGTCAAATGACATAGCAACACAAGAGCTGGCGTCCCACTTTTCAAACTTCCCCATCACGCGGATGTGAATAGCCATAGCCGGATAGAAGACTAACGGATGAAGGAAACACCGAGTAATTTTGTAACCACGGTCAGTTAGTTAATACCGCCGTCAGTAACCTGTTGTGTTTCTCCAGAGCGACGTAATTTCAAATATTAAACACCCTTTCACTGTTTTTGATCAATCAACTGTTATACATTGTTTCGGAATGTATTCTTGCTATATTTATTCACGCAGTTCGCTCTTTTGAAGCATGGTCAGATGACGAGGGAACACCTGAGTTGCCGGCCCCTATTTCAAACTTCCAAACCACGCCAACATGAGAACATTTACAGCAAGACAGATTTAACGTCACCAGTCCTCCTTGGACACGGGTACCTTTTGTTGGATTCGTACTCAGAACCCATAAAATGCGAATGTGCTAATCTTCCGACTGGGGTATCGCGACCCAACAAATAGCTCTAGTATTATTTTTATTTACAAATTACCAAAATTACCAATTAACAAAATTACCCGCAATTTTGATAATACGATGCCGGTATTTGAATGTGCTCTCTTACAAACCCAGATGGCGCTTTTAAAAAGTATTAACAAGCGATCTCAACTTTATTTTTTTATTTTTTTTATTTCTAATGGCAAGGCAGGGTACAATTGCAAAGACAATACGATACCACAAAAACAGAGTTGACCGAAGTCATTGTAGCCTTAGGCGTTCTCTAGCTCTCCAGTACAGGGTGGTCTCGGAGTCGGCAGAATCGCCAAGTGCCCCACATCGACGCAGATGAGCTCTATTCAAGGTTTCCTTCAGATCGCATAATGAACAAAGAGGGGAGTCTAAAATGCCAATTCTATGAAGATGTTCACTCAAGCAGTCATGTCCCGTCACCAACCGGAACAATGCCACTGCCTCACGTCGTGGGTAATCAGGTATATTAGCAAGATCTTCGCTACTCCAGGTCTTGGATTTAATCCTATCCTGCATTTGTGTTTCCAATTTTAACTTAAAAGCTTGTTTCCAGTAGAGTTTTTTTGAGTAAAAAGACAGTCCAGAGTCCCTTGATTGCTGTACAGCGGCACCCATTCGTGCAAGAAGGTCTGCCTGATCGTTCCCGTGAATACCGCAATGACCAGGGATCCATTGTAACTTTATTCGTTTGTCTTCACGTCTAAAAAGAAGTATTAACTCCCGGCACTGCAGTACCTCAACAGAAGCTGGTGCCTCAGCGAAACCAATGGCCTGTATAGCTGCCTGCGAATCCGAGAGTAGAACAACCTTTTCAAATTCATGTCGAAAGTCCAGGAGTTGTTCTAATGCAGTACGGATGGCCTCCACCTCTCCATCAAAGGCTGTTCTGTACTTACCCGCGGAAACAAAGCGAGAGAAGAGTCTCGAAAAGACTCCGGAGCCAGCAGACATATAGCTTACGGAGTATGACCCGTCCGTGTACACGTGCAGCCAGTTTTCTTCCGGATATTCTGTATAGATTATAGTTCCAAGGCACAACACCTGAGAACAACTGGAGCCGTATCCTTCTTGAATATTTTATCCACAAGATTAAGGCTGAACTCAACTTCGAAGGTCTCCAAAGGGTTTGTGGGTTTCATAATCTTCTGTGGATTTACATGTGGCTCGCCCCCTTGCAGGATATCATGAACTTTTTGAATAAATCCACATTGTGTCTTTAAATTTCTAGGACAGATTTGATAGTTAACCCAAAAAGGATCTCCAAGACGGATTAATTTTTCATAGAGCAGAATAGCTTTCTCTTCTATAATAGTTATAATAGGCTTATTTTTTGTCAACAATAGCATGGCATCAATTGGTGTAGATTTGACAGCTCCAGTAATAAGCCGCATTGCCTGATTTTGAATAATTTCCAATCTTTCTAGGGCCCGATTGCTTGCTGAAATGAGTGGTTCGCAGCAATAAGTTAACAAGGGCAATATAAAGGCCTTATATGTATTGTTAACTGTTGATCTGGAACACCCCCACAGGGAGCCGGCCAATCGCTTTAGGATGGTCATTCGACTAGAACAACGCTCAACCAATGAATCCACATGGGCCTTCCAATTTAATTTATTGTCAAATGTGATGCCTAAATATTTAAATTTGTCGGTAGAAGCCAGAGAAACATTCCCGTACTTCACTTCGGGACGGAGCACCTGGTGCATCAAAGAGAAAGACTGGAGTGCAGTCTTCTCCAAATTTACAATCATGTTGTTTTCATTGCACCAATCCGAAAGCACAGACATAGCTCTATTTAATCTATTCTCTATCATGATTTTTGCAGTTTTCTTCGGTGCCTGAGACCAAATGACCAGGTCGTCGGCGTAGAGTAGACAATGAACATCTTCCACGGCCCCCAAAGAACAAATCAAGTCGTTAATAAAGATATTAAAAAGTACACAGCTGCAAACTGCTCCCTGAGGAAGACCCGTCTGAAGGTTCTGGAATCTCGAATATTCATTACCATACCTAACCCTACAAATTCTCTGGCCAGTAAAAGATAGTATCCAATTAAACATCCTGCCACCGATACCCAATTCGAGGAGTTTTTGATATAATTTCTCTTTCCACACTAGATCATAAGCACTCTTGAAATCAATATAAATTGCTGACAGAACTTTCCTGTTGTCAAGTGCATCCATCACTGTCTGGCTGAATAAAGCCACTTGATCGCTCGTTGAGCGATTTCTTCGGAAGCCAGCTTGTTCGTAAGCAATTAGATTTCTATCTTCAAGAAACCAATTCATTCTATCCACCACAAGTCTCTCCAAAGTCTTTCCCAGAATACTTGTGAGTGATATTGGTCTATAGTTGGAAATTTGACCAGGATCTTTATCTTTTTTCAGCATCGGTACAATGACAATCGGTTAATACAACTCATCCATACTATAGGTTTTCACGGGATTGAATAGTGTTGCATTTTACTAGACGTGCCTGACTGAATTCGGAAATTGGTGTTTGTTACCACTATATATTTAAAAAATTCAATAAATAATATGTTTTCATATAAATTTAGCTTTGTTTATTTTTGTTGTCTCCTCCTCATTAACGATGTTTGCTCTGATTGGGCAAACATAACATAACATAATAAAATTATTTTGCATAGAAGGTTTTAACTTTAGAGTATTATTTTTATGAATTAAGTGTGTTGTACTAACTTACTTCATCTCACCGTGTTTTTATGGTGGGATGACGTCTTGCAGTTGGATGTCAGTATTTTAGTTTCTTTTAAATTCTTACTGTTCTACTATGCTTTACCTCTGGAAATGGTACCTCTCAGGAATTGAGTCTAAAATCATTTTGGTATACTCTACATAAGTTTAATGGAATAATAACCAAAATGTTTGAAATTTCCAAAAAAGTTCAAAGAAATATAACTGCAGTTTTTTTTAAAATTTACTACCATCCAAAACTGCGAGAAAACGTTTTTAAATTGTTAATCAAAAGATCTTGAAAACTACTGTGCTAACTAAAGTACAGTAGAACTCCAATTATCCGAATCAATTGGGACCAGACCACAATCGGATAATCAAAAATTGTTTCCGAAAAAAGGGTCTAGTATGTATTTTAATTAATTAATGTATGTATGTTGAAATGGGAGACAAAAAAACTATTTTTTAACAAAACGAGCTTTTAATTAATTAAATGAAAAGGGAACACTTTTACATGTTAAGCGTATTTACAAGTGCTGTACATTAGTACAGTATGTACGTACCGTACTGTAAATGAAAGTCATTGCTTGCTAAACATCTCGGTCAAAGTAAGCTGTTTGACTGTCTTCATCCGTTTTCGGACAACCAAGTCGCGTATCTGCTTGACAATGAGAAGTTTCATGTGGTCACACTCTCGGGCTGTCGCTCCATCCACTTCAACGCAGTTTCAAAACCGGCAAATGCTTCACTAGCAGATAGTCCCGTGTCTGCTTCAACTTCTTCAATAAGGTCATCTTCTTCAACGACACTTTCTTATCTCAAACTTTCAATAAGTTCATCATCATTTAGAATTTGAAACCCAGAATCATTATTTTGCGAATCGCAATACGTTTCCGTCTTCACCAGTCCTCTTTGCACCCTGGGATAATTGCTTGGATTCGAACTCGGAACGCGTATGAATTGGTAATACGTTAATCTTCCAACCGGGTTAACGTGATCCCATAAATTGGCTGTTGTGTTGCTCAAGTACGACGTTAATTAAAAATTACCAATTACCGACCCCACAATTTCATTAATAAATTGGCGGTATTTAAATGTTCTCTCTTAGAAACACAGATGGCGCCCTTGAAAGTACATTAGCTAGCAATTTGTTACGTAGTTTCTTTCAACACCAACCATCCATACAATAGCTTTTGCCGCAATTTAATATTTGTTGATATAAATTTAAGAATTATGCTATGAATAAAAACTTATGTCTTTCAAAGCATTTCACTCGAGATACCTGAACTTAAATTCGCAAATTGGTATTTATTACCAATATATGTTTACAAATTCTATAAATAAGAAGTTTTAATTTTTTTTCTCACATATCCATTGACTTCATCTTGCAGTGATCTACTTTAAAAACGATTTTTGCACTGGCTTTAGGCAAACATTTTATGATAAAAAAAAGATTTTTTCGCCTTCAGGCAATTACTTTTAATTAATACACATCACTGACGGCCGTTGAAAACCTATTGATTTTCTCTAGTACTGGGTGGCCAACCGTTCACGTACAAAGCGTCAATTTGTTCGTCGTACTAGTTCAGATGTTCCATACAGCTCAAGCACTTTTTCTAACTTCTTACGGTTACGGTACCCTGGTATATAATTAAATAACATTTTTAATAGCAGTGTGTTTATAGACATAATTAACGTGTTAAAATAATTTTATTTTTGTATTTAAAACAATATCTATTACTGCACATTAAGATTACTTACTATTAATAGGACTTGTGAGGTCGTTTAAATTTCGCTAGTCTTTGAATGTATAGTGTTAAATTTGTTACAGAGAGCAGCAAATAATCTTTTAAATTCGAATCACTCATTCACAACCGCGTTTTGCTTTTAAAAAAATTTCATGAAATTAAATGTTTGTTCACATCTGTATGTCGTTCCGAAACGACATAGATAATAGCTTACAATATTTCTTAGTGCTGGGAAATGTTCGCAGGGTAATGAACGCCAGAAATTAATTATGCCAGAAGGATTTTGATCTGAAAAAAAATCTGATCAAACTTTATTTCCAATAATGAATTTGTTTATAAATCATTATTTTCCATTTGTATGCTATTACGCATCTTCATTACGGTTTGGTCACTAAGTGAAAATGGATTTAGAAATACGACAGTGCAGTTTCTTCTTTTCCCTAAATATGACAACGACTTTCAAATTACTTTTGCAATAACTTGATTTTTTTTTCAATAAAATTGTCAAATTGTTGTTATTTTAATCATATTGACTTTGCTCTTTCAAGTGTGCAAATTGAATCAAATCCTGATTTTTTTTCTAACAGAGAAAAACAGTTTTAATTTCATTTAAAATAAATTGAGACCATTGACTGAGCTAGGAAATTATTTATTCTTGCCTTGTAGTTTCGAATTCATATAATTGATATGACTGCATATGTTAACTAAAAATGCCAATTCAAATAGCCCGTTGTTATCAACTAATAGGGTTCTTTTATTCATTTTCCTGTTCTAAAAAAATATAAACATCTTTTTACAGTTTCCAAAATCTATTCAGAACCTGTCTTCGAGATAGCCAGTGCAATTGAAAATGAAGGACGATTTTACTCTGTTTCAAATCTTACAATTCACCATTATGGTCTGCATTCACGTCTGTCTGTTGCTATTGCTCTAATTTCATTCACCCATTTCACAATCGGTAACAAAATTTGCTGAGATTTTAAAATTTTCCATACAGTTCCTCATGGCGTATAACGCAGTGATGTTTTAGTACAGGACGATTAAAAAAATTTCCAAGCAAAATTGTAGTGCCATTGATTTTACCTATCATTGACAGCATTCCGTCGAAAAACGCATTGATGAATTTACTATAATCTAATTTTAGATTATCTAGTTATTTTACATTTTCAATTGTTTGATACTATTGTTTTACCATGCAATAGCTCCAGTCTGGGAAGTTCTTCAAACACATTAAAATTATAACAAATTCCTCTTAAAAAATGCCTATCTGTGCTACATCATAAATGTTCGTTGATTCATCCAAAGCTAGACAACAGGAATTACAAGAAGAAACCATTTCTTGCAATTGCTTATATACATCCTGCCCACTCTACAAACTTCCACACTACGCCAAAATGAGGATATTTAAAGCGAAAACATATTTAACGTTACCAGTCCTTTTGCACATGTGAATCTTAGCTTAGATTCGAACTCTGAATGCATATAAATTCGTGTAATATCTTAATATTCCAACCGGGTTATCACAATCCTATAAATTGCCTGCTGTGTTGCTCAATTACGATGTAAATTAAAAATTACTAAAATTACCGACCACACAATTTCAGTAATAAGTAGGCGTATTTGAATGTGATTTCTCACAAACAGATGACGCTCTTGAAAGTATATTAGCAAGCGATCTCAATATGTAAACACCAACCATCCATACAATAGCTTTGGACGCATTTGATTATTTGCTGATAAAAACTCAAATATTATGTTTGGAATTGCAACCCTGTCTTCAAAGTATTTCATTAGAGGTGCCAGAACTGAAATTCGTGAATTGGTACACATATTACCAGTACATAATTATACTTTAAATTGATAAGAAATATTCATAATTTTTTAAAATTCACCTGACATGGAATTTTCAACTGTGACTAGTTAGATAACGATGTTTGCTGTTTCATGGGTAAGCATTATTGATTGATATAAAATATATTAATGCGACTGTATCCCATAATATTTTTTTATGTATGAAGGAAATAAGGCGTACGATTTCATTTGGCCTCGTCATCTAACCGGGTTTTCGTCGTATTCAACTGATGGATAGCATTATTTTAATTTAATTTTTTTTCTCAGTGTCACAATATGCTTCAACTCTGGTAAAGGTACACCCGTCAAAAATAAAACGACTCACCCTTTCCCAATTTACATCACAGAACAAAACAGAAAGTACCAATCGATAGGGATTATTATTTTCTACAAAAATTAATGTTTAAAATTAATGTCTAAGGAATCGGATTTATATAAGGTGCACCAACGGGCTCTACACCATATGCTTAAAAACATAAACGCAATGACCGGGATTTGAACCAGGAACCTCCCAATCTAAAATTCACAGTGGATCCCGTACCGTGGTCAATAGCTCGTCATCTAGCAATGGTCCTCGTATCTGTCACTTAACAGATTTATCCCGGACCATCGTCAATGGCTCGTTGTGTTGCTCTAGTAGAACGTTAACAGATTATTACCAAATTTACCCTATTGCCGTAGTTGGAGGCCTGTTGTGTTTCTCCAGTGTGACATTAATTCAAATACTAACCACCTTTTCACTGGTTTTCATCACTCAACTGTTACATATCGTTTCTAAATTCATTCTTGATATTTGTTTTTGGCGCAGTTCGTTTCTTTTGAAGCATGGTCATATGAAGAGGCCCCAGCTGAGCTGCCAGTCCAGTCTTCAAACTTTTGTACTATGCCAACACGAGGAAATTTAAAACCAAGGCAGATTTAATATCATTTGTATTTTTTACCCCTATATGTTTACAAATTCAATAAATAATAGGTTTTAATAATTTTAATTATATTTAGCTTTACGCTATCGTCGTTTGTGAAAGGTTCGTTAACGATGTTTGCTTTGTGTTTGGGTAAACATTAAAAAATAGATGATTTCGACTTTATCGCATAATTTTTTTTACATGAAGTTGTGATGAATAACTCATTTGATCTCTAATATCATCGTGTATTTATGATGAGATGATATGGTGCTGTTGGATAGCAGTATTTTAATTTCTAAATGATTTCTTATTGTACTACTCTGCTTTACCTTTGGAACCTCTCAGTACATCAGATGAAAGTATGTTTTGGTATACCCAACAAAAGTTTAATGAAGCAAAAACCACAATGTTTTAAATTTCTACAACTTCTCAAAGAAATATAACGGAAGTTACCTCTAATTTGAGTATCTGCTCTTAGAGTCCTAGTACTATGTTTCGAAACGAAATGATCAGACCGTCTCGCATCGAAAATGTCGTCAGTCAAACCGCACTATGCATTCTGTGGGAAAAAACAGAGCCTTTAAATTTTTTTTTACAGAAGAAAGTTTTCAAAAATGTTTTGAAACTTTGAAAATCATCACGGATAACAATTTAGCTTTTAAAGATATGATACTACCAACTTAAGTGAACGATTTTGAACGATATCATTCCAAGTGTAAACAGTGATTTACAACGTTACCGCCTTAATATCGAACATCATCTGATGTTTCTCCGTAAGTAAATTCATTGTATATGAACTAGAGAATATTAAATACATAATTTTCTTTTCGCTATAATTGATTTACTTTTACGCTTGCTTTCCTAGAATATGCACGAATACGCACCCAATTAAATCCATTTTACGCCACACAAAACTGTAATATATTTTTTTAGGTAAAAAAATTGTATTCCTGTCATTTGTTTCATACTGAACGCCATATTATGGTGTTAATAACTTTTAATTTGATTAGTGTTCTTGCATGTTCTCTCTGAAATGAAAGAATTTCCTATAGCTATTGTAATGCATTAATAATAGCAGCAACTGCATCCCCTTGATAACACCACGCTCCGGTGACTGTTAGATTGCTGGAGTTTTATTTTTTAATCTTCAATTCTATTATAAACTCATGACTGATTTCTGGACACAATTGGCCTTCAACCCATGTGCACCATCGAATTTCAGTCTTCGTTGTCACAGCTAACACGTTTAATGAAACATTTGTAATTTCAATCAATAGAATTTCGATGTAGCAATAGCTGATAGGTAGTTTAATAAATGTATCACTGGAGCAACACAACGAGCTATTGACAATGGTCCGGGATCGATCCCTTAAGAGGAAGATCCGAGGACAACGTCTCGTAAATTTGAAACACGGTCAGATGACGAAGCAACACCTAAGCTGGCTCCCCACTCTCCAAACTTCCACACCAACCCAACTTGAGGACTTTCGCCAAGCCAGATTTAAGGTGCACCAATCGCCTCTACACCATACGTTTACAAACATCCATGCCCGGACCCGGATTGGAACCAGGAACCTTCCTATCCAAAGGCTAACACCTTAATCACTATGCCGGTTCGATGGTCTACATAATTGAGAACTATGGTCAAATGGTCCCAATATTCAAACTTCTACATCACGCGGATGTGAATAGCCATTGCCAGATGGAAGACTAACGGATGAAGAGAAAGATCGAGGACAACATCACGTAATTTTGAACCACGGTCATTTAGTTAGTAACGTCTTCAGTAACCTGCTGTATTTCTACAGTGCGACGTAGTTTCAAATACTAAACACACTTTCACTGTTTTTGATCAATCAACTGTTATATATTGTTTCGGAATTCTTTCTTACTATATTTATTGGCGCAGTTCGTACTTTTGAAGCATGGTCAGATGACGAGGTTACACCTGAGCTGCCAGCCCTTTTTTCAAACTTCCAAACCACGCCAACATGAGGAAATTTACAGCCAAGACAGATTTAACGTCACCAATCCTCCTTGGACATGGGTATGTTTTGTTGGATTCGAACTTGAAACCCATAAAATGCTAATATGCTAATTTTTCGACAAGGGTATCGCGACCCAACAAATAGCCCGTTGTTTTGTTCTAGTATTATTTAATTTAAAAAATACCAAAATTATCAATTACCAACCCTACAATTTCAGTAATACGATTTCGGAATTTGAATGTGCTCTCTTACGAACCCAGATGGCGCTTTTAAAATATATTAGCAAGCGATCGCAACTTGGCAAACATATATTTTCAATACCAACCTTCCATACTATAGCTTTTCACGGAATTGAATATTTTTTGCAGTTCACTAGATGTGCCTCAACTTTAATTCGCAAATTGGTATTTTTTACCACTATATATTTACAAATTCAATAAATAATAAGTTTCATGAATTTTTTAAATTCGTCTTTGAAATTTTCTATCTTCCTTCAAGAACGATGTTTGCTCATTTTGGGCAAAATAATGAAATAAAAATATGGTTTCAATTAAAGAGCATTTTTTTATGCATTTAGTGTGGTGTGCTAGCTTATTTCACCACAATTGTCACCGTGTTTTTCCGGTGAGATGACGTGGTGTTATTGAATGGCAGTATTTTCTTTTATTTTCTCTTCTTATTGACATACTCTGCTTTACCACTGGAAATGTTATCTATCATTTTGGTATACCCAACAAATGTTTAATGGAACTTTAACCAAAATCTATGAAATTTCGAAAATTTCTAAAACAAATTTAACTGCTCAGTTTTTTTTCTAAAAAAACTACCACCCAAAACTACTAGAAAACGTTTTCAAGTTGTTAATCAAAGTATAAATAAATTTACTGTGCCAAGAAAGTATTTAGTCAAGTCTGTTAAACCCAGTTTTACCTTTGAAGTTATAAGATTCACATCAATTATACAATTAATGATTATAAAGTTGTAGTTTCAAAAAAGTTCAATCCTGATTATCTGAACGCAAGACTTCTACCTGGGGACGAAATTCCCTCGACCCAAGTGCTCAATGGAAAATTATATCGTTTGATGAAAAATATTTCATAATGTCAGCTTTTTCGATGTCTTTCTGTCTGTGGATTTCGACCTCATAATCTGATCATGGTATAAAATTACGTGGTGTTGTCCTCGGGTCATTCCCATAGATTGGTCCTGGACCGTCGCCGCCGACCTACTGGTCTGGTGGTTAAGGTGTGCCTGTTGTTATCCTTTAGATCGCGGAAGTTTCCTGGAGCGAATCCGGGTTAGTGCATGGATGCTTGTAAGCGCATCTTAACTCTTTGGTTTCCCCAAGTCGTTGGGTTGGTCTGGACGTTCAGAAAATTTGGTGCCATCTCAGGTGTTGCTTCGTCATCTGACCATGGTTCAAAATTACGAGGTGTTGTCCTCGGTTCTTTCCCTTAAGGGATTGATTCCGGACCGTCGTCAATAGCCCGTTGTATTGCTCGAGTACGACGTTAATTAAAAATAACCTTATTATCTTAGTTAAAATGTTTCCTAGAAACATTTACCCGTACCGTTAGTAATTGCCCGTTGCGTAGGTGAGGTGCAACCTCAATACCACATCCGTGTTAATATTTCGTCTTTTGATAATGGTTAAAAGTTAGGGAAACTGTCTTAGGAACCAATAAATTTACGATGAAATCCGTACCGTTCTCTGTAGTCTGTTGTGTTTCTCCAGTGCGTCTTTATTTAAAATACTAAACGCCCTTTGATTGGTTTTGATCAGTCATCTGTTTTATGTCTTACGGGAATTCTCGGATCTTTCCCTTAAGGGACTGATCCCGGACCGTCGTCAATAGACCGTTGTGTTGCTCTAGTACGACGTTAACTAAAAATTACCATTACCATTACCCGGACCGTCGTCAATAGCCCGTTGTGTTGCTCTAGTACGACGTTAACTAAAATTACCATTACCATTACCATTACTTACAGGAATTCATTCTTTCGAGTTGTTTTGGCGCAGTTCGAATTTTTGAACCACTGTCAGATGACGAGGTCATATCTGAGCTTCCTGCCCACTCTACAAAATTCCCCACTATGCTAAAATCAGGATATTTAAAGCCTAATTAGATTTAATGTCACCAGTCCTTATTGCACACTTGAATCTTAGATGGGATTCGACCTCTATATGCATATGAATTCGTGATACCTTAATCTTTCAACCGGTTTATCACAATCCAATAAAATGCCTGCAGTGATGTTCAATTACAACGTAAATTAAAAATGTAACATATATGTTTTAAACACCCAACTGTTGGTTTCGAAAGAGACCAATAGATGGCGCCTGGGAGGTTCCTCCTCCAATGCGCAGTTAAGTTGCGCAGATGTATTTTTCAAGGGAGCCCCGGATGTACGAAAAGTGAAGTGTGATGTGACGTGGAGATGTGAAAAAGACGCGATCCGACTCAGTCGCGGCCTTCATGTATATAGAGTCAATGATTGCTGTTAATAAATCGCAGTAATTACGACCAGGCAGTCCTGTCGATTTATTTTAATCCACCACCCACACACATATTCGTAAGTTGCCCGGCGCTCGAGTTGAATAATGCTGCAAAAGGTTCCTTCAGCCCATCCGAGCACCTACATTGGCGCCCAACCAGGGGCCGGATTGATGAATTGACGGAAATGGTGCCTGGAAATCGCTGGTAGTGTTCCGCAGAAGCAACACTTTACAGTCTGGAGATCGCGGCAAATCGGGAAAAGCGTTCGCTTGGATTTGCCTACACGTGGAATTGACGGGAAGCGGTCGCTTGGAGTCGTCGCACGTGGAAAGAGAGCCATTCTACAGGAAAGTGATAATCCGGAACATCGTCTTTCTTGGACCCAGATAAGAAATTTGATTGATTTTTCAAGTTGTCTAACTTTGTGAATTTAGTGTGATTCAAGTTTCGATTTAACTTTAACTTGTATAACTTTGTAAAATTATTGTGTTTCAAGTTTCGATTTAACTTCAACTTGAAAATTTATCGATTTAGAGTGATTCAAGTTTCGATTTAACTTCAGCTTGAAGAAATTTATCGATTTAGTGTGATTCAAGTTTTGATTTAACTTCAACTTGCATAAATTGGTAATTAGAAGTGCTGCATCGCATATGAATCGGAATTGGTTTTGAATTATATGAGTTAAAATTGCTTCATGATATATGAGAGACTAGGAAGTAAGATTTATAGTGTTAATATTTTTTGTGTTCTCTCTTTAATTAGAAATGCTGCATCGCATAGGAATCTCAATTATTGTGTTTCAAGTTTCGATTTAACTTCAGCTTGAAAAACTTTATCGATTTAGTGTGATTCAAGTTTCGATTTAACTTCAGCTTGAAAATTTATCGATTTAGAGTGATTCAAGTTTCGATTTAACTTCAGCTTGAAGAAATTTATCGATTTAGTGTGATTCAAGTTTTGATTTAACTTCAACTTGCATAAATTGGTAGTTAGAAATGCTGCATCGCATATGAATCGGAATTCGTTTTGAATTATTTGAGTTAAAATTGCTTCATGATATATGAGAGACTAGGGAGTAAGATTTATAGTGTTAATATTTTTGTGTTCTCTCTTTAATTAGAAATGCTGCATCGCATATGAATCTCAATTATTTTGAATTATATGAGTTATAATGGTTACATGATATATGAGGCTAAGGTATAAGATTTAGTGCATATGTATTGTGTGTTCTATCTTTTTAGGGTATAAGATTTGGTGCTAGTATTGTGTGTTCTCTTTTAGAGTATAGGATTTATTGCATATATTTTTGTCGTTCATATATATTGTATGAAATCTAGTACTTTCATTTAGTCATTTAAAAATCTATTTTCAAAATTCATTGTAAGAGGAACCTCTAATTGGTTAAAAGCTGGTTTTGAAAACAAAAATGACATTTTTGGCTAAAGGTAGACGGGAGGATCTTAGGATCCTAGCAGAGGAACTAGGGGAGGTCTTAAGAGAAAATCTAAAAATCTTTGAGCTAAAGGATATTATTGTCAATTCAGAGCATTATGAAGAAACATTCGCAAAAGAACTCCTGAAAACAATCATAGAGAACAGAGAATCTGAAAAGAAAAGAACTTTTGAACTGGAGAAATCCGAAAAGGAAAGAACTTTTGAACTGAAGAAAGCCGAAAGGGAAAGAACTTTTGAACTGGAGAAATCCGAAAAGGAAAGAACTTTTGAACTGGAGAAAGCCGAAAGGGAAAGAACTTTTGAACTGGAGAAAGCCGAAAAGAAAAGAGCTTTTGAACTGGAGAAAGCCGAAAAGGAAAGAGTTTTTGAACTCGAAAAGCTAAAGATGCAACTTGAAGCTCAGTCTATGAATTTGACCACAGAAACTGGGCTCAAAGGAGACTGGTTTTTCGGCGATAGTCCTCGCCACAAATACCCATTTGCAGAACAAATGAAATCTGTGTCATATAAGAAATTCGGAAACGAGATTAAAATTAATTCGTGTTCACTTCGAGAGGTGGAAGGCCTTGCCCTTACGTCAACTCAGCGTGAAACGATGAACTGTCTCCTTAACGAGTATGAAGGGTCTTTTCATCCAGGGGGAGAGGCTACCCCTTTCATTGAACACCGGATAGACACTATGGACCATCCACCTGTTGCAGTACCTCCGTACAGAGTTTCCCCAGTAAAGAAAAGTATAATGAAAAACGAGATAGAGAGAATGTTGGAAGAAGGCATAATTGAGGACTGCGAGTCACCATATGCGGCTCCTGTGGTTCTGATCCCAAAACCAAATGGAACCTACAGATTTTGCGTTGATTATCGCAAACTGAATGCCATTACGAAGACTGATACCTATCCTCTTCCACTCATTGACGACTTGCTCCACGAAGCCAAGCATACATCCTACATGTCAACGATTGACTTGCGAGCGGGTTACCATCAAGTTAACGTGGCAGTTACAGACCGTGACAAGACTGCTTTCACCTGTCCATTTGGCTCTTACCGTTTTATCAGGATGCCTTTCGGGCTGAAAAACGCACCAGCAACCTTCCAAAGACAAGACCAGAGAAAAGCCTGTGCGGATAAGGGAAGAAGTTCAGGACCGAGCTTTTCTCCGGGCGATTCTGTTTGGGTGACACTCCACCCTGTTAGTAATGCCAAAAAGAAACGAACAAGCAAGTTCATGCCTCGGAGGGACGGTCCCTATGTCATTCTCACTCAGCGATCACCTACTACTTATCAAATTGCCAATCCAGACTCTCCTGAAGTCTCAATGGGAGTTTATCACTCATCGGCTTTAAGACCTTGCCTTGATTCCGATGCTCGGCCTTTGACGCCCTTACGAAAGCGTGGGCGTCTAAAGCGAAAGCGTGGGCGTCTAAAGCGAAAGCGTGGGCGTCTAAAGCGAAAGCATGCTGGTTCCTTGCCGGGACGTCGGCGAAACCAGAGGGGGAGTATGTAACATATATGTTTTAAACACCCAACTGTTGGTTTCGAAAGAGACCAATAGATGGCGCCTGGGAGGTTCCTCCTCCAATGCGCAGTTAAGTTGCGCAGATGTATTTTTCAAGGGAGCCCCGGATGTACGAAAAGTGAAGTGTGATGTGACGTGGAGATGTGAAAAAGACGCGATCCGACTCAGTCGCGGCCTTCATGTATATAGAGTCAATGATTGCTGTTAATAAATCGCAGTAATTACGACCAGGCAGTCCTGTCGATTTATTTTAATCCACCACCCACACACATATTCGTAAGTTGCCCGGCGCTCGAGTTGAATAATGCTGCAAAAGGTTCCTTCAGCCCAGCAGAGAACCTACAAAAATTAATTAAATTACTAATTACTGACCATACAATTTCAGCAATAAATCGGCATATTTAAATGTGATTTCTTACAAACAAATAGCGCTCTTGAAAGTATAATAGCAAGCATCCATACAACAGCTTTGGACGCATATGATAATTTGTTGATAAAAACTCAAGAATTATGTTAGGAATTAAAACCCATGTGTTTTAAAGTATTTAATTAGAGGTGAATGAACTTAAATTCGTAAATTTGTCTTTGTTACCACTATTAATTTACAAATTCAATAAATAATAAGTTTTCATAGTTAGCATAAATTACTTCGTTTTTCCCAGTGTGTTTTGAGATTTATTTCGAAAGCTATGTTTGTGTGTGTGTGTGTGTGTGTGTGTGTGTGCTCTGTTTTTTGAGCGAACGTTATAAATTGATAGAAAAATGCATTATTTCGATTCTAGTCCGTCGTTGAAAACCCGTTATGTTGCTCTAGTACTTCAATGGCCAACTTTTTACACACAAAGCGTCAATTGTTTACCCATCCAAGATCAGATGCACCATAAAACTCAAGCCCCTTTACTAACTTTCTACGCGAATAGTCACTTGGCATTCCTTAAAAGCCTTTTTAACAAAAAAAATATAGACATAATAAAATTTTTAAATAATTTAGGTATTGTATGTAAATTAATATATACTACAAAACCCATAAACATTACCTACTATTAATAAGACTTTTGAGCCAGTTTGGATTTCGCTTGTCTTTCAATGTATGCTGTTAAATTTGTTACTGAGAACAGTAACGAATTCCGCAAATTTGAATCAGTCATTCTCAACCTTTTTTTATTTTAATAAATTTCATGGATTAAAAGGCTTGTTTACATCTGTATGTCGTTCCGAAATGACAGATAATGTTTTGCAAATATTTTTAGTTCTGGTAAATGTTCATAGGGTAATGAACGCCAGAAATTAATCATGTCAGAAGTATTGTGATCTGAAAAAAAATCACATATAATTTCATTTTCAATAGTGAATTTCGTTCACTTAGTGAAAACGGATTTAGAAATACGAGAATGCAGTTTTCTTCTTTAGTCAAATCATGGAAATTGCTTTCAAATGACCCTTGCAAAAACTTTATTCTTTCAATATATTTGGTCCAATTTTATTTTTAGCAGCATATTTATTCATCTCTTTCAAGTGTGGAAATGGATTCAAATCTTGTTTTTCTAACTGAGAGATGAACAGTTTTAATTTCATCTGTAATATTATAGAAGTAAGTGTTTGTCTGTTTCCTTTCTTCGCGCAAAGTACTTTTGAATTTATGACACTTACAGTAATGGGATTTGGTACACAGGTAGTCTGAATTGTTTGCAATTTTCGGGTATTGGAGAATTTTAAAATTCAATATAGAACATTGTAAACTGCGGGAAATTTCACATTAGATCGATACCCAAAAAATAATTTTCTTTAAATAAATTAAATTTTTAATTAAATATCTATTATATTTGCAAGAGGTTGTGACATCACGCCGAATTCCCATTTGGTATGCGAAGCAAAGTAACACCACCGACAACTGCGTTATGGCTGTTATCCAATAGGCTACACATTTCCATTTGATTTGCTAAGCAAACTAATTGCCGCACAAAAGCAACTAGCACGGGCAACGCCGAATTAGCTACGAAGTGGTTACTTTTAAATAAATTGAGACAATTTACTAAGCTATTTATTTATTTACTATTAACTTATAGTTTCGAATTTTGATCATTAAGACGGCTAAAAGCATCAACTGAAAATGCCAAATCAAATAGCCTTGTGTTATCAAATAATAGGGTTCTTTTATCAGGTAGTTCAATTTTCGGTTTAAAAAAATTATAAACAGCATTTTGTAATTTCTAAAAATCTACTCAGAACCTGTCCTGTATAAAACCAGCTCAATTCACAATAAAGTAGGATTTTACTATATTCCAAACCTAACAATATGGTCTGCATTCTTGTGTGTTTAATGCTCTTGCTCAAAATTTATTCATGTGTTTCACAACCGGTAACATAAGGTGCTGCATTTCTAAACTTTTCCACAGTGTTCCTCATCGTGAATAATAATTTGATATTTTAGTACAAGAAGATTAAAAATATTTTCAAGCAAAGTTGTAGTGCCGTTAACTTTACCTCTTTGACAGCACTCCGTCAATATACACATTAATGAGTTTACTATACACTAATTTTATATTTTCTAAGTATGACTTTACAATTTTAAATGTGTCTGGACCAATTGTTTTACCATACAATGACTCCAGACTGGTAAGTTCTGGACAGAATTTAAAACTATAAACAAATTCTCCTATAAAAATGCCTAACTGGGCTACATCAAATATGTCCGTTGATTCTTCCAAAACTAGAGAAAAGAAAGTTCAAGAACGGACTAGGTCTTCCAGTTACTGATATACATCCTTATAGAGTTCCGCGATACGTCTCCTAACTGTCTGCTTTGATATAGCAATTTCGTTTGCTTTTCTTTCAATAGCTTTATTACCAAGATAGCAAGAAAATATTTGGATACAAGGTTTAACAATGTCTCCTCCGTTAGAAAAAGTTTCTGTTTTTCGCAAATGCTAAAGCAATTTCAAAGGACTTTTTTTGTCATCTCCAAGTCTTCACAACTTACTTTATCAAAAAATATTTAGTCCTCTGATTTCTTCCTTTTTCTTAATCGCGTAGTCTTATTCTAACTGAATCCCAAAAACGAGCTTCATTTTTCCTTCTATGTTAGTTGTGATTTATTGTGTCAATATGTCTTTTATTATGTAAAAGATTATTTTCACAAAAGATTATTTTCACAAAAACAATGCAAAAAGGATTTCCTGATGGACTTGCAAATATGTCAACATATAACAGGATGAACTTGCAAATTTGTCTACATATAACAGGATGGACTTGCAAATATGTAACTGATTAAAAACTCATTTTTCCCAATATTCATTAAATTCACGCTTACTATCACTTCCTGCGTTTCTTTTTCACTATGATAGATAACAGGAATGTAAAAACACAAATAAAACTATATAATTTAAGAGTCTAAAGGTTAAAAAAGAACAAATATATCACTAGCATGTATACCGTATCACACAGAATATGAATTATAAAATGTTAAAAAAAATTGTGACGAGCTGATGAGAACGAAGGCTGTATGACTTGAACTTAGAGCACTCTGGTGTTGAAAATATGATGATAGGTACAGTTTTATCGCCTACTACAAAAGAATAAGGAGGCGCAAGGATGCAATGCGCCACTTACAATCTTTCAATGCGCCACGTTTTGCGCATGCTCCACTGTTTCGCCACCCCTACTAAGATACGACGTTAATTAAAATATACCAAGTTAATTATCGATTTTAGTCCATAATTTTTTTCTACAAGGCGTGTGGGATACTAACTCATTTGTACACGTCATTTCACCGTGTTTTTGTGGAACTCCGCTAATAGATAACATTTTTTAAATTTCTATTTGATTACTTATTGTAATTTTGGTATAATTAACAAAAGTTTAATGTAACAAACACAAAATGATTTGAAATTTCCAAAATTTCTCAAAGAAGTATCAAGGGATATTTTTTCCTGAAACTAACTACCACGCAAATTTGCGAGAAAATGTTTTTAAATTAATAGACAAAACATTGCTTCTACTTTCAAATGCCCTCTCGAAACACCGCTGTGGAAAAAAAAATTGATTTGTCTAAACTTAAAAATTAATTTTTTTTTTCATATCGATATATTGATTGCGGTGTCAATTTTAATTTTATTAGTCTCTAAAGTTTTCCATGCAATTAAATATTGTCTAACTAAATTATAACGCCTTTTTTTTTTGCAGGAACCATTGAATCATCCCCTAGATTAAACACAATCAAGACTTTGTAACAACACTAGACATTTATCTTCCTATTGTTTTTTGAACTGATGTCTGGAGAAGAAGGGCCTTCAAACCAGGTGCTCCAGGGAAATTTCACACTTCGCTGTCACTAATAACACGTTTAATTGAACATTTTTCGTTCAAATTAATAAAATTTCAATGTAGCATTAGCTTGTAGGTATATTAATTAATGTATCACTGGAAAAAACACGGGTTATTGGCCACGGTTCAGTATTACCCCCTTAAAAAGTACGACATCACATAATTTTTAAACACTGCCAGATGACATGTTAACACCTATGAGCTGAAATCCCACTCTTTAAACCAAGACACTTTTTAGACGGAGATTTAGACGGATAGAAGAGTAACGAATCCAATCGATTACCTTCGGTGCAGAAAGGGGTTTAGTACACCCTAAGTGTTAAAGAACCTCAAATGTCCAAAAATTAGCTCGATTTAGAAGTTTGATTAGTGAGGTTCGGGCCCACGTGCTACATTGTTATCTGACCATGGTTCAAAATTTCTAGGAGATTGTCCTCTGATTTTTCATATAAAGATTGAAAACGGACCATAACCATTTGGCCATTGTGTAGATAAGATACGATGTTAGTTAAAATGCCTACATCTCCGTGTTAATACTTTGTCATTTGACAGCGGTTCAAAATTACGAAGATCTGTCTTAGGATCTCATAAATTCAAACTGGATCCCGGAGCATCGCCAATAGACTGATGTATATCTCCCCCACCCTTCTAGTGCGACTCTGATTTAAATATTAACCACCCTTTTACTGGTTTTGATCGATCAAGTGTCATTTATGGTTTCTGAGTTCTTTCTTGCTTTGTTTTCTGGTGAAGTCTGCATATTTGAACCATGGTCAATCTCAGAGGTCACACAAGACACCCTCCAAACTTCCATAACACCACGCCAACATGAGGACATTTGAGGCCAAGACAGATTTATTGCCACCTATTCCTTTGAATACAGCGGTCCTTGGTTGGATTCGAACTCGAAACACTTAAATTGCTAAACCATTCCTCTTTCAACAGGGAACCACTACATTACAAACTAAGTAATAAACTGGTTGCATTTGAATGTGCTCTTTCACATATCCAAACGTCGCTCTTGAAAATATATCAGCAAAAGATCTACTTGTCAATGATAAATTTTGAATACCAACCATCCAAACAACAGCTTCTAACGCAATTGAATATTTGTTGATATGAACTCAAGAATTAAGTTAGGAATTGCACCCATGTCTTTCAAAGAATTTCACTATCGGTGCCTGAATTTAAATTCGCAAATTGGTACTTATTACCACTATATGTTTACAAATTCAATAAATAAGAAGTTTTCGTACTTTCTAAAATTTAGTACTTCTTTAAATACATTTCAAAAAGATGCTTGCTCTGTTTGGGCGAACATTATAATAAGTTTAAAAACAGATTATTTTGACTTCAGTCTTCATTATATGTTTATAATGTGGAGTACAGTCTTATCATTTTAACTCGTCATCTGATCGTATTTTTATAGAATTTCTGGAATGGATAGCAGTATTTTAATTCCTATTTGAAGTATTGAAATACTCTGGAAAAGTTAATTCCCGGGATAGCGAATCTCGAGATAAATTTGGTATACACATTAAAAGTTATATGGAGGGGAAATTTCCAAAATTTCTCAATGGAAGATGTGTGTTTTCAAATGTGGTGGAAAATCTCATCAAAGCTAGATTGTGAATACGCCTTTTAATTAACGTCGTACTAGAGGAATACAGCGGGCTATGGAAGACGGTCCGGATGAATCCCCTAGTACAAAGATCCAATGACAACACCACATAATTTTGAACCACGGTCATATGACGATGTACCATCTAAGTTGGCCCCCGAATTCAAAACTGCAACACCAACCCAACGGGAATACTTTTGGCCACTGCAGATTTAAGGTGCGTCAACAGAATATACACCATGCGCATACAAACATCCACGGAATGAGCCGTGTTCGAACCAGGAACTTTCTCATATAAAATTCACTATGGCTCCCGTACCGTCTGTTCTTACATTTTGCTTGGACATGTCATCTCTTTGGCACGGGAGTGTGTGTTGTTAGTTTGTTAGTTAGTACCGTCCACAGTAGCCTGTTGTTGTTACACCAGTGCGATTTAATTTAAATGCCAAACACCCTTTCATTGCTTTTTAAGAATCAACTGTTATTCACTCATACTCATAAATTAAGATTATTTCAGAATGACACGGTAAATGTGTACTAGAGGAAACATTCACCCTTGAGGATATTCACACATTGTGATATGACAGTCACATCAAATATTTTTTTGCCCTAAACGCAGGGAAACACAACCTGCAAGGTATTTGTCTTAACGTCCAGTCTCCTAACAAATCCGCCGACCAACCGGTATAGTGGTTAAGGTGTTAGCCTCTAGATCGGAGGGTTCCTGGTTCGAATCCGGGTCCGGGCATGGATGTTTGTAAACGTATGGTGTAGAGGCGACTGGTGCACCTTAAATCTGTCGTGTCCGAAAGTCCTCACGTTGGGTTGGCGTGGAAGTTTGGAGAGTGGGGTGCCAGCTGAGGTGTTGCTTCGTCATCACCCCTCGATTCCGGGAAAATGGAACGGATGCGCTTTCACCCTTCACCCCATAGGTTTGATATCTGAAGTGGCGCCACGTTACTCGGCCAATAGAAGGATTGATCCCCTGGCAAGGTCGGGGTTTAGCACCCTGAATATTGGGGGAAGATCAGACGGAAAGAACGACAGAGAAACGCCAACGCTAAAAAAAAAAGAGACGGAGGTTTTTTCGGTTGTGGCCAGCAATTTCCAAAAATATGGCAACTCTACAATAACATGATGTAACATCGACGAATTACATGAATAAAAAACAAACGAAGTTACCAAACAGAATACGCGGCTGCCTTTACTGTGTCGTTCACTAATAAAAGGAAATCTTTAGATTCCAGAAGGAAGGAATCATCTGATTCCAAAAGAAGGAACCTGCATATACCGATGCCTTACTTCAACCTGGTGGTCACCATATATAAAGGTATGTCCGTATTTCTATCCGATACCGATTGAAAACTCCACTTATTCTGATAGAACCTGAGGTCAAAACTGGATATTGGTATCCAAATCAAAATTGGGTACAATAACCATTACACACGTATTCTCAGGAATAACATGCTTGTGCTTCAAGTTGAAATAAGCCACCAGACGGCGCTGACAGAACATCAGAAGGAACAGAGCAATCAATGGACTGTATAAAAGAAATCGTTGCGGTGAAACAGTGTAGTCCACAACCGGCGTATAAGCCTAACATTGCCATAACCGAATAGCTATGACTCAGAGAACACATCTGGACGATTTTTTAATTGGACGCATTATCGGGTGTTTGGATTGTGGGTGCACGCAGATGGAAGTATACGAAAAAATAGATATCGCGCAGTGTTATATAAAGGCTTTGGAAGCGGTTCCATTAGGATGGAAATGTAGATAGACGTTTTAGAACAGGTCGGCCCCGGGTTACAGCGGTACAAGAAGACCGATATTTAGCAATACCTGTCAAAAGAAGCAGGCATAGTATATCATCAGAACTGTCACGACAGCTGTCGGCAGCCACTGGTACCACAGTCTCGAGTCATACCGCGAAAATACATTTTGAACTATGTGGCCTATATGTCTTACACTGTATGTCCGCAGGCTCGTCAGATGTGTTCCACTCGCGGCACCTCACTGCTGTGTGCCTGGTGCAGTGAAAATGTTAACTGGACACTTTCACAGTGGGGCTGTGTGCTTTTTCCCGACGAATACCGGTTTTCAATGCAATTGTACTCACGTCGTATCTTCATATGCAGATTATAAGGGGCCCGATACAACCAAGAACACAAATCATTTAAAACGACTGTTACGATGGTGCTGGACTTCTTGTTTGGGGTGTTATTATCCTGGGTTCTCGAACAGATCTGCATGTCCAAACAGGAGCCACGACAGGCTCAATTTATTGGAAAATCATTCTGCAACATGTCAACGCCCGTTCTCACCATGTAAACATCGTGAACAATTACCTTGAAGAGGATATCATCAATTTGGAATGAACTGCATTTTCCTCAATTTGAACGCAAATGAGCATGCATGACTCTTGCTCGACCGTCGAATTGCAGCCTGTAATCCACCTACTTAGTCGGAGAGTATTGATTGATGCGTGGTATGGACTACCCCAACAGCATGGCAAGACGTTCTACTGACTGTATTGTAGCACATGGCACACATACAACCTAATAACATCCGTATCAACCGTATTCACTTTTCTTGTTTTCTACAGTGCGATTTTAATTCAAATACTAACCACATTTTTACTGGTATTGATCAATCAACTGTAACATATCATTTTGGAATTCATTCTTGAGATTTGTTTTTGGTGCAGTTAGTACTCTTGAACCATGGTCAGATGACGAGGTCACTTCTGAGCTGCCAGCCCACTCTTCAAACTTTGACACTACGCCTCCATGCGGAAATTTAATGCCAAGAGAGACGTGTACCTTTTGTTGGATTCGAACCCGGAACCCATAAATTTCTAATGTATTATACTAATCTTCCGACCGGTATATCGCGACCCAACAAATAACCCATTGTTTTGCTCTAGTGCAATTTTATTTCAAAATACCAATTACCAACCCCACAATTTCAGTAATACATTGGCGGTATTTGAATGCTCTCTCTTACAAACCCAGATGGCGGTTTTGAAAATATATTAGCAAGTGATCTCAACTTTGCAAAGATAACTTTTCAATACCAACCATCCATACTATAGCTTTAATGCTATTGAATATTTGTTGCATTTCACTAGAGGTGCATGAACTTAAATTTTTAAATTGGTATTTATTACCACTATATATTTACAAATTCAATAAATAATAAGTTTTTGTATGTTTCATTAATTGATTTGTGACCGTAATAGTAGTTATGAATTCCGGAACTACGTTTGCCCTGTGTTTGGGTAAACGTTTAAAAATGTTTAAAGTAGGTTATTTATACCTTAGTGTGCATATTTTGTTTATGCAAGTAGTTACAGTTACTAGCACATTTGATCACGTCATCTCATCTTTTAATTTTTTATGTGAGAAGGCGTGTTGCTGTTTGACAGCAGATTTTTAATTTATATTTGATATCTCTCTATTGTCATACTCTACTTTACCTTTGTAAAAGATCATTTTGGTGTACAAATAGTTTAATGGAGCAAAAAAAAAGAAAATGTATGTAAAATCCTATTATTATGAACACTAGACTTCTACCTGGGGACAAAGTGTCTTCGATCCAAGTGCCTCCATGGAAAATTAACTTGTTTAATGAAAACCTTTTCATAATGGTCAGCTGTTTGGATGTTGATGGTTGACAGAGAACGACCTATAGTTACTAAAATAGTTGTTTGGACCTATGTACTGGAACCATTCTAAATTTATTGGCAGATTCAAAGGACGTTAAAATATATTTTATCGGAAATTCCATTTTGCTGAAAACCACTCCAGTACGAAAATAATTAAAACTATGTACATACCAACCTCAATTTTTCTGGCACGTAAAAAGGGCTTTTATTTTTTAGACTGCGGCCGGTACATCCCGAAATGTACCTTTACAGTTATAAGAATTGCGAAAAGATAGAATTTAGCTTACGATCGGTACAGCCAGTTGTACATTGAATATTATAAGAATGACGTTAGTTATGACTGAAACCTTAGTCAAAAGTTTAGATCTGCATATTTCGATTATCATCCCCAAAAGGTACTTAGTGGGGTGCCAGCTCGGATGTTACGTCGTTGACTGACCTTGGTTCCTAGTAACGTGTTGTTGACCTCGAATCTTTCCCTTGGGCCCCGTACACATGAGGTGCGTAAAACACCCGCTAGACATGGCTCTATGAAATAATATCCTATCCGTAGAAAAAATTTCAACCGCACTTTGGAGCATTTTTTACTATTTGAGTTCAAGAGAAAATCACCCTCTTCATACCACGTACCCAAAGGGTATCGACAGTTGGTGCTCCTACCATTGTGCTGCAAGTTGGGGGAAAGAAGGTGATTACAAACAAGATAGATATCCACTATCTTACTAAAACATATTAATCCTATTTACTCGCAACTAACAACTCCAGAAATGCTGGAAGATCTAAAAACAACAATAAATGTTTACTTTCACTGATCTGGAAAACGTTCACCAATGACAAAATTTTCAGGTGCAGATTCTGTAAAACTTTCTGTTTTTGGTGCCGTTATCCATTTTAACTGTGGATATAATCCTGAATTGGAAATCATGAGGCGGATGGGATCAGTCCTGGACATTTCATGGTTAATGGCATACAAAAAATAGATAAACAAAAAGAATTTGTGAAAGCGTACAACAATATACACCGTTGCAGAAACATAGAAGGAAGTACTTGCGAGGGGACAGAAAAATAAAAGAAGACAATCAAATTGAAAAAAAAAGGAACAACTTATGTTTCTGGAGGGTTGAAGCTATGGTTGGGTAATATTTTTTATTAATTTGATTACAATATATCATTTCGTAAACATGTTTCCAAAACTTATAACTTAATTTCTGGAGAACTGTGTTTTGGTTATAAGAAGCTGTGTTACAAACGTGATAACTTCACAATGGTATCTACTGTTAAATTATTATTTTTGCATCATTAAAACGTATTATGTTACATTGTCAAGACAGTAAATTTTATTTGATTTCTAAATTTTAGATTCCTGGGAAAATGTTGATTATTTAACACATCCTTGATACTAAAATTGTAAAAAAAACTATTTCTTCTAGCATCTTAATGGAGACTCAAAACGTGAAGAATAATATTAAGAATAGTTTCCAAAAGGAATCGTCTTTGTGAACAAATGAGAAATTGTGATATCACGTAAAGAAATACATGATACCTCGTAAAGAAATACATGATAATTAGTTCATTATATCTTTATTAGGCAATACATTATTTGCACAATCTGATTTTTTCTCCCAGAAATGATTTTAAGCCAACACCAATTACACTACTGTGTGCGTTTTCAAAAAACGCTGCAGAAAAAAACTAGATTTTGTGTTTAGAGTATCAAAAATAATGTCTGTAATTTCACACCGAAATATTTGTAATCAATCAATTGCACCCAATGAGGTGTCAATTTTTTTTCAATTTGAATAGAAATTGAACTACTTTTATTTTTATAAGCGTTTCTTTTAAGTTCTCCCTGATATCATAGAATTACATGCAACCGTTTTGATGCCTTTTCTTAAACTATAAACTGCATCCCCTTGATAACCAGACGCTCAACATTTTGTTTTATCACTATAAGTTTATTTTTATCTTGTAGTATGAACTCATGACTGATATTTATGGACAAAAGTCCTTCGACCCATGTGCTCCAAGGAAATTTCACTCTTCGTTGTAACGGATAACACGTTAAATGAAGCATTTGTCATTTCAAAAAATGTAATTTCAATATAGCAATAGCTGATAGATATTTTAACCAATGTATCACAGGACCAACACAACGGTCTATTGTCGACAATTCGGGAATATCGAAGGGAAAGAGCCGAGAGAGGACGACACCATATAATTGTGAACCACGGTCAAATGACATAGCAACACCAGATTTGGCATCCCATTCTTGAAACTTCCACACCACGTACAATGTGAATAGCTAAAGGCAGATGGAAGACTAACGGATTAACAACCCGCGGGTTGTGAGTTCGAATCCAACTGACGAATGTCGTGTGTACAAAGGGGTTTAGTACACCTTAAATATCAAATAACATCAAATGTCCTGAAATTAGCTTGGTATAGAAGTATGGACAGTGATGTGAAACCTCGGGATCATGGATAAAAATTACGTGGTGTTGCCCTCGGTTCTTTCCCATAAATATTGATGAGGGACCGTCACCAATTGCCCCTTGTACAGCTAAGGAACGACGTTAGTTGAAATACCTATACATCCGTGTAAGTACTTAGTCATTTGACAGTGGTTCAAAATTACGGGATCTGTCTTAGGAACAAATAAATTCATGATGTTATTGGTAATTTTTAATTAACGTCGTACTAGGTCAACACAACGGGCTATGGAAGACGATCCGGTTAAATCCCATAAAGGAAAGATCCGAGTGCACCACATAATTTTGAACCAATGTCAGATGACGAGGTAACATATAAGCTGGCAACAACAGTTTCCAAACTTACACACCAACCCAACGTGGGGGCTTTTGGCCACGACAGATTTAAGGTGCACCAACACCATACGCTTACAAACAACCATGCCCTGACCGGGTTCGAACCAGGAACTTTCCGATCTAAAATTCATGATGGATCGCATACCGTCTGTATTCCAACATTCTGGGTAGACATGTTACCTCGGTGGCATTCTCTTCTCATCCAACCACACGTATTTAAACTAGTACAGTGTCTTATGACACTAGTCACGGGTAATTGGTAATTATTTGTAAACGTCGTACTAGAGCAACACAACGAGCTGTTGACGACGGTTCGGTAATGGTAATGGTAATTTTTAGTTAACGTCGTACTAGAGCAACACAACGGGCTATTGACGACGGTCCGGAATCAGTCACTTAAGGGAAAGATTCGAGGACAACACCTCGTAATTTTGAACCACGTTCAGATGACGAAGCAACACCTGAGCTGGCACCCCACTCTCCAAACGTCCACGCCAACCCAACGTGAGGACTTTCGACCACGACAGATTTAAGGTGCACCAGCCGCCTCTACACCATACGTTTACAAACATCCACGCCCGGACCCGGATTCGAACCAGGAACCTTCCGATCTAGAGGCTAACACCTTAACCACTATACCGGTTGGTCGGCCGACGACGGTTCGGAATCAATCCCTTCATGGAAAGATACGAGGACCACACTTCGTAATTTTGTACCACGGTTAGATGACGAAGCAACACCTGAGCTGGCACCCCATTATTCAAACTTCCACGAAGCCGACCAACCGGTATAGTGGTTAAAGTGTGGACCTCTAAGTTGGATGGTTCCTGGTTCGAATCCTGGTCTGGCCATGGATGTTTGAAATCGTATGGTGTAGTTGCGACTTGTTCACTTTAAATCTGTCGTGATCGAAAGCCCCCACGTTGTGTTGGTATGGACGTTTGGAAACTGTTGTGCCAGCTTATATGTTACCTCGTTATCTGACCTAGGTTCAAAATTTTGTCGTGCCTTCGGATCTTTCCTTTAGGGGATTGAACCGGGATCGTCGTCAGTAACAAGTTGCAATAATGTTGCTCTAGTGCGACTTAATTAAAAATTACCAACTACCAATTACCATTCAAAATTCCATGCCACGTCAACATGAGGAAATTTAAAGACAAAACAGATTTAACATCACTAGTCCTCTTTGCACACGGGTATCTTTTGTTGGATTTGAACTCGGAACCCATAAATTTGTAATATGCTAATCTTCCGCAATTTTATTTAAAAATTACCAATTACCATCCCCACAATTTCAGTAAAACGTTGGCGGTATTTGAATGCGCTGTCTTACAAAAACAGATGTCGCTATTGAAAATATATTAGCAAGCGATATCAAAACTTTAAAAAGATAATTTTTCAATAAAAACCATGCGTACTATAGCTTTTCACGGAATTGAATACTTGTTGCATTTCACTATAGGTGCCTGAACTTAAATTTACAAATTGGAATTTATTACCACTATATATTTAGAAATTCAATAAATAATAAGTTTTTGTAAATTTTTGATTATTAACCTTTGATATTTTATATGAAGTGTGTCTTCCGGAACTATGTTTGCTCTGTGTTTGGGTAAACATTTAAAAATTTTTAAATTAGGTTATTTAAAATTTAGTTCCTATTGTGTTTATGCTAGATGTTGGGGATATTAACACGTTTGACAGCGTCAACTCACCTTGTTTTATATGTGAGAAGGCGTGTTGCTGTTGGATAGCCGATTTTTAATTTCTATTTGATTTCTCTTTATTGTCATACTCAATTTTACCTCCGTAAAAAATACATCCCAGGAAATCAGATCAAAGATAGTTTTGGTATACCAAAACCAGAATAATGGAGAAACACGAAAATGTACTTAAAATCCTGTTATGAAAACTAGACTTCTTCATGGAGACAAAGTGTCTTCGACCCAAGTTCTCCATGGAATATTAATTCGTTTAATGAAAAACTTTTCATAAGAGTCAGCTGTTTCGATGTGTCTGGTTGTTAGAGAACGACCTATTTTAATCAAATTTCCACACCAACACAGCGTGAGGACTTTCGGCCACAACACATTTAAGGTGCACCTCCAACCGCCTCTACACCATACGCTAACAAACAACCATACCCTGACCCGAATTCGAACCAGAAGCTTTCCGATCTAAAGGGTAACACATTTTCTACTATGACGGTTTGTTGGCCTACGAGGCACGGGTAATGGTAGTGGTAATTTTTGTTTAACGTCGTACTAGAGCAACACAACGGGCTATTGACGACGGTCCGGGATCAGTCCCTTTAGGGAAAGAGCCGAGGACAACACCTCGTAATTGTGAACCACGGTCAGATGACGAAGCAACACCTGAGCTGGCACTCCACTCTCCAAACTTCAACGCCAACCCAACGTGAGGACTTTCGGCCACGACAGATTTAAGGTGCGCCAGCCGCCTCTACACCATACGTTTACAAACATCCATGTCCGAACCCGGATTCGAACCAGGAACCTTCCGATCTAGAGGCTAACACCTTAACCACTATACCGGTTGGTCGGCTAATACTAGGCACGGGAATGTGTTGTTAAAGTAAGATAATTTTAATTATCGTGGTTCTACAGCAACACAACGTGCTATTGACGACGATCCGGGATTAATCCTTTAAGGTAATGATCCGAGTACACCACCACGTAGTTTTTAACCATGGTCATACGACGAGGGCCGACCAACCGGTATAGTGGTTAAGGTGTTAGCCTCTAGATCGGAAGGTTCCTGGTACGAATCCGGATCCGGGCATGGATGTTTGTAAACGTATGGTGTAGAGGCGGCTGGTGCACCTTAAATCTGTCGTGGCCGAAAGTCCTCACGTTAGGTTGGCGTGGAAGTTTGGAGAGTGGGGTGCCAGCTCAGGTGTTGCTTCGTCATCTGACCGTGGTTCAAAATTACGAGGTGTTGTCCTCGGATCTTTCCCTTAAGGGACTGATCCCAGACCGTCGTCAATAGCCCGTTGTGTTGCTCTAGTACGACGTTAACTAAAATTACCATTACCTCCATGTACACGGGTATCTATTGTTGGATTCGAGCTCGGAAAACATAAAATGCTAATATGCTAATCTTCCGACCGGGATGCCGCGACACCAAAATTCTCCTATGTGTTGCATAGTACTATTTTAGTTACAAATTACCGATATTACCGTTACCACAATTTCAGTAATACGTTGGCGTTTTTTGAATGTGCTCTCTTACAAACCCAGGTGGCTCTATTGAAAATATATTAGCAAGCAATCTCAAAAGTTGTCAAAGAAAATTTTTCAATACCTACCGTACAACAGCTTTAGACGCATTAAAATATTTGTTTCATTTCACTAGAAGTGCCTGAATTTAAATTCGCAAATTGGTATTTAGTACCACTATATACTCACAACTTCAATATATAATAAGTTTTCATAATTTTTAAAATTTAATTTTAATGCAATTATTCTCAACTGAATGGTCCAGGAATAATGTTTGCTGCAAATGGGTAAACATTTAAGAATGATAAATTATACTTTATTTTGACTTTGGTGCTTAACTTCTTTTATGTGTTGTTAAGCAGGTACTAACTCATTTTACTTAGTGATGTCAACGTGTTTTTCTGGTCTCATGACGTAGTGCTGTTCGGTATCCGAATTTTAATTTCAATGTGATTTCTTATTGTCACTCTACGTCAACTCTGGAAAAGGTAACTCTCAGGAAAGCACATTAAATACAATTTTGGTGTACACAACATAATTTTAAAGGAACGTAAACCAAAATGTTTAAAATTTCCAAAATTTCTCAAAGTATGAAAACAGCAGTTACTTTCTGAAACTAACTGTCACCCAAAACTGAGAGAATATTTTTTCAAATCATCATCGAAATTACTGTCTTTAAATGAGCTTTTTCAAAAAGTAGCTCATCGATCAAAATATATATATATATATATATATAATTTGTTTTCATTTGTGTCTTTTAATTTATTTCTTCCTGTAATAAACCAGTTGGCTACTGCCATTGGAATGCCTTTACTTACAGTATAAACTACGTCACCTTGATAACAACGACGCTCAAGGCTTTGTTACATCACTAGAGGCTTATCTGAATATTGTAATTTGAACTCCTAACATATGACTCGAGACAAAGGGCCTTCGAACCAGGTGCTCCATCGAAAATTAACCCTTCGTTGTCATAGCTAACACGTTTAATAAAATATTTGTCATTCTTATCAATTGAAATTTAGTGTAGCAATAACTCGTGGATATTTTTATTAACGCATCAGTGGAGTACCAGAACGGTCTATTAGCGACGGTTCGGAATCATTCCCTGAAGGGAAAGAGCCAATGACGACACCAAGTAATTGTGAACCATAGTCAGATGACAAAGCAACAACAGACCTGGCAACCCACTCTTTAAACTTCCACACCACGCGAACGTGAATAGCGATTGCCGGATGGAAGGTTAACGGATTCACAACCCGTGTAATGTGTGTACGAATCTAACCAAAGACTGTCGTGATCAAAGGGGTTTAGTGCACCTTAAATATCTAATGGCCTCAAATGTCCTGAAATGAGCTCGGTATAGAAGTTTGGTTCATAAGGTTTAGAAGTTTGGTCTCATCTGCAACCTCAATATCTGATCATGGTTTATCATGAAATCGTGTATCGAAATGACGTTTACCATGACAAAAAATAACGTGGTGTCATCCTGGTATATTTACCACAAAGATTGATAGCGGATCTTCACCATTTGCTCTTCGTGTAACTAAAATGCAACGTTAGTTAAAATAACTCAACATCCATGTAATACTTCGTCATTTGAACGTGGTTCAAAGTTAAGAAGAACTAACTGTCTTAGGATCTAATATATTCAAATTGGATACCGGAGCATCGCCAATAGACTGTTGTGTTTCTTCCCAATGCTCTTTTAATTTAATTACTAACTAACGTCTCTTTAATTTGAGGGACTGATCCCGGATCGTCGTCAATAGCCCATTGTGTTGCTCTAGTACGACGTTAACTAAAATTACCAATTACCTCTTTAACTTGTTTTGATCGATCAAGTGTCAATAATCGTTTTAGAATACATTCTTGTTTATTTGTGGTGTTGTTCTACATTTAACTATGGTCAATTTGCGAGGTCACACCTGACACCCTTCAAACATCCACATTACGCCAACATGAGGAATTTTGAGACATGATAGTTTTAATGGCACCATCTCCCTTTGAACACGGCAGTCTTTGGAACGCGAACTCGGAACACTGGAATTGTTAAACAGTTTCTCTTCCAACCGGGATACCACTACGCTACTAATTGAGTAATAACTGGCGGTATGTGTTTGTACCCTCTTAAAAACCCAGATGATGCTCTTCAAAATATATCAGCAAGTGATCTCAACTTGTCCAACATAATTTTTCAATACCAAATATCCATAGAATAACCTTTGATGCAATTGAAGGTTTTTGACATAAATAACAAGGATTATATATATATATATATATATATATATTTGGAATAGCAACTATGTATTTTCAATGCATTTGACTGAAGATGGTAGAACCTAATTTCAAAACTTAAATTCGTAAATATATAGATATTCATTATCACTATATGTTTACAAACTTAATAAATAAAAAAAGTTCTCTAATTTTGCCTAAAGTTGAATAGTCTTTATCTGCTTGTACAATTCTTAAAGCTTAGAGTCTAGACTTTCTAAGGAAGAATCACTTTCCAATGCTATGGGACAGAATGGAAGTCCACATACGTGATTTTTAACATATCGCACAGTTGTGCGATCTTTGGCACTAAGTTTATGCTTATAATCTAATGTGATAAATTTAAACGGATACTTGAAGCTACTTGCGATTTTATAGAGATGTATCCGTATTCACGAACTATAAAACCTTCTTGAGTTTGAAATCCATATCAAAATTTACAATTGCACAAATATTGAACATCGCAGGAATAGGAATGAACACTTTTGAGATACAAGTGAATATCACTTCCGAGCTCTCAGCGCTGTAATACGTCCTCCTCTGGGGTATTTTTCAGTTATAACAATCTAACAGCTCAAACAGATTGGGTACAGGTGTTGCCTTTCTGCGAACACACCTTCCCAAATAACCTTGTTATTGCATACCATTGGCAGATTTAGTTGTTTAACTTTTCTTGTCCACATTCACATTTTCATATCAGAAAACGCAGAGAGAAACTTACAACTCAACTTGAATCGTCCCTAATGTTTTTTTTTCCGCAAGCAGGACTTTTACACCTCAACTTTACATGAAGTCACATCTAAATCTCTGCACGTCCAAACTTAAAACGTCCATACTCATAGTGACGTCACACTTGGTGTTATCACTCATACGTAAAAAATCTTATAGATGTTATTAATAAAATTCGAAATACTACAACTCAACTCAACACCATACCATACCATGCCATGCCATGCCATGCCATGCCTAGAAAAATAGAAAATGTAAGTAGTTGTAGCCTCTTTGCGACCTGCGTCCCTACACGTGTACATCGACTCTTTCGCCTTAAAAATAATCTTTCTGAAAAAATTGGTAGTTAAGAACTCTGGTATATACTTAATGGATATCTAAGCTTCCGATTGACAACAATAGATGACTGTATAAACCTGTAATTCCTGTGGAATATATAATATTCAAAAGCGATTTAGAAGAAATATCGTCGACTCAATTTTATCGTAAAAGTAAGATCAGGACTGCGTCTAGCCAGTTCATCAGAACACTAACCCAATAGCATCGCTTGAGTAATTTCTAGTAAGTACATTGGATCTTTGCTTAAGTCACGTCTATCAGTTGTTGGTAACTCGCCGTCAATAATTTCGAAAGTTGTCACTGGCAAAGTTTCACATGTAAAGGAGCGCCTTCCCAATATTACCAAAATATGGTTTTGGACCATTTGTTGGCGCATCCAATGTTTCAAACAGATGCCTCAGAGTTAGTTCATTAAAATGCAGGAAACATATTACCCACAGCAGAAGTTTACCAAGATTCAATTCTAAAAACCGAATTACACCAGATTTCCATCCTGTATTAACAGATGTGCAGTCACAGCCAATTTTTAGATGCTGTGAAAGTTCTCTTGTCATCCCTTCAAAATATCCGATAATAGTCGCAGATATCTTGTTTGCGGTGCCAAATGATGGACTCAAATGAGTAATGTAACGTGAACCAGATTCTTCAATAAGAGATAAATCTTCCTCTTTTGCTTTTCTCGTGTATCTTTTAGTATCTACTCTCTCCTCTATCAATGTAGAATCTTTACGACCATCGAAATACAGCCCCTTCAACGATAATCCCTGAGCTGAGCTTTAAAACTTGAAATTTTAAATCCTTTCTAACTTTAGCCTTTTCCCTTCGCAGCTTGTTTTTGTGAACCACCAAATCTGAGTTGTTTCTAGTTATGAATCCGACATCGTGAGGAACACTTAAAGAAATTGTAGCCACAGCCCGGTCCGAGACTCCGAACCTGTTGGCAACCACAGCAGTTGAAAGGAGGCCAAGTCGCATTTGTGATGATTTAGATACAAACGGAGTTAGTTAATTGTTTGTACTTACGATCAGTAAGAGGGATTAAATGGTTCGATGTAGATAGTTTGTAAATGTCCAGATTTAAATCTACTTCAGATATATCTGCAGAGGAATGTGAACTGTCAACCCCCCTCCCATCCTTTCACTTCCTGTCAGATACAGGAATCATGAAAAGACGAGAAAAAGTGCACTTTTCTACAGAAGTAGCAAAATTTCAATTGCGATGAGGGAAGAAAAAGATATTATTCAATCGAAAAATATTTTACGCCTTTCTTATTGAACCCAGTGGGCATTTCTTCCAAACTATAACAATAGTAATATCAAAAATAACTATATTCCCTAAGCCGAGTAAAAATTGCCAAATTTTAACCAAATTTCTAAAATCCAAGAGCGATGTGGGGGCAGAAGATATTATCCAATCAAAAAAATATTTTACACCTTTCTTATTGAACCCAGTGGGCATTTCTTCCGAACTGTAACAATAGTAATATCAAAAATAACTATATTCCCTAAGCCGAGTAAAAATTGCCAAATTTTAACCAAATTTCTAAAATCCAAGAGCGATGTGGGGGCAGAAGATATTATCCAATCAAAAAAATATTTTACACCTTTCTTATTGAACCCAGTGGGCATTTCTTCCGAACTATAACAATAGTAATATCAAAAATAACTATATTCCCTAAGCCGAGTAAAAATTGCCAAATTTTAACCAAATTTCTAAAATCCAAGAGCGATGTGGGGGCAGAAGATATTATCCAATCAAAAAAATATTTTACACCTTTCTTATTGAACCCAGTGGGCATTTCTTCCGAACTGTAACAATAGTAATATCAAAAATAACTATATTCCCTAAGCCGAGTAAAAATTGCCAAATTTTAACCAAATTTCTAAAATCCAAGAGCGATGTGGGGGCAGAAGATATTATCCAATCAAAAAAATATTTTACACCTTTCTTATTGAACCCAGTGGGCATTTCTTCCGAACTATAACAATAGTAATATCAAAAATAACTATATTCCCTAAGCCGAGTAAAAATTGCCAAATTTTAACCAAATTTCTAAAATCCAAGAGCGATGTGGGGGCAGAAGATATTATCCAATCAAAAAAATATTTTACACCTTTCTTATTGAACCCAGTGGGCATTTCTTCCGAACTGTAACAATAGTAATATCAAAAATAACTATATTCCCTAAGCCGAGTAAAAATTGCCAAATTTTAACCAAATTTCTAAAATCCAAGTGCGATGTGGGGGCAGAAGATATTATCCAATCAAAAAAATATTTTACACTTTTCTTATTGAACCCAGTGGGCATTTCTTCCGAACTATAACAATAGTAATATCAAAAATAACTATATTCCCTAAGCCGAGTAAAAATTGCCAAATTTTAACCAAATTTCTAAAATCCAAGTGCGATGTGGGGGCAGAAGATATTATCCAATCAAAAAAATATTTTACACCGTGTTTATTGAACCCAGAGAGAACCCTTTCCGCACTATTAGAATAGCGATTTCGAAAAAAAGTGTTTTTCGGCCCACCTTACTGAGTTTCAAACTTCCACACCACTCAAACGTGATTAGCGATAGGCGGATGAAGTGTAACTCATTAAGAGGGGTCCGGGACTCAAAATTCTAAAACATTCAATTTTAAAGTTTTTGTTCTGAAACTTTTTTTGTAGGTATATATTGTGTGATTGTTGTTTTATGTAGGTATATATTTATGACGTTGAAACAGCAATGAGGAGGCTAAACAACAACAAATCAGCAGGACCTGATGGCATAAAAGCCGAGCTCTTTAAAATTAACGAAACGAAACTAAGCAAATCTATTCATGGCATGATCTGTAGTATATGGACACAAGAACAAATGCCCACTGAATGGGATGAAGGCTCTGTTTGTCCTATATACAAGAAAGGAGAGAAGCTAGATTGTGGTAACTACAGGGGAATTACCCTTCTAAATATAGCGTACAAGATCTTGTCCATAATTTTATTCAAACGATTGGAGACCTACACTTCAAAAATCATTGGAAGTTACCAATGCGGATGCCAGAAAGGGAAAACAACGACTGATCAATTACACACAATTAGGCAGATTTTGGAGAAAACCAAGAAGTATAACATTGACACCTACCACTTATTTATTGACTTTAAAGCTGCTTACGACAGCGTCAACCGAGAAAAACTACTCGAGGCCATGTTGGAATTTAACATCCCAAAGAAGCTGATCAGCCTCACAAGAATGACTCTCAAAAGAGAGTTTCGTGTAGAGTAAAAATCTCTTCAAGTCTCTCTGATCCATTCTTCACCGAAAAAGGCCTGAGACAAGGTGATTCTCTTTCTTGTCTGTTATTTAACATAGCTCTGGAAAAGGCCGTTAGAGACTCTGGTATCTACACAAATGGAACGATCCTGCAAAGAACTATCCAACTACTCGCTTTTGCCGATGATATTGACATAATTGGAAGAACGAAATGCTCAGTTATCGACGCTTTTGTAGCGCTTGAGAGTGCGGCAAAGGAGATGGGGCTCTTGATAAACGCAGACAAAACAAAGTTTTTGATAGCAACAAATAAAACTCCCGATCTATCCCCTTTTAAGATAATGACCTACTCCTTTGAAACTGTAACCCGCTTCAAGTATTTAGGAACCTTAATCTCAAGCCACAACGACCTGAAAATTGAAATAAATAGCAGAATTTTCATGGCTAACAGAAGTTTTTACGGCCTCAGAAACCAACTAAAATCCAGGTTCATCAGCGTAAAGACTAAACTAACCATTTATAAGACTTTAATCAGACCCATAGTCATGTATGGGAGTGAATGTTGGACCCTCAATAAAACCGAGGAGGAAAAACTACTAATTTTTGAAAGGAAGATCTTAAGAAAAATATTTGGACCTACTCAAGAGAACAACGTGAGAAGGATCCTTTACAACCACGAAATTTACAAAAAAATATGATAAATTCGGCGGGACCGACCTAGTGAGAACAATTAAAGCGTCACGCATCAGATGGCTGGGCCATCTCCTTAGAAATCCCGATGCTGACCCTACCAAAAAAGTGACTTTTTCCAAAATTGAAGGGACTAGAAGAAAGGGACGACCACCTACAAGATGGATTGATAACGTAGAGAGAGATCTCAAGTTTTTGGGAGTCAACCGATGGCGGGCGGTCGCACCAGACAGAGCCAGATGGAGGATTATCTGCGAGTCAGCCTTGGCCTGTAAAAGGCTGTTGTGCTCCTGAAGAAGAAGAAGATATATTGTGTTTTGCAATTAAAATAACTATTTTATAATTTCAAAACTTAATTTTTTTTATTAAAATTAAAAATTTGTCAACATTTTGATGTTGGGCAAAATTGACAGATCTTAAAATATTTTATAAGAAATCAATTTATTTTTGCAATAATTGACTTTTAAAAGTTCATATTATAAATCGTCTTCGTGATTTTAGGTTAAAAAAATTTTTCAAATATTTTTTTAATATTTTGTTCAAAAACTAAATAAAATTAATAGTTTACAAAGTAAGAAAAAAGATAAAAAAATATAATATGTATATATAAAAAATTGCTGAAGACAAATAAAAAATATATATTTGAAAAGTAAATGTAGAAAATTGCAATCATTTATGACAAGTAGTTTTTAAGTCAGATTTTTAGTATTGAAATTCCATTTAACACAAAAATAGAACAATTGCGTTTAAAAATTCCTTTGTTTTGCAGTTGTCATTTTTGTAAAAAGTTGAATATTTCCGGTTCTACTAATGGTAGAAACAAAATTTAGATGTAATTTTATCCAGAAATATCTATATTATGTTATAAGATAATAATCAAAATTCGATTCTTTTTTTCATATTTTGAGTCCAAGACCCCTTTAACAACGGCTGGGTTGTGAGTTAGAATCCAGCCGAAGACCGTCTCTTACAAGCATGGGGGGGGGTAGGATTAGTACACCTTAAATATCTAAAGGCCTCAAATGTCCTAAAAGTAGCTTGGTATATAATTTTGGACAGTTAGGTGCGGGCTCATGTGCGACCTCGTAATCAGACCAAGGTTCAAAATTACGTTGCGTTGTCGTCGGTTCTTTCCCATAAAGATTGATCGCGGACCGTTAGACCGTCATCAATTACACCTAACATGGCAAAGGCACGACGTAAGTTAAATTACCTACACATCCGTGTTAACACTTCGTCATTTGAACGTGGTTAAAAATTACGGGATCTGTCTTAGGAACAAATAAATTCATGATGTCAATTGGTAATTTTTTATTAACGTCGTACTAGATCAACACAACGTGCAAAAGACGACGATCCAGATAAAGACCCTAAGTAATAATTTGGTAATTTTTAATTAGCGTCATACTACACAGCAACACAACGGGATATCGACGACGGTCCAGGATCAATCCCTTAAGGGAGAGATCTGAGGACCACATTTCGTAATTTTGAACCACGGTTAGATGACGAAGCAACACCTGAGCTGGCACCCCACTCTTCAAACTTCCACACAGCCGACCAACCGGTATAGTAGTTAAAGTTTTGACCTCTGAATAGGAAGGTACCTGGTTCGAAACCTGGTGCGGGTATGGATGTTTGTAAGCGTATGATGTAGAGGCGGCTTGTACACCTTGAATCTGTCGTGGCCGAAAGTCCTCACGGTGGCTTGGTGTGGAGATAGGGGTGCCAGCTGAGAGGTTGTATCGTCATTTGCCCATGGTTCAAAATTACGCAGTGCTGTCCTGGGATCTTTCATTTAAGGGATTAAACCCGTACCTTCGTAAATAACAAGTTGCGATAATGTTGCTCTAATACGACGTTAATTACAAATTATCAATCATCATTCAAAAGTCCATACCACGTCAATATGAGGAAATTTATAGCCAAGGCAGATTTAACGTCACCAGTCCTCCTTGCACACGGGTATCTTTTCTTGCATTCGAACTCAGAACTCATAAATTTCTAATATGCTAATATTCCGACCGGTATATCCCGGCCCAACAAATAGCCCTTATTTTGCTCTAGTATATTTTATTTCAAAATTGCCAACTACCAACCTTATAATTTCAGTAATACCTTTGCGGCATTTGAAAGGTCGCTTTTGAAAATATATTAGCAAGCGATCTCAACTTGGCAAAGATAATTTTTCTATTCCAACGATCCATACTATAGCTTTTCATGGAATTGAATATTTGTTGCATTTCACTAGAGGTGCCTGAACTTAATTTCACAAATTGGTATTTATTACCACTATATATTTACAAATTCAATAAATAATATGTTTTTGTTATTCTTTTTAACTAAGCTTCCATAGTATGGTTTTTCATTTGTTCCCGAACTATGTTTGCCTTGTGTTTGGCTAAACATTTAAAAATTATTAAAGATAGTTATACTTTTTTCAGTTCCTGTTTTGTTTATGCTAGATGCTGGGGATATTAACACATTCGACCGCGTCACCTCATCTTGTTTTATTTGTGAGAAGGCGTGTTGCTGTTGGATAGCAGATTTTTTTATTTCCTTTTGATTTCTCTCTAATGTTATACTCTACTTTACCTCTGTAAGAGATACATTCCAGGAAATCAGGTCAAAGATCGTTTTGGTATACCAAAAAGCAGTTTAATGGAGCAAAAACGAAAATGTACGTAAAATTCTGTTATGAACACACCCGTCTTCCTTCCTGGACACAAGACTTCCACCTGGGGACAAAGTGTCTTCGACCCAAGTGTTCCATGGAAAATTACCTAGTTTAATGAAAAACTTTTAATAATGGTCAGCTGTTTGTATGTTGATGGTTGCAGAGAACGGTCTATAGTTTTCAAATAGTTGTTTGGAGCTATGAACTCGAACCCATTCCAAAGGAAATGACAGATTCAAAGAACGTTGAAATATAATTTGTCGGAAATTCTATTTTGCTGATAACCGCTTTAGTGCGACCATAATTAAAACTACCTATATACCAACCTCAATTTTTCTGCACGTAACAAAGGCCTTTATCCTTTAGACTGCATCCGGTACATCCCCAGATGTACCCTTACATTTATAAGAATCGCGAAAAGATAGAATTTAGCTTACGATCGGTACAGCCAATTGTACATTGAATAATATAAGAATCACGTAAGTTATGTCTGAAAATTAGTCAAAAGTTTAAATATGCATGTTTTGATTATCATCCCCAAAAGGTACTTATTGGGGTACCAGCTCAGATATTGCGTCGTTAACTGACCGTGGTTCTTAGTAACGAGGTGTTGACCTCAAATCTTTCCCTTGGGCTCCGTTCACATGAGTTGCGTAAAACGCCCGCTAGACATGGCTCTATAAAATAATATCTTATCCGTAGAAAAAATTTCAACCGCAATTTGGCGAATTTTTACCACTTGAGTTCAAGGGAAAATCACCCGCTTCATATCACGAACCAAAAGGGTATTGACAGTTGGTGCTCCTACCAGCGTGCTGCAGCTTGGGGGAAAGAAAATGATTACAAATACACTCTATAACAAAAAAATCGACGCACCAAGAAAGAATCATCCGATTGCTTTGAAATTTGGTATGAAAAAATGTTTTGACTAAATATGCAAATGATTAAAATTTGGTGTCCAATGAATGAACAGTGCGATCTACAGCGCATCGGAACTGCGCATCCAGCAGATGTATATAAGGAGTTGTTCTTGAACTGTTGTTAAAAAATTTCTGCTGCAGTGCGATTTAGGATACCTTTCAGCGACTGAAAAAATGCTTCGCCGCAGAATTCGAGCTCATTACGATCAACTTCCAGAGTTTGAATGAGGCAGGTTGGGCAAATCGGAGAATCGCTCGTCATGTGAGTCGAAGCGATGCGGCGATTAGAAGATGCTGGCAAGAGTGGGTGGACAATGGCAGATTTCAGCGTCATGAAGGTAGCGGTCGACGTAGGGCCACAACAGATCGCGAGGTCAGACTGATTGTCAGATCAGCTGTCACAGCGCCTGATTCATCGCTATCAACCATCAGTCGTGCGACCCACACACGAGTGTCCGTCATGACCATTCACATACGGCTGAGAGAGCGAAATCTACGCTCGTACCGACCGTTACGCCACCTGCCACTCACGCCTGCACACTGTCGAGCTAGATTACAGTGGTGCATGGCTCGATCAGGTTGGAATGATGCTGACTGAGGAAGTATAGTCTTTAGCGACGAATCCCGCTTACAACTGTATCCTGACGATCATCGAAGACGTTTCTGGAGACGCACAGGGCAGAGTGCCAATCCTGCTTTCACTATTGCACGCCACACGGGCTCTCAACAAGGAATTATGGTCTGGGGTGCCATTTCCCTTGATAGCCGGACCCCTTTGGTCGTCATTAGAGGTACACTTACTGCACAGCGGTACGTTGAAGACATTCTGAGACCTGTTTTGCTACCGTTCCTTTCGAAGTACCTTGGACTTATTTTTCAGCAAGACAATACCAGACCACATACGGTACGTGTTGCTATGAACGGTCTTCAATATTTCCAAACACTTCCTCGGTCAGCCTCTCTCCCATCGAGCATGTCTGGGATAGGATGGGAAGGCGACTGCATCCGGTAGGGAATGTTGATGACGTAGTCCGACAATTGGAGCAATTTTGGCAAGAAATACCGCAGGAGACCATCCGGGAGCTTTATCGGTCTATGCCACGCCGTGTGGCAGCTTGCATCCAGGCTAGAGGCGGGTCAACACCTTACTGAGCTTGTTACTGTAACTCTGAAATAAATCATTCAATTGTTCTGAAATTTTAATCATTTTCTATTCTGTACATAATTTTCCTATCCACCAATTTTTGTCTCCATCGGATAACTCCTTCTAGGTGCGTCGATTTTTTTTGTTATAGAGTGTATAAAGAGGGATAGCCACTAACTTATTAAAACATATTAAGCCTACTTACTCGCGACTAACAACTGAACTGAATTTATTAGGCAATTAATTATTTGCCCAATCTGATTTGTTCTCTCTGAAATGATATTAAGACAACATCAAGTCCACATGGTTAAAAACAGGATTTTCAAAGTAAAAATTAAAAGCCATATATTTTAGTGTATACGTACGACTTAAGCAAAATATCATCTGAACTGGTCTTTGAAGTGCGTTTTCAAAAGCCGCTGCAGAAAAAAAAATAGATTTGGTGTTTAAAGTAAAAAAAAAATGTCTTTGAAGTGCTGTGAGGATCACCACCCCTAACTGCAACCGAATGCGAGTCCACCACTCGTAACTGCAACCGAAAGGCTACAGTGCGGGGTGGGTAAAAAGTGCACGCGAAAGGAGGAGTCTTCCTGTTGTGTCTGGTGTAGGATGGATGTGTGGTCCCCTGCTCAGGCTATCTTAATCCTTTAATCTTCTGTATATATTAGTTTAATTTTCATTAGTCAAGAATAAACGTCTTTTTTTCAAAGCTTAGTGTTTTCTTAACAAGATGCCAGTTCAACCAATATTACCTGACCTTGTTCTGAATGCAAAAAAAAAGAACATACTGCAGCAATTTTTACTCGCTTATACATATTTCTGTGTGATCCATCTAGAAAATTCCATGTAGAATATTCCATCGAGAATATTCCTTGCACAACATTCGAAGAAGAATTGAATCATGTGCGAAATGAATAGACTACAAAAAGCGAAGAGGATGGGATGAAGGCTTCCGAATTACTTTTCAAATTATTACGATTAAACAGTGTTTATACTTCGTCATTTGAATACGTGGTTAAAAATTACGGTGAACTGTCTTACGATCAAATGAATTCACGATGGTAATTTGTAATTTTTAATTAACGTCGTACTAGAGCAACGCAACGAGCTATTGACGATGATCCGGGATCAATCTCCTAAGGTAAAGAACCGAGGACAACACTACATAATTTTGAACCATGTTCAGATGAAGAGGTAACACCTGCGCTGATTCCACACTTTCCAAACTGCGCGACAAATCAACGGGAATACTTTCGGCCATGACAGATTTAAGGTGCACCAACGGCCTCTACACCATACGCTTAAAAACATCCACACAATGACCCAAATATGAACCAGTAACTTTCCTAAATCCACAATGGATCCCGGATCGTCGTCAATAGTCTGTTGATTCGCTCTAGTACGACGTTAATTGAAAATTACCAAAATTACCAAATTACCGTAGTCAGAGGCTTGTTGTGTTTCCACCCTCCCCAGTGCGACTTTAATTCAAATATACTGCTGTTTGTAAAAAATACACCATGAAGAAGTCATCAGAATGAAATAAAATTTAATAGACAAACGACTTGTATTAGTTCAAATAAATTAATAAATTTTCAAAGCAAAAAAACAATATTAAGTGTTTGAAATCAGTATATGGTGTAGCTACCACGCGCTGCAATGAGTGCTGCTATACGACGTGGCATGGAGTGAAACAGATGTTGAATGTATGCTTGTGGAAGAGAATTCCATATTGTTTGTATGCGCACCCAAAGTTCGTCTTTTGAAGCTGTAGGACGTGGATCACGAGCGAGACGCCGACCAACCAAATCCCACACTTTCTCAATAGGCGACATCCGACGAATAAGAAGGCCAAAGAAGAAGTTGCATGTGTTGGGCTGAAAAGAATTCTCGAACATTCCTTGTAACATGTGGGCGTGCATTATACTGTTGAAAGATAGCTCCAGGGATGCCTTGAAGGATGGGAACGACTTCGGGATCTAGCACTTCACGGCTATTACCGGTTGCTATTCTGACTACACTTAATTCGTAGCAGCTGAGATCGTCCATGATGCGAAATCGCACCAAAGACCATAACTCCGGGTGTTCGTCCACTATGACATTCGATAACGCACTCTAGAAGGCAGCGTTCACCAGCATAGCGTCTAACACGAATGCGGCTATCATGGTTCCACAAATTAAAGCGGGATTCGTCAGAAAAGACAACTTGTTGCCAATCAGCCCGCCAGGCTCTGTGCTCATGAGCCCATTGCAGACGCAGCCGTCGATGGTTTGGCGTGAGGGGATCAGGGAATCCTGTATAAAGGTATCCTTGCACGCAGTCCACGGTGCAGCAGACGTCGGCGAATTGACGAAACCGACATTAGTACACCTGTAGCAGTAGACCAAAATGCTGCCAACTGCCTGGAGGAAGCTGTATGGTCATTCACTGCCATGTGGACCAGGTGTCTATCATCACGCGCTGTCGTCAACTTCCGTCGTCCACTCCCAGTTTTTCGAATTGTCCGGTGCTCGTCGGTACACTGCTTCCAAACTCGCATCACTGTGGAACTGTTCCGCTGCACACGAGCTGCTATTGCGCGATAGGAAAAATCATCCTTCACGAAGGCTGATGATTCTCCCCCGTTCAAACTCCGTAAGTTGTTGAAATTTCACCTTATTTCTTCGTGGAGGCATACATAGGTCTCATTAAACGTTCACTACTAAACTATAAACATGCACTATTTTCAACGTTCCGCTACAGCCCTCTATTTATACGCTTTTAGCATCAGTCCAGAGGGCGCTGCTCACACCGCGCATGTGTGGTGGCTCTGAAACTTTACTACTTTGCATAGCATCTATAGTTGACATTTGCTGCAAATTTCTTTTCATTCGGATGATTCCTTCATGGTGTTGCATTTTTTTACAAACAGCAGTGTAATCACCACGTTTTTACTGGTTTTGATCAATCAACTGTTACATATTGTTTTGGAATTCATTCTGAGATTTGTTTTTGGCGCGGTATGTACTTTTGGATCATGATCAGAGGACGAAGTTACACCTGAGCTGCTAGCCCATTCTTTAAACTTTGACACCACGCCAATATGAGGAAATTTAAAGCCGAGACAGATTTAACGTCACCACTACTCTTTCCAAACGTGGATCTTGATTTGCAATCGAACTCGGAACCCTTATATTGCTATTGTGTTTACTTTCGACTGGGGTACTGCGGCCCCACAAATAATCTGATGTGTTGCTGTAGTATTATTTTAATTAAAAATTACCCACATTATAACAATTAACGACCCCACAATTTCAGTATTAATTTGGGGGTATTTGGATGTGCTCTCTTACAAACCCAGATGGCGCTTTTGAAAATATATTAAGCGATTTCAATATGTCAAAGATAATTTTTAAATACCCTTAAAGTGATGGAATTTCTCAGCTCCAACATTGATTAGATCTGTGAGAACTGAGAAGTCTAAGTCGAAAGTTCTCAAAATAACTTTGAACTTTTAAAGGCATTTTTTGCTGTCTGACATCTGTATTTAACTTTCTGATTTCTGTATTTTACATTATTTAATTTTTTTTTTGAAAATGTTTTTAAGGTATTTTTTGTTTTGATTTTGTTTTTTGCTTATGTTTGTGTCCTTTTTTTTTGTTTTCTCATTTTGTTCTGTGTCAGTTTTTCAAATTTGTCATCCTCTTCTTTTGTCATTTTGTATTTTTGTGCTTACTCGTTTTGCCCTTCACTTGCCTTTCCCCTTATGTGTATTTAAATGTTTATGTATGTATGGTGAATTGCTTAGCGCTCCTTTATCTCAGAATCTCGTCCGTAAGGCGGACTATACAGCTGAAAGCCGCACAGGTGAACAAGTGTCCGCCTACGGCGTTCAATCCAATACTAACCATGCAACAACCTGAATTTGAATTCGCATATTGGTATTTATTACCACTATATATTCACAAATTCCTTAAATAATAATGTTCATAAATTTTTGATTACAAGGTTTCACATTTGTGTGAAGTTTGATTTCAGGAACAATGTTTGCTCTATGTTTGGGTAAACATCTAAAAATAATTAAAATTAGATCATTTTGATTTGAGCACATTTTTTATGCATGTTGTCCAGCTGATCAGCAGCTTCACAGCAGTGACGCCTCCACGCGGCGAATATTGAACTTAAGGGGAAACATGATAGCGAAATCTCCATGTGGATGTGGTTCCACGTCTTGGGGATGGCGCAAGTTACGTGGGAAATAATCCGAGCAATGAGTTCGTCGTTATGGACAGCCTGCCGTAGGGACTCTGTCCTTGGGGTCCAATGTAAAAATACCGAAGGCATGAAGAGGGCTGTAGCGTGCCGAGTTTTGTACTACCAACAAATAAGCCAAGTGATGAGAAAATAATATTTTTTTTTCTGAGGACTTCGACACTGGTTGTCTGGTGGTAAAGGATGAGAATTTTTGGTACTCACCACGATGTGCCGGGTAACAGATTGTACATCAGATAGGTTTATTGAAATAAATTTTGTTCTTAGTGGTGTTAAATAAAAATGCAATAATTATTTATATTTTGTATTTGACCAATTATGTATAATTTCCTTGAATTCTGTGTGAATATATTTCTTTTTGATTGCCTAATATATTCCGATTTTTTTTGCATGATTTTCATTTACTTGCATGTTTACCATCACAATCACGGCCTTGTCAAAGTATAACTCGTGAGATTGGGGTTACAAACTCGTTAGAAGTAGATTAAGATTAAAAATAGATTAGTTAGACTTTATGGCGTAATTTGTTTATGCATGAAGATTGGGGTACTTAATCATTTGACCACATAATATCATCCTGTTTTTTTTCTTTAAATGACGTTTGTTGTTGGATAAGAGAATTTTAATTTCTATTCGATTTCTTATTTTCATACTCTGTGTGTGTGCTTTACCTTCGGAAAAGGCACATCAAAGGAAATCAGGACAAAGATCATTTTGGTATAATGGAGCAAAAACCACAATGTTTGAAATTTCCAAAATTTCTCAAAGAAATATAAAGGCAGTTTTTCTGAAACTAACAATCACCCAAAACTACGAGAATACATTTTCAAGTTGTTAATCAAAAGCTTATAATAACTGTGCCAAGAAATTATTTAGGCTAATCTGTAAATTATCCTGTTATTATGAATACAAGAATTTTACATGGGGTCAAAGTGTCCTCTACACAAGTTGTCCATGGAAAATTACCTCGTTTAATGAAACTTTTTTAATAACGTTCAGCTGTTTCGATGTCGATGGTTGACAGAGAATGGCCTATAGTAACTAAAGAAGTTGTTTAGAGCTATGTACTCGAACCCATTCTAAGGGAAATTGCAGATTGAAAGAACGTTGAAACAAATATTGTCAGAAATTCTATTTTGCTGATAACGGCTCCAGTACGACAATAATTAAAACTTTGTCGATGGAACTTGGAAGAAGCGGAGTTATCCTCTCTAAGCGGAGTAGTTTCAGCCATTTCCATTGACTCATGAGAAGTGCTCGACGTTGAAGTTTTGTCGAAGGATAGAATTGGATGTCTTAAATGGAGCAAAATAGATAAGTATTCGGTGCAGTTCTAGTCATGGAAAGCTGAGCACAAGTGCTCAATAAACTACAGTGGATCGTCCACCAGGAAGGATTTTTCAGCGGTCTTTGCAAACCAGAGGGCTGGAATATCAAGATTGTTATGGAGATGGAGACAGTAAAAGCTATTCAGAGCAGTGTGTGATCTCGGACCGTATCCTGGAAAGGAGATTCAGAAAAAGGAGTGTATTGGGCACTATCAAAAAAGACTGGGAAATCAGTAAGATGCTAGGAATGAATAGGCAAGCTGACAGACGTAAAGATTAATACCATGCAGAATTATTTTGGACTTCCTTTGCGGAATAACACCCACTCCGTAGAAAACATATCAACCGCAATTTTGAGCACTTTTTTACCACCTGAGTGCAAGAGACGATCACTCTCTGTACACCAAGTGCCCAAAGGATTTTAACAGTTGGTGCTTCTACAAGAGTGCTGCAGCTCGGGGTAAAGAAAGTGGTTACAAACATAAAGGCGGATTGCCGCTCAACTTATTACAACATATTAAGCCTATTTACTCCCGACTAACAACTCCTGAAATGCTGGAAAACTGCTTTCATAGAAAATCTCTTAACAATAATAAAAATTTACATTCAATGATCTGGTTTCAGGTGCAGATTCAATAAGACTATCTGTTTTAATTCCGTAATCCATTTTAACTGTGGTTTAATCCAGAATTGGAAATCGTGGGGCGAATTGGGATCAGTCCTTTACATTTCAAGGTCAATTTCATACAAAAATGAATAAGCTAAAAGAATTAGTAAAAGCGTACAACACACAGTCTACACCGTTGCAGAAACACAGAACGTAGTACTAGCGAGGGGCCAGGAATAGTAAAGAAGACAATAGAATTGAGAAAGAAGGGCCAACTTATGTTTTTGGAGGGTTTTAGCTATGGTTAGGTAATAAGTTTTATCAATTTAAATACTATATCATTTGGTAAACATGTTTCCAAAACTTTTAACTCAATTTCTGAAGAATTGTGTTTTGATAATAGGAAGCTTTGTTCCAAAGTGATAACTTCTCAATGATATCACCTGTTATAATTATTTTTGCATCACTATGATGTATATAATAGAGTGGTTGTTTTAGCTTCAATCAGAATACTGAGTCAATACACTAATTTTTAATTGAATTTTAAGTGTTGAAATTCCTGAAAAATGTTGATTATTTAACACATCTTTGATACTAAAATTGTAAGAAAAACTATTTCTTCTAAAACTTAATCGAGACTGAAACATGAAGAATAATTTCCAACAGGAATCGTTTTTGTGAACAAATGAGAATTTGAGGTATCACGTAAAGAAAAACATGTTAGTTAGCTAATTATATCTTTATTAGTCAATTAATTATTTGCACAGTATGATTTTTATCTCCCAGAAATGTTTTTAAGACTATACAAATTACACTTGGTTAAAAACTGGATTTTCAAAGTAAAAATTAAAAACCAAATATTTTAGTGTATACGTACGACTTAAGCAAACGATCATCTGAACTAGTCTATGAAGTGCCTTTTGAAAAAACAGGTGCAGAAAAAAATAACTAAATTTTGTGTTTTAATTTAAAAAAAAATTATTTTTGAAATTTCACACCGAAATATTTGCAATCAATCAATTGCATCTATTGCGGTTTGAATTATTATTCAATTTTAAATTTTTAATTACATGCCTTTTTTTACATCACAAACTGCATACTCTCGATAACACGACGCTCAAGACTTTGTTAGAACACTAGAGGTTTATTTTAATCTTGTAGTTTGAACTCATGACTGATGTCTGTGGACAAAGGGCCTTTAACCCAGGTGCTCCATGCAAATATCACTCTTCGTTGTCACGGCCAACATGTTTAATGTACCATTTGTCATTAAAATCAATGGAGTTTCAATATAGCAGTAGCTGATGGATATTTTAATTAACGTATAAATGGAGCATCACAACGGGGTATTGACGACTATTCGGAATCATCGAAGTTAAAAACTGGAGAGAGGACGACACCACATATAGTTTATCATGGTCAAATGACATAGCAACACCAGAGCAGGCATCCCACTCTTCAAACTTCCACATCACCCGAATGGGAATTGCCATAGCCGGATGAATAACTAACGGATTAATAACCCACGTGTTGTGAGCTCGAATCCAACCAACGATTGTCGTGTGAAGAAATGGTGGTAATTGGTAATTTTTTAGTTAACGTCGTACTAGAGCAACACAACGGGCTATTGACGACGGTCCGGGATCAGTCCCTTAAGGGAAAGATTCGAGGACAACACCTCGTAATTTTGAACCACGGTCAGATGACGAAGCAACACCTGAGCTGGCACACCACTCTCCAAACTTCCACGCCAACCCAACGTGAGGACTTTCGGCCACGACAGATTTAAGGTGCACCAGCCGCCTCTACACCATACGTTTACAAACATCCATGCCCGGACCCGGATTCGAACCAGGAACCTTCCGATCTAGAAGCTAACACCTTAACCACAATACCGGTTGGTCGGCGAAAAAAGAAATGGTGGATAATATATTTTAAATATCTAATTGCCTCAAATGTCCTAATAGTTGCTTAGTATAGAAATTTGGGCAGTGAGGTTTCGGGCACATGTGGGACCTCTTCATCAGATCATGGTTAAAAATTAAGTGGTGTTGTCCTCTGTTTTTCTCACAAAGATTGAACACGGATCGTCACCAATTGCCCTTTGTTCAGCTGTGCGACGTTTATTAAAATACCTACACATAAGTGTTAATACTTCGTCAATTGACTGTGGTTCAAAATTACGGAATGTGCTTTAGGAACTAATAAATACATAACGAAATTGGCCGACCAACCGGTATAGTGGTTAAGGTGTTAGCCTCTAGATCGGAAGGTTCCTGGTTCGAATCCGGGTCCGGGCATGGATGTTTGTAAACGTATGGTGTAGAGGCGGCTAGTGCACCTTAAATCTGTCGTGGCCGAAAGTCCTCACGTTGGGTTGGCGTGGAAGTTTGGAGAGTGGGGTGCCAGCTCAGGTGTTGCTTCGTCATCTGACCGTGGTTCAAAATTACGAGGTGTTGTCCTCGAATCTTTCCCTTAAGGGACTGATCCCGGACCGTCGTCAATAGCCCGTTGTGTTGCTCTAGTACAACGTTAACTAAAAAATTACCAATTACCAATTACCATAATGAAATTGGTAATTGTTTAGCTAACGTCGTACTAGAGCAACACAACGGGCTATTGACGACAGTCCGTTATCAATCCCTTAAGTGTAATGGTAATGGTAATTTTTAGTTAACGACATACTAGAGCAACACAACGGGCTATTGACGACGGTCCGGGTAATGGTAATGGTAATTTTAGTTAACGTCGTACTAGAGCAACACAACGGGCTATTGACGACGGTCCGGGATCAGTCCCTTATAGGAAAGATCCGAGGACAACACCTCGTAATTTTGAACCATTGTCAGATGACGAAGCAACACCTGAGCTGGCACCCCACTCTCCAAACTTCCACGCCAACCCAACGTGAGGACTTTCGGCCACGACAGATTTAAGGTGCACCAGCCGCCTCTACACCATACGCTTACAAACATCCATGCCCGGACCCGGATTCGAACCAGGAACCTTCCGATCTAGAGGTTAACACCTTAACCACTATACCGGTTGGTGACGACGGTCCGGGATCAATCCCTTAAGTGTAATGGTAATGGTAATTTTTAGTTAACGACATACTATAGCAACACAACGGGCTATTGACGACTGTCCGGGATCAATCCCTTAAGGGAAAGAGGACAACGCCACGTAATTTTGAACCACGGTCAGATGACCAGGAGTGTGTGTTGGTGTTAGTTAGTTAGTACAGTTGTCAGTAGCCTGTTGTGTTTCAACAGTGCGACGTAATTTCAACTACTGAACACCCTTTCACGCTTTTTGATCAATCAACTGTTATATATCGTTTCGGAATTCATTCTTGCTATTTTTATTGGCGCGTTTGTACATTTGACGCGTGGTCACATGACGAGGTTACACTTGAGCTGCCAGTCCACTCTTCAAACTTTCACACCACGCCAACATGAGGAAATTTAAAGTCATGACATGTTTAACGTCACCAATCGTCCTTGTACACGGGTCCCTTTTGTTGGATTCGAACTTGGAACCCATTATGCCAATATGCTCATCTTAAGACAGAGGTATCGCGACCCAAGAATTAGCCCGTTGTTTTGTTGTAGTAAATTGTTATTTAAAAATTATAAAAATTACCAATTACCAACCCCACTATATCAATAATATGTTCGCGGAATTTTTATGTGTCCTCTTACAAACCAAGATGGCACTTTTGAAAATATATTAACAAGCGTGAATGGCAGACGTAATTTTTTATTACAAACCATCCATACCATAGCTTTTCACACAATTGAATATTTGTTACATTTCACTAGAGGTGCATGAACATAAGTTCTCAAATTGGTATTTATTACCACTATATATTTAAAAATTCAATAAATAATTAGTTTTAATAATTTTTTAGATACTTATGTACAAGGACTGTTAACGATAAATCTGTTTAGGATTAAAATTTCATCTTGTTAACGCGGTGTGCAATTTTTGATGAGTGGGATGGCGGATAAGATGAGATCTCGTTATCTGACAGTGGAACTAAATTACGTGCTGTAGTCCTAGGTTCTTTCCCTTCGGGGGTTAATCCCGAAACGCCACCAATAGCCAGTTGTATTGTTTCAGTGATACGTTAATGAAAATAAGCTACCAGTTAATGTTATATTAATTTCCATTAAAATTGGATCGACAAATATTTCACTAAACGTGTTTTCCATGATTAGTAAACTTTCAATGGAGCACCTGGGTTGAAGGCTCTTTGTTTTCAGACATCAACAAAGAGTTCAGAATGCAAAATTAAAATACACCTCTAGGGATGTAACAAAGTCTTGAGCGTCGTGTTATCAAGGAAATGCTGTTGATGCTGTAAGAAAAGGCATTACAATGGTTGTAGGCAATTCTATTATTTCAGGGAGAACTTAAAAGGCACTTTTCAAATTGAAAAAGAAATGGACACTACAAACCGCTTTTCGGTATGAAATCATAGACATAAATGTTTTTAACTTTAAATACAAAATAAGGTATTATCAGAAACGACTATTTGAAAAGACGTATTCAAAACCTAGTTTTAATAAGCTTTCGCTCAACATTTTTAAAGATCTATTGAGAAATTTTGGAAATTTCCACTCTATTCTACTTTTGCTGTGCATACCAAAATTATCTTTAGTTGGCTTTCCTGGGGGGTTACTTTAACAGAGGTGAACAGAGTATTTCAAAATGTTCTCAAACTGAAATTTAAATACTGTTATACATTGGCAGAATTCCACAAAAACACGGTGAGATGACGTGTGTCAAAATGAGACAATACCCCAAACTACTAGTTAAAAAAATTATGAAGATAAGACTAAGTTATTTTTTTTATCATCTTGAAGTTTACTCAAACACAGATTAAACATCGTTTTTAAATCACTGCCTATAAATGTAACTTTAACAAAATATAGAATCATCTAATGTATCGAATTTGGAAATATATAGTGGTAATAAATACCGATTTGCGAATTTAAATTCATTTACTTCTAGTCAAATGCTTTGAAAGACATGGTTGCAATTCCAAACATAACACCCAAGTTTCTATCAACAAAAATTCCATAGCATCAAAAGCTATTGTATGGATGACTTGTATTGAAAATTTATCATTTACAAGTAGAGATCGCTTGCTGATATAATTTTAAGAGCGCCATATGGGTTTGTAAGAAAACGCATACAAATGCAGCCAGTTTATTACTTAATGTGTATGGTAGTGGTTTCCCTATTGAGAGAGAAACGGTTTAGCAATTTAAGGGTTTCGAGTTCGAATCCAACCAAGGACCGCCGTGTTCAAAGGAATGGGCTGCGATGAATATGTCTTGGCCTCAAATGTCGTATTATTGGCGTGGAGTGGAAGTTTGGAGGGTGTAATCGGTTAGATTCGAACTCACAACCCACGAGTTGTTAATACGTTACTCTTCCATCCACCAATCGCTGTTCACGTTTCTGTGGTGTGGAAGTTTGAAGAGTGGTGTGTTAGCATTGTTGTTAACACATGTCATCAGAACGTGGTTAAAAATTACTTGTTGTCGATATTTTTAGGGGGATGATACCGAACTGTCGTAAGTTGCTTGTTGTTTTGTTCCAGTGATAGGTTAAATAAAATGCCTACCAGCTAATGCTACATTGAAATTCCATTGATTGGAACGAAAAATCTTCCATTAAACGTGATAGTCGCTACAGCGAAGAGTGAAATTTCCATATAACACCTGGGTCGAAGTACCTTCGTCTTTGTCTCCAGAGATCAGTTCGAAATACAAGATGAAGACAAACCTCACATGATGCTACATAGTCTTGAGTGTTGTTTTACCAAGTAAATGCATTTAACGCTGTAAGAAAACGCATTAGAACAGCGGACGACATTTGTATTATTACACTGAAGACAGCAGACACTGCAATCTGGCTTTCGATATGTAATAGCATAAAACGCTTTTCGCTTTGAACGCCAAATCAATTTTTTTGTTTTCTGTGCTTCGGGAATGCATTCAAAGAAAAGTGAAGGTTACTTTTGTTTATCATTTTGAAAACATTTTCTCCTAGTTTTGGGTGGTAGTTATTGTGAGGACACAACTCACTGGAGAAACACAACAGTCTCTTAGAGATGCTAAGACACATATTTTGAATATATTAGATCAGGATAGGACAACATGTGGAGAATGCGCAGGTTGTGGCGCATTGGAAGATTACAAGTGGCGTATTACACAACCTTGCAACTACTTATTTGTTTGAAGTAGGCGCCGTAACTGAATCAATCTTCATATTTTCAACACAATAGTGCTCTCAGTTCAATTCATACAGAAGTTAGAGTATACATTAGTTCGTTGCAATTTTTTAAGCAGTTTACAATTGATTATATGTGTGATACGGTACACGTACTAGTAATCTGTTTGTTTTATTTCAGCATTCAGACTTTTAGAATTTTGTACTTTTCTTTGTTTTTTTTTACATTTCTGTTAACCATAATAGTGCAAAAGAAGCGCAGAAAGTGAGAGTAAGCGTAAATTTAACGAACAATGGGGAAAATTATTATTGTTATTCTACTACATATTTGCAAGTCTATTATGTATATATTGACATACTTGTAAGTCAATCAGGAAAAACCGTTTTGCATTGTACGTCAAAGTATTCTTTCACATAATTGAAGACATGATCGTGACACTATCAAACACAGAATTGGATTTACATAGAAGTAAAAATGAAATTTGTTCTTTGGTTTGAGTTATAAAAATAATACGTGACTAAGGAAAAGGAAGAAATCAGACGGCGAAATATTTTTGCTTAGGTGAGTTTTGAATACTTGACGATGACAGAAGAGTTCTTTTAAATTTCTTTAGCATTGGCGAAAAACATAAATATTTTTCTAACGGAGAAGATATTGTTAAACATTGCTTTCAAATATTTTCATTTAGAATTTCTGTTTAGAACAGAAAATGTGCTACTTGGTGAAAGTACCATAATATTCGATAACAAAGGGCTATTTTTTTGGCATTTTGAGTTGATGCTTTCAGTCATCTTAATTATATGTATTCTAAAATTAAAGGCAAGAATAAATAATTTCCTAGCTTAGTAAATACTCTCAATTTATTTGAAATGAAATTAAAACTGTTCATCTTTCAGTTAGAAAAGGATTTGAGTCACTTTCCACATTTGAAAGAGCAGCGTGATTATGCTGAAGATAACAATTTTACAAATTTATTAAAAAAAATAAAGTTATTGCAAGGGCCAATTGAAAGTCGTTTACATGATTTGGCCAAAGAAAACTGTATTTTCGCATTTATAAATCCATTTTCACTTAGTTAACAAATCGTAATAAAGCTACCTAGTATCAGACAAATGGAAATTAATTACTTAAAAACAAATTCAGTATTGTAAATAAGTTATTAAGGACTTGCCAGAAGACCATGAGCGTAAGACATTAGAAATGGTGCTCGAATTGTATGGCACATCTAACACTGTTTGTGGATCGAAATTAATCTTGGTATACAAATGGGTGGATAGTAGTAGTATATAAAAAACAACGTTTAATGAAGACTGCTGGATGTCAACGCCGTGGGGAAAAAAGTTTTTATCATTTCATAATGGTTCTCCCAAAATTTGAGCAAACATCGTTTCTAAACTATCAACATCAAGACAATTTAGGTAACGTCACACAAAATATAAAAACTTAGTATTTATTGAATTTGTAAACATATAGTGGTAATAAATATAAATTTTCGATAGTAAGTACAAGCACCTTTAGTGAAATGCTTTGTTACCAATGGCTGCATATGCTAACATAATACTTGAGTATATATCAACAAATATTCAAATGCGTCAAAAACTGGTGATTATTGGTACTGAAAAATTATCTTAGACATATTGAGAGATCGCTTGCTTAAATATTTTCAAGAGCGCCATCTGTGTTAGTAACAGAACATTTTCAAATACAGTCAAATTAATACCGAAATTATGGGGTCGGTAATTGGTATTTTTAGTAATCTTTAAATAAAATAGAACTCTCTCTAAGGCAACAAATAGGACTATTATTGGGGCCGCGGTACGCCGATTAGAAAAATTAACACGAACGTGTTTGTATTTTAACTAATTTCGTACTTTAGCTAAACATTGTTCAATTGGAGATAGTCCGGAATCAATCTCTTTCAGAAAGATCTGAAGATTACCTCACTTAATTTTGAACCATGGTCAGATAACAAGGTCGTCATGCTATGCATCCGTTGAAAAAGCTTCAACCGCAATTTGGAGCACTATTAACCATCTGATTGTAAGAGACGATCTCTGCACACCAAGTGCTCGAAGGGTGTTCACTGTTGTTGCTCCTACCAGCGTGCTTCAGCTCGGAGGAAAGAAAGGGAACAAACATAAAGCAGGATTGCCGCTCGACATAGTAGAACATATTAAGCCTATTTAATCGAGACTGACAACTCCTGAAATGCTGAAAAAGTGCCTCCATTAGAAGATCTCAAAACAACAATAAAAGTTTACGTTCACTGATGTGGTAGCGGTCACCAAAGAGAAAATTATCAGGTTCAGATTCAGTAATACTTCCTGTTTTTTTTATGCCGTTATCTATTTCAACTGTGGTTTAGTCCAGAATTGGAAATTATGAGGCCAATGGGCATCAGTACTGGATATTTCATGGTCAATGGCATTCAAAAAATGGATAAACTAAATGAATTAGTGAAAGCGTACGACAATCTACACCATTCGAGACACATAGAAGGAAGTACTTTCGAGGGGCCAGGAATAGAAAAGAAGACAATAGAATTGAAAAAAATTGGATGAAGATAACAGGTCATTGGAGAATGTCCGGGATCAATCCCTTGATGATTTTGATTATGATTCGAAGACAGCACCACATAATTTTGTACCAAGGTCAGATTATTATGAGTGTGTGTTGGAGTTAGTTAGTTAGTACAGTTGTCAGTAGCCTGTTGTTTGACTGCGGTGAGACGTAATTTCAAATACTAAACACTCTTTCACTGTTTTTGATAAATCAACTGTTATATATCGTTTCGGAATTTATTCTTGCTAATTTTATTGGTGCATTTGTTCTTTTGAAGCATGGTCAGATGACGAGGTTATTCCTGAGCTGCCAGCACACTCTTCAAACTTCGAAACCAGGCCACCATGATGAAATTTAAAGCCAAGACAGATTTAACGCCACAGTCCTCATTGAACATGGGGATCTTTTGTTGGATTCGAACACTGAACCTATAATTTGCTATGTTAATCTTCCGAATGGGGTACCGCGACACCACAAATTTTACGATTGTGTTGCTCTAGTACTATTTGAATTAAAAATTACCAACATTACAAAATTACCGACCCAACAACTTCAGAAACAAGTTCGTGTTATTTGATGGTTTGCCGACCAACCGGTATAGTGGTTAAGGTGTTAGCCTCTAGATCGGAAGGTTCTTGGTTCGAATCCGGGTCCGGGCATGGATGTTTGTAAGCGTATGGTGTAGAGGCGGCTGGTGCACCTTAAATCTGTCGTGGCCGAAAGTCCTCACGTTGGGTTGGCGTGGAAGTTTGGAGAGTGGGGTGCCAGCTCAGGTGTTGCTTCGTCATCTGACCGTGGTTCAAAATTACGAGGTGTTGTCCTCGGATCTTTCCCTTAAAGGGACTGATCCCGGACCGTCGTCAATAGCCCGTTGTGTTGCTCTAGTACGACGTTAACTAAACTTACCATTACCATTACCTATTTGATGGTTTATTTAATCCAGATGGCGCTTTCGAAAATGTATTAACAAGCGATCTAAACGTTTCACAGATAATTTTTTAGTACCAACCATCCATGCATTATCTGTTGACGCAATGGATTATTTGTTACATTTCACTAGAGGTGCCGGAACTTAAATTCCCAAATTTGTATTTATTACCACTATATATTTATAAATTCGGTAAATAAAATGTTGTGATAATTAATTTTTAATTATTGGTTGTTGAGTTTAATACCAAGAGTGTTCAGTAACGATGTTTGCTTAAAAAGTAGGTAAACATTAAAATGTGTCCAAAAATAAATTATTTTGATCAAGTGCATACTTTGTTTATCCATTAATTTGTGGGTACTAATTCATATGACCAGTTCGTCTCACCGTGATTTTCTGGGGAAATGACGTGGTTCGGATGGATATCAGCATTTTAATTTCTATTTGATTTCTTATTGTCACACTCTACTTCAACTCTGGAAAAGGTGCGTCTTATCAAAACAGATCAAAGATAATTTTGGTTTACATTACATAAGTTTAATGGAGCGTAGATTAAAGTATTAAAATTTTCTCAAAGGATAATAGCAGTTACTTTTTAAAACTAACTGCCACCCAAAACTGCGAGAAAATGTTTTCAAGATGTCTAGGTAAAACTATTCCAAACTAGTCTGAGTGCGCTTTTTCTAAAAATCGCTACAGAAAAACTAGAATTGTTTTTTTAAGTAAAAAAATATTATAAACATGATTTCCATTGCGGTTTCAACTTCTTAAATTTATTTCAATTGTGTCTTTTAAGTTATTCCTGTAATGAAACAATTGCTTAGAGCAATAGCAATGCCTTTACTTACAGTATCAACTACGTCACCTTGGTAACAACAACGTTCAAGACTATGTGAAATTTCTAGAGATTTATCTTAATATTGTATTCTGAACTGACTCATATCTGGAGACTAAGGGCCTTCGACTCAGGTGCTCCATCGAAAATTCACTCTTCGTTGTCACAGCTAACACTTTAAATGAAAGATTTGTCATTCTTATGAATGGTATTTCATTTCAGCTATAACTCGTGGATATTTTTATTGAAGCATCAATGGAGCAACAGAACGTTCTTTTAGCGACGGTTCGGAATCATTCCCTGAAGGGAAAGAGCCAATGACGACACCAAGTAATTGTGAACCATAGTCAGACGACAAAGCAACAACAGAAGTTGGCAACCCACTTTTTAAATTTCCACACCACGCGAACATGAATAGCGATAGCCGGATGGAAGATTAACGGATTCACAACCCGTGGGTTGTGTGTACGAATCTAACCAAAGACTTTCGTGTACAAAGGGTATTAGTACACCTTAAATATCCAATGGCCTCAAATGTCCTGAAATTAGCTTGGTTTAGAAGTTTGGTTAGTGATGGGTGAACTCATATGCGAACTCGTGATCTGATTATGGTTCAAAATAACAATGGCCTACCAACCGGAATAGTGGTTAAGGTGTTAGCCTCTGTATAGGAAGGTTCCTGGTTCTAATCCGGGTCCGGGCATGGATGTTTGTAAGCGTATGGTGTAGAGTGGCCGAAAGTCCTCACGTTGGGTTGGTGTGGAACTTTGGAGAGTGGGGTGCCAGCCCAGGTGTTGCTTCGTCATCTGACCGTGGTTGAAAATTACGAGGTGTTGTCCTCGGATCTTTCCCTTAAGGGACAGATCCCGGACCGTCGTCAATAGTCCGTTGTGTTGCTTCGTCATCTGACCGTGGTTCAAAATTACGAGGTGTTCTCCTCGGATCTTTCCCTTAAGGGACAGATCCCGGACCGTCGTCAATAGTCCGTTGTGTTGCTTCGTCATCTGACCGTGGTTCAAAATTACGAGGTGTTGTCCTCGGATCTTTCCCTTAAGGGACAGATTCCGGACAGTCGTCAACAGCCCGTTGTGTTGCTCTAGTACGACGTTAACTAAAATTACAATTATTACCAAAATAACATGGTGTAGTCCTCGAATCGTTCCCATAAAGATTGATCACGGACATTCACCAGTTGCCCCTTGTAGAGCTAAGGTACCATTTTAGTTAAAATAACCACACACAATCGTGTTAGTATTTCGTCATTTGATCATGGTTCTAAATTACGGGGAACTGTCTAAGAAAACAGTAAAATTTATAATGTTAATTGGTAATTTTTAACTTAAGTCGCACTAGAGCAACACAACTAGCTATGGACGACGGTCCTAATCAATACCCTAAGGGAAAGAACCGAGAACAATATATAATTTTGAACCACTGTCAGATGAAGAACTTAAGCTGGTACCCCACTCTCCAAACGACCACACCAATCCAACGTGAGGCAGATTTAAGGTGCCATAACAGCCTATAAACTATACGCTTACAAATATACATGCAACGACTCAGGTTCGAACCAGGAACCATACAATCTAAAATTCACAATGGATCACATAGCGTACAAATCTGTTATTTTTTTTCATTCCCGCTTCAATTTGTTTTTCTATTTATTTCAATAGTGTCTTTTAAGTTACTTCTCTAATGAAACAATTCCCTGCAGCCATTACAATGCCTTGACTTACAATATCAACTACATACCCTTAATAACAAGACACTCTAGACTTAGTTAAATCACAAGTGGTTAATCTCTTACTATTGAAATCTGAACTCCTAACTTATGTCTGAAGACAAAGGGAATTCGACCCAGGTGCTTCATGGGTATTTCACTCTTCACTGTCACAGCTAACACGTTTAATGAAATATTTGTAGATCTGATCATTATTTCAATCTAACAATATCTGGTAGGAATTTTAATTAACGGTTCACTGGAACAACCCAACGGGTATTGGCGATTGTTTGGTACCATTCCCCGAAGGGAAAGTGAGGACGACGATAACACACAGTTGTTGACCATATTCAAATCACATAGCAACACCAGAGCTGGCACCCCACTCTTCAAACTTCCACCATCACGCGAAAGTGAATAGAGATAGCCGAATGAAAGAGTAATGGACTAACAACCCGCGGGTTGTGAGTTCGAATCCAACCGAAGAATGTCATGTGTACAAATGGGTTCAGTACACCTTAAGTATTTCATGACCTCATTTGTCTTGGTATAAGATTGATATAAAAAATTAGACAGTGAGGTGCGGGCTCATTTGCGACCTCGTTATCTTATAATGGTTTAAAATTACGAGGTGTTGACCTCGGATCATTCGTAAAGAGATTGATCCCGGACGTCACCGCCGGCCAACAGGTCTGTCGGTTAAGGTGTGCCTTTGTAGTTTTTAGCCTCTAGTTTGGATGGTTACTGGAGTGAATCCGGTTTGTGCATGGATGTGTTTGTAAGCCTATGGTGTACATACATACGGCTGTAGCAAATTAAATCTTACGTGGCAGAAAGTCCTCACGTTAGGTTAGTGTGGAGGTTCGGAAAGTGTGGTGCCATCTGAGGTGTTGCCTCGCCATTTGACCGTGGTTCAAAATTACATGGTGTTGTCCTCTAATCTTTCCCTGAGGGGATCAATCGCGAACTCTTTTCAATAGCCCATTGTGTTGTTCTAGAACGATGTTAATTATAATATTTCCCAAAGAAAATTTACCCGTACCGTCAACAATATCCCGTTGTGTAGCTAAGGTGCAACCTCAGTTAAAATACCAATATATCCGAGTTAGTTCTTCGGGATTTGATCGTGGTTCAAAATTAGGGAACTGTCTTAGGAACTAATAAATTCACGATAGATCTCGAACTATCGTCAGTAGCCTGTTGTGTTTCTCCAGTGCGACTTTATTTCAAATGCTAAACACCTTTTCACTGGATTTGATCAGTGAACTGTTTTATATGTAAAACATCCTTGATACTAATGTTATAAAAAAAACTATTTCTTCTATCAACTTAATGGAGACTCAAAACTTGAAGGATAATATTAGGTATATTTCCAACAGGAATCGTCTTTATGAACCAATGGGAATTTGAGGTATCACGTAAAGAAAAACATGTTAATTAGCTAACCATATCTTTATTAGGCAATTAATTATTTGCACAATCTGTATCTTTTTCCCTGAAATTATTTTAGACTACACCAATTACACGTGGTTAAAAAATTGTATTTTCAAAGTAAAAATTAAAAACCAAATCTTTTAGTGTAGGCGTACGACATAAGCAAAATATAATCTAAACTACTGTTTTTAGGAATTTAAAAAAAAAACCGTTGCAGAAAAAAATTGATTTGGTGTTTAAAATTATACAAATCAAGCCTGTAATTTCACAACGAAATATTTTCTATCAATCAATTGCACCGATTGTGGTATCAATGTTTTTTTCAATTTGAACAGAGTTTTAATTACTTTTATTTTTTAGCGTTACTTTTAAGTTCTCCCTGATATGTTAGAATTTCCTACAACCATAGTAATGCCTTTTTTTACATCACAAACTGCATCCCCTTCATAACACGACGATCAAGACTTTACAACATCACTAGAGGTTTATTTAAATCTTGAACGGCATGACTGATGTCTGTGAACAAAGGTCTTTCGACCTAGGTGCTGAATGGAAATTTCACTCTTCGTTGTCACAGCTAACACGTTTAATTAAACATCTGTCATTCCAATCAATATAATTTCAATACAGCAATAGCTGGTAGGTATTTTAATTAATGTATCACTGAAACAACACAACGGGCTGTTGACAACCATTCGGAATCATCGAAGGGAAAGAGCCGAGAGAGAACGACACCACATAATTGTGATACATGGTCACATGATATAGCAAAACCAGAGCTGGCATCCCACTCTTCATACTTCCACATCATGCGAACTTGAATAGCCATAGCCGGATGGAAAACTAACGGATTAACTACCCGCCGAATAAACCAAAGAATGTCGTGTGTACAAAGGAGTTTAGAACACTTTTAATACCAAATGACCTCAAATGTCCTGAAAATAGCTTGGTATAGAAGTTTGGACAGTGAGGTTCGGGATCATGCGCGACCTCATTATCAGACAATGGTTCAAAATTAAGTGGTGTTGTCCTCGTTTTTTCCCTATAAAGACTGAACACATACCGTCACCAATTGCCCTTAGTACACCTGAGGTACGACGTTAATTAAAATACCTACACATCCGTGATAATGCTTCGTAATTTGACAGTGGTTCAAAATGATGAGGATCTGTCTTAGGAACTAATAAATTCATGATGTTGTGTACTTGGTAATTTTTAATCAACGTCATTCTTCATGAACACAACGAGTTGTCGACTACGGTCCGGAACAATCCTCTAAGGGAAATATTCGGTGACAACACCACATAATTTTGAACCACGGTCAGATGACAAGAGAAGACCTGAGCTGGTCTCCCACTCGTCTAACTTCCTCACCAAACCAACATGAGGACTTTCGGCCACGACAGATTTAAGGTTCACCAGCCGCCTTTACACCATACGCTTACAAACAACCATACCCTGACCGGGATTCGAATAATAAACCTTCCAATCCAGAGACTAACACCTTAACCATTATACCGGTAGGTCGGCACACCAGGCACTGGTAATGGTAATCGGTAAATTTTAGTTAACGTCTTACTAGAGTAAAACAACGTGCTATTGACGACGGTCCGGGATCAGTCCCTTCAGGGAAAGATACGAGGACAGCATCACGTACTTTTGGTAATTTGGTAAATATAGTTAACGACGCACTAGAGCAACACAACGGGCTTTTGACGACGGTCCGGGATTAGTCCCCTTAAGGGAAAGATCCGAGGACAACACCTCGTAATTTTGAACCACGGTCAGATGACGAAGCAACACCTGAGCTGGCACCCCACTCTCCTAATTCCACAACAACCCAACGTGATGAATTTCGGACACGACAGATTTAACATGCACCAGCCGCCTCTACACCATACGCTTACAAACATCCATACCCGGTCCCCGATTCGAACCTGGAACCTTCCGATCTAGAAGCTAACACCTTAACCACTATACCGGTTTGTTGGCCAACGTAATTTTGAACCACTGTCAGATGACGAGTAGTGCTTGTTGGTGTTACCGTTGTCAGTAGCCTATTGTGTGTATCCAGTGCGAAGTAATTACAAATGTTAACCACATTTTCATTGTATTTGATCAATCAACTGTTATATATCGTTTCGGAATTCATTTTTGCAATTTTTACTCTCGCAGTTTGTACTTTTGTACCATTGTCAGATGACGAGGTTACACTTGAGCTGCCAGCGAAATCTGTAAACTTCCACACCAAACCAACGTAAGGGTAATGGTAATGGTAATTTTAGTTAACGTCGTACTAGAGCAACACAACGGGCTATTGACGACGGTCCGGGATCAGTCCCTTAAGGGAAAGATCCGAGGACAATACCTCGTAATTTTGAACCACGGTCAGATGACGAAGCAACACCTGAGCTGGCACCCCACTCTTCAAACTTCCACGCCAACCCAACGTGAGGACTTTCGGCCACGACAGATTTAAGGTGCACCAGCCGCCTCTACACCATACGTTTACAAACACCCATGCCCGAACCCGGAATCGAACCAGGAACCTTCCAATCTAGAGACCAACGTAAGGGAATTTACAACCAAGACAGATTTATCGTCACCAGTCCTCCATGCTCACAGGTATCTATTGTTGGATTCGAACTCGAAAACCATAAAATGCAAATATGCTAATCTTCCGACGGGGATATTGCGACATCACAAATAGTCTTATGTTTTGAAACATAGTACTATTTTAATTACAAATTACCAAAATTACTAATTACCGATACCACATTTTCAGTAATATGTTGGCGTTATTTGAATATGCTCTCTTACAAAACCAGATGACGCTATTGAAAATATATTACCGAGCGATCTCAAGTTGTCAAAGATAATTGTTCAGTATCAACCATCCGTATAACAGCTTTTGACGCATTTCAATATTTGTTTCATTTCACTAGAGGTGCCTGAACATAATATCACAATTTGGTATTTAATACCACTATATACTCACAAATTCAATAAATAATAAGTTTTCATAATTTTTTTAAAATTTATATTGTGGCGTATTCTTATAAAGTGTTCAGGGACATTGTTTGCTGTATCTGGGTAAACAATTAAAAATTATAAATTATTTTGAATTGAAAGCATATTTTTTTATGCTTTGTTTTGTCAGTACTAACTCAATTTACTTATTCATCTCACCGTGTTTTTTTGGTCAGATGACGTAGTCCTGTTCGATATCCGTATTTTAATTAATATTTAATTTCTTATTCTCACTCTACGTGAACTCTGGGAAAGGTACCTGTCAGGAAAGCATATTAAATACATTAAACGCATGATCAGATACCTCATTATATGATCATGGTTTATCATGAAATCGTGTGTCAAAATTACTTTTAGCATGGATGAAAATAACGTGGTGTCATTCTCGCATATTTACCATAAAGATTGATCGCGGACTTTCATCATTTGCGTGTTGTGTAATTAAGGTGTAACGTTAATTAAAATAACTAAACATCCGTTATATACTCTTAATCTTTCTAACATCCCAGATACTCTTAATCTTCAGCTATCTTCCAGCAGTTGTACAGTTGTACTTTGATCGTGCAAAGAAAGGATTTAGTCTACAGTTAGTAAAGCCCAGTAGTATCCTGAAAGTTATAAGAATCAATACTTGTGAGATTTACAATTGCACTAGTTACACATTCAATGTTTATAAAATCGTAGTTTTAGAAAAAATGTTAATCCTGTTATTCTGAACACAGGACTTCTATTTGGGGACAAAGTGCCTTCGACCCAAGTGCTCCATGGAAAATTATCTCGTTGGATGAAAAACTTATCATAATGTTCAGCTGCTTGCTCATCAACTTTTGATGTCAATGGTTGACAGAGAACGGCCTATAGTAACTCAAATAGTTTTTTGGAGCTTAGCACACGAACCCATTCCAAGGAACTTGAAAAGGATGTTGAAATATATTTTGTCGAATATTCTATTTTGCAGATAACAGCTGCAGTACAGTAATTAAAACTACATACATACCAACCTCAATTTTTTTGGCACATAAATAAGGTTTTTATCCTTTAGTCTGCGACCTGTATCGCCCTAAATGTAGCCTAAAAGTAAAAAGAATCGCGAAAGAATAGAATTTTGTTTACGATCGCTACAGCCTGTTGTACATTGAATATTATAGGAACTACGTAGGTTATGTCTGAACCCATACTCCAAAGATTAAATCTGCATACGTCAAAGATCATCCGCAAAAGGTACTTGAGAGTGGGGTGCCAACTCAGATGTTTCCTCTTTAACGGACCGTGGTTCCAAATGACGTGAGGTCCTCGAATCTTTTCCTTGGAGGATTGATCTCAGAATATTGTCAATAGCCTGTTGTGTTGCACTAGTAAAACGTAAAAATAAATTACCTTACCTCTTGCGATTTGTTTTGGCTCCGCAGTTCGTACTCTTGATCCATGGACAGATGACGAGGTCACACTTGAGCTGCTAACCACCTTTTCAAACTTTCCTAACGGATGAAAGAGTAATGGATTAACAATCCGCGGGTTGTGAGCTTGAATCCAACCAAATAACGACGTGCACCAATAGGTTTAGTACACCTTAAATATCTAATGGCCCCAAATGTCCTGTAATTAGCTTGGTATAGAAATTTGGACAGTGATGTGTGGGCTCATCTGCGACCTTGTTAACTGACATTGGTTCAAAATTACGTGATGTGGTCCTCAAGTCTTTCTGATAGAGATTAATCCCAGACATTCGCCGATGTCGAATGTGTAGCTATAGTACGATATTAGTTAAAATACCTACACATTCGGTAATTGGTTATGTTAACTATCGTCGTATTAGAGCAACTCAAAGGGCTAATGACGACGGTCCTGGAGGGAAAGATCCGAGGACAACACCTCGTAATTTTGAGCCACGGTCAGATGACGAAGCAACACCTGAGCAGGCACCCCATTCTCCAAATAATCCACACCAACCCAACGTGAGGAAATTTAAAGCCAAGACAGATTTAACGTCACAGTGCTCCTTGCACTCACGTTGGGTTGGTATGGAAGTTTGGAGAGTGAGGTTCTAGCTCAGGTGTTGCTTCGTCACCTGACCGTGGCTCAAAATTACGAGGTGTTGTCCTCGGATCTTTCGCTTAAGGTATTTAACCCGGACCGTCGTCAATAGCCCGTTGTGTTGCTCTAGTACGACGTTAACTAAAATTACCATTACCTTTACCATCTAGATATGAAGGTTACTGGTTCGAATACGGGTCCGGCATGGATGTTTGTAAGCGTATGGTGTAGAGGCGGCTGGTGCACCTTAAATCTGTCGTGGCCGAAAGTCCTCACGTTGGGTTGGTGTGGAAGTTTGGAGAGTGGGGAGCCAGCTCAGGTGTTGCTTCATCATCTGACCGTGGTTCAAAATTACGAGTTGTTGTCCTCGGATCTTTCCCTTAAGGGACTGGTCCCGGACAGTCGTCAATAACCCGTTGAGTTGCTCTGGTCGAAGTTAACTAAGATTACCATTACCATTACCATTACCTACTTGCACACGGGCATCTTTGTTGGATTCGAACTCGAAACCCATAAATTAAAATAATATTCCGACTGGTGTTTCGCGACCCAACAATTAGCCCGTTGTTTTGCTGTATTATTATTTTATTTAAAAATTATCAACATTACCAACTAGGAGAGAAGTAAGCTAGTGTGGACAAGTTGAATAATTCTGCTATTCATGTCAAAATCTCTCTGCAAGTTTTTGCAGAATAGAAATACTGATAGAAACTTCCATGCGCAGTTGCATAACGAATACACTTGATACTTGAGTAGCAATTTATAAAACAGGGTTTTCATGGTGGAAAAGTAAGTTCCTGATTTGGTTTTTAATTACAAGATTATATTATTTTGCTTCCATATTTTTAGAAACGGTGACAGTATTTTATAAATGAATATATTCAAAAACTATTTGATATTCACTTTTGCTCTACATGGTTTAAAATAAACAGGAGTAGGGCTAAATATAAAAAATGGATCCAAGGTGCTAGTGTTGTCACATGGTGATGGGGCTACTGTGGATATGTCCACTGTAGCCCCATTTAGCTTTCAGTGGTAAAAACATGGGTTGAATATTACAATTTAGTCTATCCATATGTTAAATAAGATTGTTTATGTAAAAAATTATTCACAAATAATTCTATTTTTTACTCTTAGACTTTTATGTGTATTAAATTAAATTAATTTTTGTGAAATGGTAAATTACTTTACAAAGGAATTGTATTTTTTTTACACATAAAGCAACTCTTCTAATAAGCAGAGCTAATCTTTTTTTTTACCAGATGTAAAGGACGTATCACAAATTTCAAGAAATGAAATTGTAGCTAAATTATCATCACCAGAGGCTTCTGGTAGCACAATTCGAACTGTATTTCAGTTGTCATTTAATGTTGATTTATTTAATTACATTGTAAAATAGAAGGATTCCATTTCTACGGATTCCATGCAAGTGAGCCCCATTGGGACAAAGTCCGACTTAGCTCGAATTTTTTTTTTAGCCAACAGATGGCAGCACATCGATCCGTCTTGTTTTTACTGAGAGGTCACATTTTCACGACATTCAATCATACTCAGGCGCACGGTTGTAATTTTTATCCAAACCAGAGACCAACTAATCCCTGGTTCGGCACCCCCAGAGGTTTTGATGTATTATGGGAACATGGATGACTTTGTGACCACGACAGATTTTTCGTGCACCAGTCACCTTTAGCGTACACGGGAGTTTTCGGTCAGCTGGGCTCGAACTCAAGTTCAGTCAGTCACAAGCTCGATGCCCTACCAATCGAGCCACCCGGTCACATTAAAATCCTTTTCCCACTAAATAAAACTAAAAAATAGCTTTCAATTGTGCTGATTTGTCTTTGTAGTAGATTCTATAATATAGTGCATATTTCTAATTACAAATATACTCGGATTAACATTAATTAAATATGCTTTATAATTAACATTTATAAGGAATTACACTGTTTATGCTAAAATTGATTTCATTATGGTTTTTCATACTTTCATGAGTTGTATTTACATTGTATAATCAGTATTCTGACTTGTCCACACTTGCCCCATATTTTAGGGCTAGTCTGAACAAAAACAACTTTTTTGATATAAAAGATTATTAAAACACTATACTGCTAAATATTTTAATACATCAACCAAACTAAAAGTATAAAAGCACATTATTGTAAAAAAAATTGTTGATATGTCGAAAATGATATTAAGAATACTTTTTTTGCCAAATTTATAAAAATTGTCCACAATGGCCTCCTTTTCCCCTATCAACCACACAGTTTCAGTAATACGAACGATAAAGTTATTTGAATCTGCTCTCTTAGAAACCCAGATGGCGCTTTTGAAATATATTAACAAGCGATATCAACTTGGCAAAGATAATTTATTAATACCAACCATCCATACTATAGCTTTTCACGGAACTGAATATTTGTTGTATTTTACTAGAGGTGCCTGATATTAAATTCGCAAATTGGTATTTATTACCACTATATATTTACAAATTCAATAAATAATAATTTTCATAATTTTTTTTTATTTATCTCTCTTCTTTTTGATCTTCTTATGTTCTGGAATGATGTTTGCGCTGTATGCGGTTGAACGTCTAAAATTTTATTAAAATCAGATTGTTTTGACGTAAGTGAATCTTTTTTATGCATGTGGTTGGGGGTTAAATCGATAGACCACGTCATTTCACCGTGATCTTTCGTTAGATAACGTGGTGATGTTGAATAGTTGTATTTTAATTTTTATTTGAGATTTCTTACTGTAGTACTCCGCTTTACCTCTGTAAAAGGTACATCTCAGGAAATCAATCTATATATATAATTCTCTTACGTGGCACGCCAAAAAGACGTTATTTGTTTTCGCGTTTTGGCAACATTGTACGATTCTTTGTTTATCCCGAAGCCTCGCGCTTCAATTGAATTTATAGCGTTATCGGATGAAATTTTATTGAAAAAAAAAAGAATTTTAGTCGAGCTGTTGCAGTAAATAATAGAAATCAAAGAAAACGGAGGATCTTTTCAGGGTCATTTTAAAAAAAAAGGTCCGTTTCGGGGCAAACTATTATAGTTCAACAAGACGCTTGCATTACAACTTTCGACAACAAACTCAATCAAAAAGCGCAGGTGGTTCGAGTGCTGGGTAAATGTACACACAACCAACATGCTGGGTTTCCAATTTCCAAATCAACGCTCACATTTCGAGTCAAAATTTGCTCAAAGTTTCCATTTGAATTCTGATTTCAGAGGTACTGTAAATATCTTTTCTGAAAAACAGCATAAAATTTAGATTTGAAAAATATTTTTTTGGAATATCATATTTTGTAAACAATTCCTTCTGCTAGGACACATATCTTCATTGATGCGAGCGAAGCGAACATAGGTTCGCGCAGCGAACCAATGAGGAATGCGAAGCAATCCTCTGGGGGTTGGCGAGCGTTAGCGAGCAGGGGGGCGGGCCCCCTAGTCAAATATAATATTGGTACACCCAACAAAAGTTTAATGGAGCCAAAAACGCAATGTTTGAAATTTCCAAAATTTCTCAAAGAAATATAAAGGCAGTTTTATCTGAAACTAACTACCACCCAAAACTACGAGAAACCATTTTTCAAATTGTTAATCAAAGGCTCATAATTAGCGAGTCAAGAAAGTATTTAGGTAAGTGTGTAATGCCCTGATGGTACCCTAAAAGTTATAAGATTCAATTTTTCTACTTGGAAGGTTAGAATTGCTCTAGTTAAACAATTAATGGTTACAAACTCGTAGTTAAAAAAGTTTACCATGATAATATGAACATAAGACTGGTACCTGGGGGCAATGTTTTCTCTACCCAAATTCTTCTTGGAAAATTAACTCGTTTGATGACAATTTTTTATTTTTGGTCAGCTGTTTCGATGTCCATTGTAGACAGAACGGCTTATAGTAACTTAAATAGTTGTTGGGAGCTATGTACTCGAACACCCATTCTAAATGAACTTGCAGATTCAAAGGACGTTGAAATATATTTTGTCGGAAATTGAATTTAGCTGATAACCGATCCAGTACGACAATAATTAAGACTACCTACATACCAACCTCAGTTTTTCTGGCACGTAAAAATGGATTTTATCCTTGACTGCGGCCGGTACAGCCCCAGATGTACTCTTAAAGTTATAAGAATCGCGAAAATAAAAGATAGAATTTAGCTTACGATCGACACAGCCTGTTGTACATTGGATATTATAAGAACCACGTAAGGTATTTATGAAACCTTAACAGTCTAAATCTGCATGTTCCGATTTATCATCCCCAAAAGGTACTTAGGGGTGTTTAAGGGGGTCCAGCTCAGATGTTGTCTCGTCAACTGACCGTGGTTCCAAATGACGTGGTTTTGACATCGCAACCTTCTTTTAGGGGATTTTTCCCTGATCGGCGTCAATTCCCTGTTGTGTTTCTCTAGTGTGACATTAAATCAAATAACATTACCGTACCTCTTATTAATTATTTTGTCGCAGTTTGTACTCTTCAGCCATGGTCAGTTGTCGAGGACACACCTGAGCTGCAAGCCCACTCTTCAAACTTCCACAACACGTCAATATGAGGAAATTTATAGCTAAGACGGATTTAACATTACCAGTCCTCTTTGCACACGTGATCTTCAGTTGGAATCGAACTCGGAACCCATAAATTTCTAATATGTTTATCTTCCTACCGTCGTACCACGACCCCACGAAAAGTCCATTGCGTTTCTTTAGTATAATTTTAATTAAAAAATTTCCTAAATTTTCTATTTCCAACCCTAGTATTTTACTATTTTTGGCTCTATTTAAATGCCATCTGTTACAAAACCAGATGTTGCTTTTGAAAATATATTAGCAGGCAATTTAAACTTGTTGAAGCTAATTTTTCAATAACAACCATCCATAAAATAGCTTTTGACGCAACTGAATATTGTTTTGATATAAACACAAGAATCATGTTAGGAATTGCACCCATGGTTTTCAAAGCATTTCGTTAGAGGTTCCTGAATTTAAATTCGCAAACAAATTGGTAGTTATTACCACTATATGTTTACAAATTCAATACATAAGAGGTTTTTATGTTTTGTTTAGCTAGTAATTTCTTGATGTTGATGAAAGATGTTTTTTTTTGTTTTTTATTTAGCTCGATTCTTATACGGATTTATCCTAAAGGTAAGTATCTGAATAGTTAGAAAGCGTAAGCGAGCCGGGGGCGATTACCCCGCTGTGACGTTATAGACCGGAAAGATAAATTATATGAATTTTTTATATAGTTTAGGTGTCGCAAGAGTATGCAAATACAGATTACTTCGACTTCAGTTTGGATTTCGTTAGTCTTTCAATGTGTGGTGTTAATTTTGTTACCGAGAGCAGCAAAAAAGATTTCTAATTTCAATGTTATTCTCAACCTTGTTTCGCTTTTAATAAATTACATGAATTCCAATGCTTTTTGACATCTGTACTATGTTCTGAAACGACATAGGTAATTTTTTTTTGCAAATTTTGTAGTCCTGGAAAATGTTCATGGTTAGAAGGTTTTTTGATCTGAAAATACTCATCAAATGTCATGTTTAATAATGAATTTGTTTTTAAATCGTTAAGTTTTATGTGAATGTTACTAGGATTCTACTTAACGTTTTGTTCATTAAGCGTAAGTGGATTTATAAATACGAGAATAGTTTTCTTCTTTAGCCCAATCATGAAGATGATTTTCAAATGACCCATGCAAAAACTTGTTTTTTTTTTCAATATATTTGTTCAAATTGTTATTATTCGCAGCATAATCTCTCTTTCAATTGTGGAAATTGACTCAAATAATAATTTTCTAACTGTAGAGATGAACAGTTTTAATTTTATTTGAAATAAATTGAGACTATTTACTGAGCTAGGATATTATTTATTATTTTCTTGTAGTTTCGCGAATTTAGATAATTGAGATGGCTAATAAAATTAACTAAAAATGCCAAATAAAATATCCCATTCGTATCGAAGGATAGGATTCTTTCATCAGGTAGTTCATTTTCCTGTTCCAAAAAATATAAACAGCATTTTTCAATTTGCAAAATCGTCTCAGAACCTGTCCTCTAAAAAGCCAGCTCAATTCATATTGATGGTGGATTTAACTATATATTCCAAATCTTACAATTCACAATAATATCCTCCTCATTCTTGTATGCTTATTGCTGTTGCTCTAATTACATTCGCACATTTCACAACCGGTAAGATAATATGCTGCATTTTAAAAGCGATCATGATAAATCGTCATGATAAATTTAAGGAGCACCAACGGGCTCTACACCATAAGCTTACAAACATGCACGCAACGATGGATACCGTACCATATTCAGTAGCACCGTGATTCAAAATTACGTGGTGGTGTAATTGTATCTTTCCCTTAAGCTTCGGTTTCCTAAGAAAGCGTAGCCGTGATCTAGCGGCCGTGATGTATCGGTGGGTGACGTCACTAAAACGTTGTTTATACTAACATATGGTGTTGGTTTCCTAGAGAGCGTTGTTTGTGAGCGTAACGAAAATGATCGGAGCCGCCATTTCCATGACTGTCGTCATAGCGGTCTCAAACAGTTGGGGAAAATTTTTTCTCTTGTAGCGGCCATATTTCATTTCCTGCTCCAAACGATTCGAGCGAAGGGGAGAAAAATAAATAAACATTTTTGACTGCCATTGATTAATTTGTTTTTGTAAAATCGGGATCGTTAAACACAGAATGAAAATTTCAACGGATTTGAAATCAGCGAAAATTTGACACCAGAACGATACCTTAAATGTGATTTTCTTTAAATAAATAATTAATTATTTAATAAATAATTAAATAATCAAATGGTAAATAATTGAATAAGAAAACTGTTTTTGATTTCGATCTGGCGTAGAAATTTACGCTGATTTCAAATCTATTAAAATTTTCACTCTACTTTCAACGATCCCGAAGTTAGAAACTTTGGACTAAAGAATAAAAAACCACTTTGTTTTGTTTCTCGAATAAAATAAACCATGACAGCTGTCTTGTGTTGCCCATTCTCCAACGTATTCTGTCCGCATAAGTTGACACCTCAGGATTTTTGTTTAGACGGCCGTCTAGTTATGCCCGCGGCATCATGACGTATCACGGCTGTTAGATAACGGTTCCACTTTCTTAGTAAACCGAAGCTTTAGGGATTCGTCCAGGACCGTCGTCAATAGCCCATTGAGTCATTCTAGAACTACGTTAATAAAAAAAAATATCAAAATTACCAAATTACTGTATACAGATGGCTGTTGTGTTTTATAGTGCGACTTCATTTCAAATACTAACCCCCGTTTCACTGGTTTGGATCAATAAACTATTACACATCGTTTCGGAATTTACTTTTGAGATCTGTTTTGGGGGCAGTTCGTACTTTAGAACCATGGTCAGATGACGAGGTCACACTTGAGCTCCCAGACCATTCTTCAAACTTTGACTTAAGGGATTGATCCCGGACCGTCGTCAATCGCCCGTTGTGTTGCTTTAGTACGACGTTAACTAAAAATTACCAAATTACATTTAAACTTTGACACCACGCCAACCTGAGGAAATTTGAAGCAAAGAGAGATTTAACTTCAGCAGTCCTCTTTTCACTCGGAACCCATAAATTGCTAATATGCTAATCTTCTAACCGGAGTACCACCATCTCACAAATAATGTGTTGTGTTGCTCTTGTACAATTTTAATTAATGATTATCAATTACCGACCCTTCAATTTCAGTAATGCGTTGACGCTATTTTAGTGTGCTCTCTTACAAACCCAGATGTAGCTTTTGAAAATATATTAACAAGTGATCTCAACTTGGAAAATATAATTTTTCAATATAACAACCATACAATAACTTTTGACGCAATTGAACATTTGTTTTATTACCACACACGCAAATTTGTATTTATTACCACTATATATTTAAAAATTGACTAAATAATGAGTTTTTATACTTTTTTTCAAACATGGAAGTCACAACATTTCGTTACTTTGTTTTCAGGAAGCATGTTTGCTCTGTGTTTGGGTAAATATCTAAATTATTTTAAATACAAATTTTGATTTAAGTGCATAATTGTTTATGCATAAAGTGCAAGGTACTAATTCATTTGATCACGTCGTCTCACCGTGTTTTTCTCCTGAGATGACGTGATGCTATTGGATAGCATTATTTATTTTTTATTTGATTTCGTGCCATACTCTGCTTTACCTCTGGGAAAGGTACCTCTCAGGAAATCAGATCAAAGACCATTTTCGTATACCAACAGAAGTTTAATTTAGCAAAACCCAAAATATTTGAAATTTCCAAGATTTTCCAATGATAGGAGATAACGGTAGTTTTTTCTAAAACTAACAACCACCCAAAAGTGCGAGAAAATATTATAAAAAAGCTCGTCAAATCTAATGTCTTTGAATACGCTATTTCACAAAGGCGCTGCAGAAAAAGTTTAATTGTTTAAAGAAAAATAATTATATTTGTGATTTTTTTTATGCGGTGTTTTTAATTTTTTTTACAATTTATTTCAGTAGTGTATTTTAAATTCTTCCTCGAATGAAATAATTGCCTACATCTAATACAATGCTTTTGCTTATAGTATCATCTACATCTCTTTGATAACACGGCGCTCAAGACTTTTTTACATCATTAGAGGTTTATCTTAATATTGTAATCTGAACTCCTAAATTATGTCTGGAGACAAAAGGCCTTCGACCCAGGTGCTACATTGAAATTTCACTCTTCTTTGTCACGACTAACACGTTTAATGTACGTTACAACACGTTTAGTACACCTTAATGGAACACTTGTCATTCTCATCAACGGAATTTAAATTTTACAAAACCTCGTTGGTATTTTTATTAACGTATCATTGTAGCAACAGAATAGGCTATAAACGGTGGTTCAGGATCAAACCCCGAAGGAAAAGAGCCGAGGACTACACCAGGTAATTTTGAACCGTGATCAAATGACAGCAACACCAGAGCTGGCATCCCATTTTTCAAGATTCCACACTACGTGAACGAGAATAGCGAAAGTCAGATGTAATATTAACGAATTTACAACCCGTATGTTGTTAGATATAATCCAACAAAAGACCGTCGTGTACAAAGAGGTAAGTCAAATTCTCCCTTCCTTACTTCCTTCGAATGTCCTCGGATGAACACGCCGTGACCATTTTGTAGAATATTGAAGGAATCATTGAATATAAGCTCAATGAAAACAGGAACGGAGCAATTGAGTTAAAATTAAGGTTTATTTACAAGTTAGTTATAAATTTTACAGACAAGTTTCAAGATAATTGGATAGGTTAAACTTAAATTATTAGTTTATATAAGAGCTATTGTGTACGAGCAAAACGCCTACGCAAGGCCTCCCAATATTCTGTCGACTCTCGCTTCCTTCTTCCAAAACACCCCGTTGGGTTCTTCGCGACACCCCTCCAAGGGGTCGTACACAAGTTTTCAATGTCTCAAGATTGCTCGGGACCTGACTGTACAGATTATAATACACCTTAAATATCCAATGGCCTCAAAAATGTCTTGACATTTGCTTGGTAAAGAAGTTTGGTTTATGAGGTTCCGTCTCATGTGCAACCTTATTATCTGATCATGGTTTATCATGAAATCGTGTATCAAAATTACGTTTGCTACGGATAAAAAATACCTGGTGTTGCCCTCGTATCTTTCCTATAAAGAATGATCGTGGACCGTCACCAATTGCCTGTTCTGTAAATAAGGTGCAATAGTCGTGTTAAAATAACTAAACATCCGTGTAATACTTCGTCATTTGAACGTGGTTCGAAGAGAAGCGGCTCAATCCCATGATAGTACTTTACGCAAGTCCAACTTGATTGGCTAGTTTCACGGGCTTGGCTTCACTTGGATATCTCGCCAATCTGATTGTTGCAGTAACCATTTTATTTTGAATATGCTCGTTGTTTCGTAGAAATACAATACATACACTAGCGCCTCAGCGTACAGCGTAAGTGTCCGACAAGTTGACTCTGATTTGCTCCTCATATATATGTTGTATGGTGGTTGTTAGTAGTATTTCTTGCCAACTTATATTAAGGGTACTTATACTTTAAAGAGCTTCTTTTCGTGAAGCAACGATGGCCTAATGGCTAAAGTCACCCACCTTCAGATTAGCGTCGACAGCAGAGGATGGTTTCCCGCGTTCGAACCCAGCTGTCGGAAAAATTTTTAGATCCTCCAAATTATTTAAAAAAAATTCCAATTTAATTCCTTTTCATTCTAATTTTCTTTTCCTAATTTTTAATACCCTTTTCATATTTTTCCAAGCTTCCGTTGATTTTACATAAATAATCTAAGAACCACTCCTGAACTCACTACCAGCTGATATTTTTCTGCCCCTCTGCCGTCCCCTTTGCTTTAGGATGTTGGTGTCGTATCCACCGCTGGCTTAGGACCATTCTGATGTAACAAAAAGCATACATAAAACACTAACTTATATAATTATTAACTTATATAATAAAAGGATACAATTTTCGGCTCCCACCTCTACCCACCCATAGCCATGGATCTGAAAAGAAAAGAAGAAAGCAGAAAGGAAGAGATAAATCGCCAACAACTATAAACCTTATTGACATACGTATCTAGGTCATGTGATCCGATTAGCCAATCAAGTTGGACTTGCGTAAAGTACTATCATGGGATTGAGGCGTCTGTGTTCGAAGTTACGAAAAACTGTCTTAGGATCTAATATATTCAAAATGGATCCCGGCGCTCCGCTTATACACTTGTGAAATAAGTCTGCATATATCGATTATCATCCCGAAAATCAACTTGACAGTAGGGTGCCAGCTCAGAATTACCTCTTCAAAGGATCGTTGTTCCAAATGACGTGGGATCCTCGGATCTTTCCCTTGGGTGATTGATCTCGGACCGCCGTCAACTGTCTGTTCTGTTGCACTAGTACGACGTTAAATAAGATTACATTACCTTACATCTTTCGAGCTTTTGTGGCGCAGTTCGTATTCTTAAACCACAGTTAAATGACGAGGTCGCACTTGAGCTGCAAGCCAACTTTTCAAACCTCCCTACCAGTTGCTGACCAACCGGTATAGTGGTTAAGGTGTTAGCCTCTAGATCGGAAGGTTCCCGGTTCGAATCCGGGTCCGGGCATGGATGTTTGTAAGCGTATGGTGTAGAGGCGGCTGGTGCACCTTAAATCTGTCAGGGCCGAAAGTCCTCACGTTGGGTTGGCGTGGAAGTTTGGAGAGTGGGGTGCCAGCTCAGGTGTTCTTCGTCATCTGACCGTGGTTCAAAATTACGAGGTGTTGTCCTAGGATCTTTCCCTTAATGGGACTGATCCCGGACCGTCGTCAATAGCCCGTTGTGTTACTCTAGTACGACGTTAACTAAAATTACCATTACCAATACCATTACCCTACCGGTTGCAAGAGTAACGGATTAACAACCCGTGGGTTGTGAGCTCGAATCTAACCGTAAACCTACGTGTACCAAGAGGTTTGGAACAACTTAAATATCTAATGTCCACTAATGTCTTGTAATTAGCATGGTATAGAAATTTGGACAGTGAGGTGCCGGCTCATGTGGGACCTCGTAATCTGACCGTGCTTCAAAATTACGTGATGTTCCTCGCAGATCTTTCTGATAGAGATTGATCCCGGACAATCGCCCAATTGGTAACTAAAGAACGACGCTAATTAAAATACCTACACATTCGTGTTAATATTTCGACACTTGAACGTGGTTCAAAATTAAGGCGAACTGTCTTACGATCAAATAAATTCACGATGGTAATTGGTAATAGGTAAATTTTAATTAACGTCATACTAGAGCAGCACAACGAGCTATTGACGATGACCCGGGAGCATATTACCAACCTTTACCTGGAATAGAAGACATGGGGAAATTTAAGGCCCACTGATTCGTTGCTATCCCTCTCCGAGATTTATGACGTCACTCACACATAGTGCGCACTCCGCATGTGTGAAAAGTATCACTATTTATTTGCAACGTTTGCGAAAAAAAAAAGTTGTAAATGGTTCGACCGAAAATAGAATACTAATAAAAAAGAAAGCTTTAGCTTTTGGATGATTATCAAGCGACAGTTCAACGGCTTGTGCCATGTACTCGTAATTTGATCGTAAATGTTTTGTGTTTAGTTTTAATTCCTGTATAGATTCTACACGCATAATTAAAAAATAATCCATTTTCGAACTTTAAAGACATTTGGGACCTTGAACAGAATAGAAGACGGAAACAGGGGAGTTTTTCGTTATTACTGGGGATCTGTTGTATAGTTTCATTATTTATGTTGCAGAGGTTTTGTCATTGGCTTTCAGTTCAAATAGAAACTACCGAGTAATGACAGAGTCCACGTGAAGCATCGCCATTAATGATGATGTCACATAGTCGACAGTTTGAAACCAACGAATCAGCAGGCTTAAAATTGCCCCATGTCTTCTATTCCAGGTAAAGGTTGTTAATATGCGACCCGGGTGCAATCCCCTTCGGGAAAGGTCCGACGACAACACCACATTATTTTAACCACGATTAGATGAAGAGGTAACACCTGAGCTGGCACCACACTCTCCAAACTTCTACACCTACCCAACATGTGGTCTTTAGCCTCCTTAGATTTAAGGTGCACAGACGGCATCTACACCATACGCTTAAAACATCTACGCATAGACCCAGATATGAACCAAGTAATGGTAATTTTAGCTAACGTCGTATAGAGCAACACAACGGGCTATTGACGACGGTACGGGATCAGTCCTTGATATAAACCAGGAATCTTCCTGTCTAAAATTCACGATGGTAATGGTAATGGTAATTTTAGTTAACGTCGTACTAGAGCAACACAACGGGCTATCTAAAATTCACGATACATCCAGGATCGTTGTCAATAGCCCGTTGTGTCTCTTTAGTTCGACGTTAATTAAAACTTACCAAATTACCGTAGTCAGATGCATGTTATGTTTCGCCAATGCAAATTTAATTAAAATATTAACCACCTTATTCTGGTTTTGATCAATAATTTGTCTTATATCGTTTCGGAATTCATTTTTGAGACTTGTTATAGCGTAGTTTGTACTTCTAAAGCATGGTCAGATGATGAGGTTACTCCTGAGCTACCAGCACACTCTTCAAACAGTGGTTTCACGACCACACTAATAGTGGAAACTAAAAAGTAATTAATTCATAATTAAATCATTAGTTAAAAATTACTAAAATTACAAAGTGCTCTGTTACAAACAGATGGCACTCTTGAAAATATATTTGTAAGCAATCTCAAGTTGTCAAAGACAATTTTTCAATACCAACCATCCATACAATAGCTTTTGAAGCAAATGAATATGGGTGGATATAAACTAAAGAATTATGGTAATTCGTGAACTCATGTCTTTCAAAGCATTTCACTAGAGGTGTCTAAACGTCAGTTCCTAAATTGGTATTTATTACCACTATATGTTTACAAATTTATTAAATAATATATATTCATGTTTTCTGCGTCAATGCTTGTGTAACCGTTTCTAAAATTATTAAAGATATATTGTTAACACTTTAAAGTATAATTTTTTTATTCTTGTAATGTGTATTGTACTAATTGATTAGTCAAACAAACTCATAATCAAAGGGAATTTAAATTTCTTTTATTCCTTGCTATGAATAGTAGTATTTTAATGTATCTTTGATATCTTGTTGTCATGCTCTGCTTCACCGCTGGAAAAGGTACCTTTTAGGAAATCAGATAAAAGATAATTATAGTATACCCAATAAAAGTTTCAATGGAGCGAAAAAAATGCCAAAATTTCACAAAGAAAGATAACGGAAGTTGTTTCTGAAACTAACTACCACACAAAACTGCGAGAAAATGTTTAAAGTTTTTCAACCAAATCTCATCGAAACTACTGTGCTTTAAATACGCTTTTTAAAAAGACCACGGCTAAAAATACTTGATTTGTAGCTTGAAATAAAACAAAAAATCTGTTATTTTTTCATTGCCGTTTCAATTTCTTTTTCAGTTTATTTCAATAGGGTCTTTAAAATCTGGAATGAAACAATTGACTACATGCATTGGAATGCCCTTACTATTAGCATCAACTACATCCCATTATAACAAGACACTCAAGACTTTGATACATTACTAGAGGTTTATCTCTTACTATTGTAATATGAACTCCTAAGTTATGTCTGAAGACAAAGGGCTTTCGACCCAGGTTCTCTTTGTTGTGACGGCTAACACGTTTAATGAAATATTTGTCGTTCTGATCAATGGAATTATTATTTAGCAATATATCGAGGGTATTTTTATTAACGTATAACTGGAGTAACACAGCGGGCTTTTAGCGACGGTTCGGGATCATCACCGAAGGGAAAGAGTCGAGGACGAGAAAAGGTCATTGTGAGCCATGGTCAAATGACATAGCAACACCAGAGCTGGCTCTCCACTCTTCGAACTGTCCCACCACGCTATTATGAGGAAATATAAGGCCAATAGAGATTTAACATTACCAGTACACTTTGCAATCGGGGTTCTTTGGTTGAATTCGAACTCGAAAAACTCTCTAGTACAAATATAGTTAAAAATGACTAATTATTGACACCACAAATTCAGTTATTATCTGGCGGTATTTGAATGTTCCCTCTTACAAACTCAGACAGCGCTCTTGAGAACACATCAGAAAGCGATCTCAACTTGTCAACGATAATTTTTCAACACCAGTTTTCAATGCAATAGTTTTGACGCGTTTGCATTTTTTATGATATAAACTCAAGAATTATGTTGGTAATCGTACACATGTCTTTCAAAGCATTTCATTAGTGGTGCCAGAACATAAAGTTATCAATTGGTATTTATTACCACTATGTGTTTACACATTCAATAAATAAGAAGTTTTGATATCTTTTCGTAGATAGCTGTATTGGTTGACACTTGAATTCGTTGTAAAGCGGTGTTTACTCTGTTTGGGTAAACATTATAATTTGTTTCAACATCATTACATAATTTTCTTGAGCTTGATTGAAATGTGGGGTACGAACTTATTTGATCACTTTATCCGACCGTGTTTTCGTTAAATCCCTCGGATGGGTAATGATATTTCATATCTCATTGCCGCGCTAAGCTTCAACTTTGGTACCGTTACCTTTCAGGAAATCAGATCAAATATTAGATTGGTATACGCAACGAAACTTTAATGAAACAAAAAGAAAAATGTATGAAATTTCCAAAATTTCAAAAGAATGATTATGGCATTTTCCCCCCTCTGAAACTACCACCTAAAACTACGAGAAAATGTTTTCAAACTGTTAACATCATCGCAACTAAGCCATAGCTGTTAGTAATTTTAATTAACGTTTCAATGGGGCGAAACAGCGGGATATTGGCAACGTTTCTGGATCATCCTCAGAAATACGACACAATTACTTTGAATGCTCCTTATCAATAATCCTCTGCAGAAAAAAAATGATAAGATTTTAAAGTAAAGAATTAATTTTTTTGCATCATTAGAGGTTTTTCATAAACATGTATTCTGTACTCATGACTAATGTCTGGAGAAAAAAGGCTTTTGACCCAGGTGCTTCAGGGGAACTTCACTCTTCGTTGGCATGGCAAACACGTTTTAGAAAACATTTGTCGTGCCAATCAGTGGAATTTCAATATAGTAATAGCTTGAAAGTACACTCTATAGCAAAAAAATCGACGCACCAAGAAGGAATCATCCGATTGCTTTGAAATTTCGTATGCAAAAATGTTTTGACCAAATATGCAAATGATTAAAATTTGGTGTCCAATGAATGAATAGTGTGATCTCCAGCGCATCGGAACTGCGTATCCAGCAGATGTATATAAGGAGTTGTTCTTGAACTGTTGTTAAAAATGTCACTATATACACTCTATAACAAAAAAATCGACGCACCAAGAAGTTGTCCGATGAAGACCAAAATTGGTGGATATCCAAATTATGTATAGAATAGAAAATAAATCAAATTTCAGAACAATTAAATGATTTATTTCAGAGTTACAATAAGGAGCTCAATAAGGTGTTGACCCGCCTCTAGCCTGGATGCAAGCTGCCACACGGCGTGGCATAGACCGATAAAGCTCCCGGATGGTCTCCTGAGGTATTTCTTTCCAAATTTGCTCCAATTGTCGGACTACGTCATCAACATTCTCTACCGGATGCAGTCGCCTTCCCATCATATCCCAGACATGCTTGATGGGAGAGAGATCTGGTGATCTGGCTGGCCAAGGAAGTGTTTGACAAGCTTGATGACAGTTCATAGCAACACGTGCCGTATGTGGTATTGCATAGTCTTGCTGAAAAATAAGCCCAGGGTACTGCGAAAGGAACGGTAGTAAAACAGGTCTCAGAATGTCGTCAACGTACCGCTGTGCAGTAAGTGTACCTCTAATGACGACCAAAGGGGTCCGGCTATCAAGGGAAATGGCACCCCAGACCATAATTCCTTGTTGAGGGACCGTGTGGCGAGCAATAGTGAAAGCAGGATCGGCACTCTGCCATTGGCGTCTCCAGAAATGTCTTCGATGATTGTCAGGACACAGTTGGAAGCGGGATTTGTCGCTAAAGACTATACGTCCTCAGTCAGCATCATTCCACCCTGATCGAGCCAAGCACCACTGTAATCTGGCTCGACAGTCTGCAGACGTGAGTGGCAGGTGGCGTAACGGTCGGTACGAACGTAGATTTCGCTCTCTCAGCCGTATGTGAATGGTTATGGTGGACACTCGTGTGTGGGTCGCACGACTGATGGTTGATAGCGATGAATCAGGCGCTGTGACAGCTGATCTGACAATCACTCTGTCCTCGCGATCTGTTGTGCCCCTACGTCGACCGCTACCATCATGACGCTAAAATCTGCCATTGTCCACCCACTCTTGCCAGCATCTTCTAATCGCCGCATCGCTTCGACTCACATGACGAGCGATTCAGCGATTTGCCCAACCTGCCTCTTTCAATTCAATAATACGACCTCTTTCAAACTCTGAAGTTGATCGTAATGAGCTCGAATCCCGCGGCGAGGCATTTTTTCAGTCGCTGAAAGGTATTCGAAATTGCACTGCAGCAGAATTTTTTAGCAACAGTTCAAGAACAACTCCTTATATACATCTGCTGGATGCGCAGTTCCGATGTGCTGTAGATCGCATTATTCATTCATTGGACACCAAATTTTAATCATTTGCATATTTGGTCAAAACATTTTTGCATACGAAATTTCAAAGCAATCGGTCGATTCCTTCTTGGTGCGTCGATTTTTTTTTGTTATAGAGTGTATATTAACAAGCGATCTCAACTTCGCAAATATAATTTTTCAATGCGAACCATCCATACAATAGCTTCTGACGCATTTGAATACTTGTTGTATTTCACTAGAGGTGCCTGAACTTAAATTCTTAAATTGATATTAAGTACCACTATATACTCACAAATTCAGTAACTGGTACGTCTTCATAATTTTTATCTCGGTCTTCTAACTTCATTTCGATAGTTCAGGAACTATGTAATAACGATTAATTTTAGATTAAGTTGACGCAAGTGCAAAATTTTTATACGCATTGATTTGGATTAAGTATTCTCTTGAACACATCAACTCATCGTGTTTTTTTGATGAGATGACGTGGTGTTATTGAATATCATTTTTTTAATTTGTATTTGATTTCTTATAGTCACTTTACTTAAGCTCTGTTAAAGTCAAGGGTTCAACTCTCCGGTAATCATATAAAAGAAAAATTTTAGTATACACAACAAACGTTTAATGGAGCGTAAACCAAAATGTTTCAAATTTCCAACATTTCTCAAAGAATTATAACAGCAGTTAATTTCTGAAATTAACTACCACCCAAAACTGCGAGAAAAAGTTTTCAAGTTGTCAAGGAGAATAACATCAAAACTGGTCTTTGATTGCGCTTTTTTAAAAAGTCGCTACAAAAAAAGCTTGAATTGTTAAGGGCACTGGGAAGTCACAATTCTTCAAAAAATCAAATTTTTGATTTCAATTGCATTTAATAGAGGGCACCAATACGAATCGATTGACGTATCACTTATTACGTAAAATGCATTTTAAGTTACTAAAATTTAATTTTTAAATTATCCTTTTTGGTTTCGGTTTCAGGTTTGAAGTTTTGATTTTGCCGACAATGAATTATATTTTTTTAAATATTTTATATTTTTAATATATTTTTTGTATAAATATACATTTTAATCTATTGGTAACAGGTTTAACTGCGACTGTTATTATATTTAACCGCAAATTTTGTTTACTTGTGCTTTGGAAAGTTCTTATCGATAAGGTAAGGAGATGCTATTTTGTAGTTTTTTGTCGTTTTCTCAAAATGATAAATTTTCATCTTCAGGTGCGCTCTGTGAAAAAACTATTAAAGCTATCAGTCTGAAATTTTGCATACACATGCATTTATATTAGGCAATTATGTTAAAATATAAACTATTGACCAAATATGAACAGAATTTTTTTAATGGGTGATTAATAGGTATAAAATCACAAAATTTTCATAAACTGATTTAAATTGTGCCTAAAATTTTTTTTTCCTGTTTATTTTCAACAAAAAATACTTTAATGAATTCAAAAAACATTTCTAATGATAGGGAAAAAAGTTGCAACTCAATATATATTAAAGTTTTTTTACAGAGCGCACCAAAAGTGAACTCACTGTATTGAATTTTTTTTCACCGAGTTCTATATAAATTATCTCTAAAAAACATTTTTACTATTAAAATTTTTATTTTTTAGCTTGAATTAGTTTTAAAAGGCATTACAAACATGCGTACAAAAATTTATATTGGTACTTATAATAGCTTAAATTTTATATGCATTCGAATATTGGTCACGTTTTCATGATTTCTGGCCTTTGATGACTTCCCGGTGCCCTTAAATAAACTATAAAAGGATTATCTATGTGACTTCATTGTGGTCTCAATTTATTTCAATTGTGTCTTAAAATAAATTCTTCCTCTAATAAAACAGCCTACAGCTATTGCAATGCCTTTACTTACAGTACAAACTACGTCACCTTGATAGCAACGACGATTAAGACTGTTACATCACTACAGGTTTATCTTGATATTGTAATCTGAACTCACTCATGTCTGGTGACAAAGGGCCTTCGTCTCAGGTGCTCCAATGAAAATTCACTCTTCGTTGTCATAGCTAACACGTTTAATGAAATATTTGACATTCTTATGAATGGAATTTCAATTTAGCAATAACTCGTGGGTATGTTTATTAACGCATCGGTGAAGCAACAGAACGGTCTATTAGCGACGGTTCGGAATTATTCCCCCAAGGGAAATAGCCAAGGACGGCACCACGGTATTGCCACGTAAGCCATGGTAAGATGATATAGCAACAACAGAGCCGGCAATCCCCTCTTTAAACTTCCGCACCACGCGATCGTGAATAGTGATAGCCTAATGGAAGATTAACGGATCAACAACTCGTGGAATGTGTGTTTGAATACAACATAAGAATGTCATGTGCAAAAGGGTTCAGAACACCTTGAATATCCAATGGCCTCAAACGTCTTTAAACTAGCTTGGTATAGAAGTTGGGTTAATGAGCTGCAGTATCATGTGCAACCTCGTTATCTGATCATGGTTTAACATGAAATCGTTTATCAAAATTACGTTTACCATGGATAAAAAAACGTTTTGTTATCCTGGTATATTTCCCATAAAGATTGATCGCGGACCTTCACCATTTACCGTTGTGTAACTAAGGTGCAACGTTAGTTAAAATACTTAAACATCCGTGCAGAACTTTGTCATTTGAACGTGGTTCAAAGTTACGAAGAACTAACTTTTTAAGGATCTAATATATTCAAAATGGATACCGAATCATCGCCTATAGACTGTTTTGATTCTCCAGATTTCGCCCTTGGAGATGGAAAACTAGAAGGTAGAAGAATCCTGTCAGGTTGTTACGAAGCAGTACCGGATCTTATTAAAGCAATGACAATATTATCACACAAGAACAAGATTGAAATTTCAATACAGCATATGAACGAAAAGAGTTAATATGAGGCCAGTTGAAACATTCAAAGTAGTTCTCTACGAAGAATTAGCGGATTTGTTAGGGTTCCAACTAGGGATTGCAATTCGATCCGGTAATCCGGTGGAACCGACATCATTTGTCTACCTGCCGGATCCAACAAGATCTGTCAGATCCGGTCCGGATCCGATAAACTCGAATTTTTAAAAAATTAAATAATCGATTATTCAAACCCAACTTTAAAGTCGCAATATCATTTATTAAGCTATCGATTGAAAATTAATGGATTTTATGTTTTGCAATCATCAGTTTAGAGAATTATAGCAAAAATAATAAATTAAATAATTAATAATATTTTATTAATAAAGAGTAATTAGAAAAGAAAATTATGAAAGAAAATGAAGACTAATGCCAAAAATTTAGAAAAAAAAACGAGATTTTGAGGAATACTGAAGAAATAAATGACTTCAAGGAGTCGAAGGAAAATATTTGCCTCTTATGTACGACTACTTAATGACGGTTAAACCAACTAGTGGCGATACTGAGAGGGCCTTCTCGGTCACAGGTTGTATTTGCAGTTCATTGAGAAGTATGTTGAGGGATGCCACGCAATTAATACGATTTGTTGTCTTAGATCGTTTTTTCAAACTCAAAACAGATTTTCATTGCTATGTAACGAAAATTTAAGCAATTAAGACGAATTAAGAGTTACATAGTTTGTTATGTTGACTAAAATACTGCCAAAGATTAGATTTTTATGTTAGGATGAGACAAGGTTAGTTACAATTAAAAAGTTTTTTGCTCAACGACATTAGAGATAGACTACTTAATTTTAGATAAAATAAAAAAGTACTACGTATAAAACAAACTGGTGTTTTTTGGTATGGTAACTGATTTGACTGATCATCATCCATCGTTTGATATTTACTACTTTTAGTACAAGTAGTTACTATAATTTATTCGTACTAGGGGGGCTTCCCCCTGCTCGCTAACGCTCGCCAACCCCCGGAGGATTGCTTCGCTGCGCGAACCTATGCTCGCTTCGCTCGCCTCAATGAAGACATGTGTCCTAGCAGAAGGGATTGTTTACAAAATATGTTACCAAAAAAAAGTTTTTCAAATCTAAATTTGCTGTATTACAGAAAAAATATATACAGTATCTCTAAAATCAGAATTAAAATGAAAACTTTGTGCAAATTTTGACTCGAAATGTGAGCGTTGCTTTGGAAATTGAATACCCAGCTTGTTTGTGTGTACATTTTCCCAGCACTCAAACTACCCACACTTTTTCATTGAGTTTGTTGCCGAAAGTTGTAGTGCAAGCGTCTTGTTGAACTATAATTGTTGGCCCTGAAAAGGACCGTTTTTTAAATGGCCCTGAAAAGATCCTCCGCTTTCTTGATTTCTATTATAAACTAACTGCAACAGCTCATTAAAATTTCCTTTTTTTTTTTCAATAAAATTTCATCCGATAACGCTATAAATTCAATCGATGCTCGAGACTTCGCGATAAACAAACAATCGTACAGTATTGCAAAAACGCGATTACAAATAACGTCTTTTTCGTGAGCCACGTAAGAGAATTGTATATATAGATATGTACAGTTGGAAAAAATTTGAAGAAAATAATTTACCTAGAAAAGAAGAATTTTGTAACGATCGTAAAGATCGTGTAAAACCTATTTCGAAAGAAGATTACGAACATTCTCAAATAATGTGGTAAAAATTAAATATAAAATCTTTAGGTAATTTTTAATCACGATTTTTACGTCAAATTGGATGTAATCTTATTTTCTGATGTATTTTGAAAACTTTAGAATCCTCTGTTTGAACTTTTATAAACTAGATCCCGGTCAGATATACTCTGCTGCGGGATTGGCATGGCAAGATTGCCTGAAAATTACCGGAGTAAAGTTGGAACTACTAACTGATCCGGATATGTATTTATTTTTTGAACAGGGTATACGTGGTGGTGTTAGTACCAAAACGCAAAGATTCAGCAAAAAGCCAACAATAAATATCATTCAAATTATGTGGCAACTTAGCCATAAAAATACATAATGAATATTGATGCCAATAATCTTTATGGTTGGGCAATGATTCAATAACTTCCTATAAGAGAATTTCAATGGCTGACAAATGAAGAAATGGCGGCGTTTAAAGTAGATTCAATAGAGAATTCTTCTCACATTAGCTACGTTTTAGAAGTTGTCTTGGAAGTCCCAGAACTTCTCGGCTTTTATAATGATTATCCGTTAGCAGCCGAATTTATTTTAATTACTGAAGATACGCTCTCGGAATATAGAAAAAAATTATCTTCCCATTCTGAAAGAAAATTTAAAACAGTTGAAAAATTAGCACCAAATTTACTATGCAAATATAAATATGTTATTCACTACAGAAACCTAAAACAAAGTTTACAATTCGGCTTAAAATTAACCAACATTCATAGAGCTTTGAAGTATCAACAAGGTCCATGGTTACAACCATATATTGAATTCAACACAATGCATAGTCAAAATGCAAACAATGCTTTTAAAAAGGATTTTTTTTAACTTTTAAACACTAGTGTCTATGGTAAAACCATGGAAAATTTACGAAATCGAAAAATGTAAAAATTAGTGTAAACAGAAAAAAAAGCTAAAAAACTAATTTCATCTCCTGCATTCAATGCTTACATGATATTTAACAACGAATTGATTGAAATTAACGTAAAAAAATTGTATTACTTTAAATCAACCCATATATACAGGCTTCTTAATTTTAGATTTGTGTAAGCATTTAATGTACAATTTCGATTATACTTACATAAAAGTTAAATATGAACATCGTGCAAAACTCCTGTTCACCGACACAGATTCTTTATGCTATGAAATTGACACCGAAGACGTTTAAGAAGACATGAAGGAGGTTTCTATACGTTTTGACACATCAGATTATCCCAAACCATATCAGACATACAGCCTATCAAACAATATGGTTTTGGGCAAAATGAAAGATGAACTATGCGGAGCTCCTAGGAGGAATTTCTATTATTTAGTGTGTTATGCAGATCATTGCTCTTTCTAAACATGTCTGGACACATGTACATGACGTGATTTTTTTTTATCGTTGCCATTAAATCGACTGAAATAAGATGAAAACAAAAACAATGTTGCCATCCTCCAGTAAAGAAATTTGCAAAACAAAACAAAAAAAACCTCGTGTGAGAGTACAGGTTTAAATACAACTCAACTCCAGAAATTCAAAAACCGAAACTAAAAACCCTCGTATAAGAGTACAGGTTCAAACACAACTCACCTCCAGAAATAAACACTGTTGCCATCCTCCACAAAGTACCACTGTTGCAATCCTCAACTAAATTTATCAGTACCAACCATCCATACAATAGATTTTGACGCATTTGAATATTTGTTGTATTTCACTAAAGGTGCCTGAACTTAAATTCGCAAATTGGTATTAAATACCATTATATATGCTCACAAATTTAATAAATAATACGTGTTCATAATTTTTTCAGCATTTTACTCGGTTGTCTTTGGATATCAGTATTTTACGTCTAGTGGATATAATTATTTTAATTTGCATTTAATTTTTTATTGTCACTTTACTTCAAATCTGGGAAAGTTACCTCTCAGGAAAGCATACGAAAGATAATTTTAGTATACACAACAAACGCTTAATGGTGCGCAAAACAAAATGTTTAAAATTTCCATCATTTTTCAAAGAAGGATAAAAGAAGTTACTTTCTAAAACTAACTACACCCCAAGAATGCGAGAAAATGTTTTCGAGTTGTCAAGGAGCAGCTCATCAAAACTAGTAATTGAATGCTAGAAAGTTGCAACAAAAAAGCTTAAACTGTTGTTTAAATTAAAAAAGAATTATCTATGTGAATTCATAGCGGTATCAATTTCTTTTTCAATTTATTTCATTTGTATCTTTAAATTTCTTCCTGTTATGAAATAATTGATAACAGCCATTAAAGAAAATTAATTCAATTAAGAAATAATTTAGCTTTTACTTACAGTATAAACTACGTCACCTGGACAGCAACGACGCTCAAGACTTTGTTACATTACTACAGGTTTATCTTGATATTGTAATCTGAACTAACTCATGTCTGGTGACAAAGGGCCTTCGACTCAGGTGCTCCATCGAAAATTCACTCTTCGTTGTCGTAGCTAACACGTTTAATGAAATATTTGACATTCTTATGAATGGAATTTCAATTTAGCAATAACTCGTGAATATTTTTATTAACGCAACAGTTGATCAGCAGAACGGTCTCCTAGCTACAGTTCGGAATCATTCCATGAATGGAAAGAGCCAAGGAGAACACCACGTAATTGTGAACCACGGTCAGATGGCAGAGATACACAACAGCTGGCGCCCCACTTTTCAAACTTCCACACCACGGGAACGTTAATAGCAATAGCCTGATGAAGACTAACGGATTAACTACCCGAGAGATGTGAGTTCAAATTCAACCGAAGATCGTCGAGTATAAAGGGTTTCTGTACACTGTGGTGAAAGCTTCCCCTTCCCCACATGTTATAATTATTTTCCATTCCACCCCTAATTTATTTAGGAAAAGGAATAAGAGCAAGAATTAGATTTCCTGTAAAGTTTTTTTTTCTAACCCATTCTCGGCTTTCTAGCTACGAAAATCTTGTATTCATAGATTGGATTTCTCAGGCTTTTGCCCTACTTGGAATTCTGGTTTGAGTGTTATCTAGTTTAGGGGGACAGCGACCCCTATTGTTTCACCCTGTCTCATCTCTACGTGGACCAACGGATTGGACAATCGGTGACCTCCCAAGGTCAAACCCACCCCGCCATAACTTTCAACCGCTACACTTCTTAATTACCGGAAGATATTGGCGTGATTTGGCTATCTTCATCCTGGGTTTTTTGAATATTCTGTTGGGATGATGGGATAACCCCGTTTGTATTTCTCCCGTGTGCTATACTTTATTTACTGGCGAGAATTTCCCCCACGCATTGGGGGGGGGGGGGCTTCGTTTTTGACGACCCCGGAAAGAGGACCCAGGGGCTGTTTTTTCAGCTACGATGCCCCCCTCCTTTTTTCAGTTAGAGTGATGCTACTGCTTGGGTTCACGGCGTTGTTTTCACCCCAAAAACTATGATCTTCTCGTCTCTTGTCTTAGTTAAAGAGATTATACTGCTTCGCTGCTGTGACATCACCCCAAAACTACGATTTCCTCGTCTTTCAACGTTAAATGAACTGTCTTCATCCGTAATCGAGATGAGGGTGCAAAAGGTTACAACCTTCTATTTGACTTCGCACTTTAATGGGGTCGATAATTGAAGGTACCTTTTTTATCGTATGCATCGCTAGTCCAACTTAGCTGTTCTGCGAACCACGGAAATCTTGATCTGCACCCTGACGTCAGGGAAGGAATGCCATCGGTTTAAATCCCGGATCATCTAATCATGAAGTCTTCACCAGCTTGATTTTATGGAGCAACTTTGGGAATCAAGGATTCCTCTTGGGTCAGATCAGCAAACGGAAGATCTTAACCGATTTTAATTTTTGTGCCGTTTTTCTTCTTATTACAAAAGTCAACTTTTTTGCAAAAAAAGCGTTCCGAAAAAAAATATTGATTTTCCTAAACCGACCGTAATATAGAAGTTTGGTTATTGATGGAACGGTTCATGTGCGAACTTGTGATATGATTATGGTTATTAATTTCGTGGTGTTGTCCTTTCTGTCGGATTTTTCCCATAAATATCGATCGCGGACCGTCAACAATTGCCCTTGTATTGCTAAGGTACGAGTTTAGTTAAAATACCTACAGATTTGTGTTCATAATTCGTCGTACTAGAGCAACACAACGGGCAATCGAAGACGTTCCGGATCAATCTAAGGTAAAGATTCGAGGACACCATATAATTTTGAATCACCTTCAGATGAATTGGTAAAACTTGAGATGGCACCCCACTCTCAAAACTACCTCACCAACCCAATGTTCGGACTTTCTGCCACAAGAGATTTAAGTTGCATAACCGACTCTGTACCCTCTACAAACATCCACGCAATGGAACCAGGAGCCTTCCGATCTAAAATTAAAGATTTATCGCGTACCGTCGTCAGTATTCTGTTGTGTTTCTCACTTGCGACGTTTTTTCAAATAATAAAATTAAATCCAAGACAGATTTAACGTCATTAATCCTCTTTGCACACTGGTATATTTTGTTGGATTCGTACTCGGAACCCATAAAATGCTAATTTCCGGCAGTGATACCTCGACCCCACAAATACTCTGATTTGATGATCTGGTACTATTTTAATTAAAAATTACCTAAATTATACCAATTATCGACTCCACAATTTCTGTAATACGTTGGCGGTATTTAAATGTGCTCTCTTACAAACACAGATGGCGCTCTTGAAAATATATTAAGCGATATCAACTTGGCAAAGATAACTTTTTAATCCATACAATAGCTTTTGACGCATTTGAATATTTATTGCATTTCACTAGAGGTGCCTGAACTTAAATTCGCAAATTGGTATTAAGTACCACTATATACTCACAAATTCAATAAATAATATGTCTTCCTAATTTTTAAAAAATTATCTCAGATTTGTATAACATTGTTTAGTGTTCGGGAGCGATGCTTGCACCGTGTCTGAGTAATCGTTTAATAATGATTAATAACAGATTATTTTGTATTGATATTTTTTTTATGTATTGATTTGGTGGTATAAATTCAAATGACCGCATCAACGCATCGTGTTTTTCTTGTGAGATGACATAGTGCTACTGGATTTCAATATATTAATTTGTATTTGATTCCTTAATGTTACTCTACTATAACTCTGGAAAAGGTACCTCTCAGGAAAAGCAGATGAAATACAATTTAAGACCAAAATGTTTGAAATTTCTCAAAGAATGAAAACAACAGTTACTTTCTAAAACTAACTACCACCCAAAACTGCGATTAAATGTTTTCAAGTGGTCAAGGAAAAGCTCATCAAAACTAGTCTTTGAATGCGCTATTTCAAAACGTCGTTACAGAATAACTTGATTTGTTACGCCGCGATACCAGATGTCCTTCAACCAGGCGCCTTGCAATAAGCCGGGAAGACACAGGGGCCCATAGGGAAGGTGCTGCCTGTGTCTGGATAGCGGACAATGAGGCAGTTGGCTCTACGCGTGCGTTTCGTATGATGTGACGGTCTTCTCGACAACTGGTCTGTCGAAGGCGTCTTGATCCTGGTCGCCGTGTAAATGACGTCTCTTCCGTCGACTGGTCCCAACACCTCCTCACATTAAAATCAGAACGGCCTACTTGACGAGCTACTCGCCGAGCTGACCACCCAACTTCCATCATCCCGATGATTCTTCCCCTCTCGAACTCTGACAGCTGCTCATATTGTCTTCGATGGCGGCGTAACGGCGAATGATTAAGTACATTAAAACAATCTCTGCTTACCTTTTTTATATTCAAAGGAAAACGAAGTTCAACGCCCTCTAGTGGCATTACGCAATGCTGAATCACACTCTATTTCTAATCATTTGCATAGATGGCCGACATGTACCTTTATGCGAAGTTTCGTTACGATTCCACAATTATTTCTAGGTGCGCAAATTTTTATGACTATGAGTGTATTAGCAATAGATCTCAACTTGGCAAATATAATTTTTCAATACCAATCATCCATACAATTGCTTTTGACGCTTCTGAATATTGATTGCATTTCACTAGAGGTGCCACAAATTAAATTCGCAAATTGGTATTATGTACCAGTAATTACTCAAAAATTCAATAAATAATACGTCTTCATAACTTTTTTTATGTATCAACAATCTGATCATTGATGTGAAAACTTCAGGAACGATGTTTGCTCTCTGGGTAAACATTTAATAATGATTAATAGCATATTTCTTTTACAAAAGTGCATAATTTTTCTACGCATTGTTTTGGTACTAACTTTTATGACCACATCAACTCATCATGTTTCTCTGGTGAGATGACATGGTGCTATTGGATATCAGTATTTTAATATCTATTTGTTTTCTTACTGTCACACCTTCAACTATAGGAAACCTTTATCTTGATACTATAATCTGAACCTTCTTATGTCTGTTGACAAAGCGCCTTCAACTCAGGTGCTCCATCGAAAATTCTCTCTTCGTTGTCATAGCTAACACGTTTAATGAAACATTTTTCATTCTTATCAATGGAATTTCAATTTAGCAATAACTCGTGGATATTTTTACTAACGCATCAGTGGAGCAACAGAACGGTTTATAAACGATGGTTCGGAATCATTCACCCAAGGGACATAGCTGAGGACGGCACCATATAATAGTGAACCATAGTGAGATGACATAGCAACAACAGAGCCGGCAATACACTCTTTAAACTTCCACACATCGTGAATAGCGATCCCGTGGTGTGGAAGTTTGATTGGACGGAAGATTAACGGAATAACATCTCGTGGGATGAGTGCTTGAATACAACAAAAGAACGTTGTGTGCAAAGAGGTTTAGTATACCTTAAATATCCAATGGGGGGCCTCAAATGTCTTGAAATTACCTTGGTATAGAAGTAGGGATAATGAGGTGCAATATCATGTGCAACATTATTATCTGGACATTGTTTATCATGAAATAGTGTATAAAAATTACGTTTAACATGGATAAAAAAAACCGTAGTGTTGTCCTCGCATAAAGATTGATCGCGGACCTTCACTATTTACCGTTGTGTAACTAAGGTGCAACGTTAATTAAAATAACTAAACATTCGTGTAATACTTCGTCATATGAACGTAGTTCAAATTTACGAAAAACTTAGGATCTAATATATTCAAAATGAATACCGGATCATCGCCAATAGACTGTTGTGTTTCTACAGAGCGACTTTAATTCAAATACTAGCCTTCCTGTAACTGGTTTTCAATATACTAGAGGGCTGACGCCCCCTGCTCGCTGACGCTCGCCAACCCCCGGAACTGCAAGCAGTTCCCTCCGGATCGCTCCGCGATCCGAGCTCACTTCGCTCGCCCATAGGACACTACAATTCTTTAGTCTAGCTTAAAAGGGGCCCAATTTAGTCTACATAGACCTGAAAATTGATCTGATTATGTATTGCTGAACGATACAGCTACAGTTCTGAGAGAGCAGCGAGAAAGGGGATCTCTTGAGACTACTATGTACTAAATTCATTTTCAGGAACAGTATGGGTGAGTATTTACACTGACAAATAGATTTTTGGGACAGTATATAACTGAATGTATTTACAATAATAGCAAATTCTAAGGTATATGATATTTGAGTATTTACACGGTGCAAAACAGTTTATTCGAAGACCCTTTTTATGTATTGCTGAACCATACAGCTAATGTTCTGAGGGAGCAGCGAGAAAGGGGAACTCTTGGAACTACTATGTTCTAAATTCACTTTTCGTAACAGTGTAGGTGAACATTTACACTGACAAATAGATTTCTGATATGACTGAATGTATTTACAATAATAACAAATTCTGGGGTATATGATATTTGAGTATTTACACGGTGCAAAACAGTTTATCCGAAGACCCTTTTTGCGTATTGCTGAATCATACAGCTAATGTTCTGAGGGAGCAGCGAGAAAGGGGAACTCTTGGGACTACTATGTTCTAAATTCACTTTTAGGAACAGTGTGGGTGAGTATTCACACTGACAAATAGATTTGTGGGATATGATATGACAATGTATTTACAATAATATCAAATTCTGGGGTACATGACATTTGAGTATTTACACTGTGCAAAACAGTTTATTCGAAGACCCTTTTTATGTATTGCTGAACCATACAGCTAATGTTCTGAGGGAGCAGCGAGAAAGGGGAACTCTTGGGACTACTATGTTCTAAATTCACTTTCAGTAACAGTGTGAGTATTTACACTGACAAATAGATTTATGGGATATCATATGACAATGTATTTACAATAATAACAAATTCTGGGGTACATGACATTTGAGTATTTACACGGTGCAAAACAGTTTATCCGAAGACCCTTTTTACGTATTGCTGAACGATACAGCTACGGTTCTGAGAGAGCAGCGAGAAAGGGGATCTCTGGGGACTACTATGTTCTAAATTCACTTTTAGGAACAGTGTGGGTGAGTATTTACACTGACAAATAGATTTGTGGGATATGATATGACAATGTATTTACAATAATATCAAATTCTGGGGTATATGATATTTGAGTATTTACACGGTGCAAAACAGTTTATTCGAAGACCCATTTTACAAATTGCTGAACCATAGAGCTAATGTTCTGAGGGAGCAGCGAGAAAGGGGAACTCTTGGGTCTATGTTCTAAATTCACTTTTAGTAACAGCGTGGGTGAACATTTACACTGACAAATAGATTTCTGATATGACTGAATGTATTTACAATAATAAATTCTGGGTACATAATATTTTAGTATTTACACGGTGCAAAACAGTTTATCCGAAGACCCTTTTTACGTATTGCTGAACCATACAGCTAATGTTCTGAGGGAGCAGCGAGAAAGGGGAACTCTTGGGACTACTATGTTCTAAATTCACTTTTAGGAACAGTGTGGGTGAGTATTTACACTGACAAATAGATTTGTGGGATATGATATGACAATGTATTTACAATAATATCAAATTCTGGGGTATATGATATTTGAGTATTTACACGGTGCAAAACAGTTTATTCAAAGACCCTTTTTACAAATTGCTGAACCATAGAGCTAATGTTCTGAGGGAGCAGCGAGAAAGGGGAACTCTTGGGACTACTACGTTCTAAATTCACTTTTAGGAACAGTGTGGGTGAGTATTTACACTGACAAATAGATTTCTGATATGACTGAATATATTTACAATAATAACAAATTCTGGGGTACATGATAGTTGAGTATTTACACGGTGCAAAACAGTTTATCCGAAGACCCTTTTTGCGTATTGCTGAATCATACAGCTAATGTTCTGAGGGAGCAGCGAGAAAGGGGAACTCTTGGGACTACTACGTTCTAAATTCACTTTTAGGAACAGTGTGGGTGAGTATTTACACTGACAAATAGATTTGTGGGATATGATATGACAATGTATTTACAATAATATCAAATTCTGGGGTATATGATATTTGAGTATTTACACGGTGCAAAACAGTTTATTCGAAGACCCTTTTTACAAAGTGCTGAACCATACAGCTAATGTTCTGAGGGAGCAGCGAGAAAGGGGAACTCTTGGGACTATGTTCTAAATTCACTTTTAGTAACAGTGTGGGTGAACATTTACACTGACAAATAGATTTCTGATATGACTGAATGTATTTACAATAATAACAAATTCTGGGTACATAATATTTTAGTATTTACACGGTGCAAAACAGTTTATCCGAAGACCCTTTTTGTGTATTGCGGAACGATACAGCCGAGGTTCTGAGAGAGCAGCGAGAAAGGGAATCTCTTGGAACTTTTAGGAACAGTGCGGGTGATTATTTACACTGACAAATAGATTTCTGGGATATATGAATGAATGAATTTACTATGATAACAAATTCTGGGGTATATTCATTCAGATAAAACCTCCTTGTACACACAGTTGTGTATTTGAGAACTCGCAGACACAACAGTAACAGTATTTCTAGCGGTAATTCTCTGAATTCGTTCGTCAAAAGATTCCCTAGTTCACTGCTCTCTTCTTCGCTAATTAAATTGAAATTGACGCAAAGAGCTAATTTTTCTATCAAAAACCTCTCACAATTACCGGGAAGATTGATCAAGGCTTAAAAGCGACGCGCTTCCCGTTGTTGAAATGAGGGATAGCAATATTTACATTTGTAAAGGACAAAACCGTTGCCACACACCGGAGAGAAATACAGGCCGATTTTGCGCCACGCATAAGCGTATTATATATATAGATTTGGTCAAACTGTTATTATTAGCAGCATATTCCATCTCGACATTCAAGTGTGGAAATTGACTCAAATCCTGCTTTTCTTACTGTGAGTTGAACAGTTATAATTTCATTTTAAATAAATTGAGACTATTGACTGAATTAGGAAATTATTTAATCTGTCCTTGTAGATTATAATTCATTTAATTTATACGGCTGGAAACATCAACTAAAAATGAAAATTCAAATAGTCCGTTGTTATCAAATAATAGTGTTCTTTCATCATGTATGCCATTTTCCTGTATTAAAAACATCTAAACAGCGTGTTTCAATTTTCAAAATCTACTCGGAACGTGTCCTCTAGAAAGACATTTCAATTCCCAATGAATAAGATTTCACTCAATTCCAAATCGAACAATTCGGAATATGGTCTGCATTCTGGTTTGTTTAATGCTGTTGCTCTAATTTCAATCACACATTTTCATAACTCGTAACAAGACATGCTACATTTTTAAAGCTTCTCCTCTTGGTGTATAACGCAGTGTTATTTTAATACAGTATTATTAAAAAATTTTCAATTAAAGTTGAGGTGCCATTGACTTTACCTATCATTAACATCACTCCGTAATTATACACATTGATGAGTTTACTGTACTTTAGTTTTAGATTCTCTAGACATGATTTTACATTTTCAAATGTGTTTGATGTTTTTTTTTACCATGACTGGCAAGTTCTTCAAAGACATTAAAACTATAATTAATACCTCTTGTAAATATGCCTGACTGCGCAACATCACATATATGCATTGATTCATCCAAAATTAGAGAAAAGATAGTACAAGAAGGGACCAGGTCTTCCAGTTGCTGAGATACATCCTGATAGAGTTCCTCGACACGAGGTTACTCCTGAGCTACCAGCACACTCCTTAAACTTCGAACAGGGATTTCACAATCACACTAATATTTCGCTGTATTGCTGTAGTCCAACGTTAAAAATAATTACTAAAATTCCGACCTTACAATTTCAGTATAATATTAGCAGTATTTCAAAATGCTCTGATACAAACACAAATAGCTCTCTTGAAAATACATTTGCAAGCAATCTTAAGTTGTCAAAGATAACTTTTCAATACAAACCATCCATACAATAGCTTTTGTCGCAAATGAATATTGGTGGATATAAACTAAAGAATTATGGTAATACGTGCACCCATGTCTTTCAAAGCATTTCACTTGAGGTGTCTAAACGTTAGTTCCTAAATTGGTATTTATTACCACTATATGTATATATTTTTTTCGTTTAAGTTCAGTAAGGTTTTTGCCCAATGTTTGTGTAGACGTTTCTGAAATTATTAAAGATATATTGTTTACACATTAAAGTATAATTTTTTATTCGTGTAATGTGTGGTACTAGCGGATTAGTCATAATCAAAGATAATTTAAATTCTTTGATATCTTATTATCATGCTTTGCTTTACCTCTAGAAAAGGTACCTTTTAGGAAATCAGATCAAAGATGATTTTAGTAAACCTTATAAAAATTTTAATAGAGCGCAAAAAATTTCAAAATTTCACTAAGAAAGATAACGGAAGTTGTTTCTGAAACTAACTACCACACAAAACTGCGAGAAAATGTTTTCAAGTTTTTCAACCAAATCTCATCGAAACTACTGTGATTTAAATAAGCTTTTTAAAAAGACCACGGCTAAAAATACTTGATTTGTAGCTTGAAGTAAAACAAAAAATCTGTTATTTTTTCATTGCCGTTTCAATTTTTTTTTTCAGTTTATTTCAATAGGGTCTTTAAAATCTTGAATGAAACAATTGACTACATGCATTGGAATGCCTTTACTATTAGCATCAACTACATCCCATTATAACAAGACACTCAAGACATTGATACATTACTAGAGGTTTATCTCTTACTATTGTAATATGAACTCCTAAGTTATGTCTGAAGACAAAGGGCTTTCGACCCAGGTTCTCTTTGTTGTGACGGCTAACACGTTTAATGAAATATTTGTCGTTCTGATCAATGGAATTATTATTTAGCAATATATCGAGGGTATTTTTATTAACGTATAACTGGAGTAACACAGCGGGCTTTTAGCGACGGTTCGGGATCATCACCGAAGGGAAAGAGTCGAGGACGAGACAAGGTAATTGTGAACCATGGTCAAATGACATAGCAAACCAGAGCTGGCTCTCCACTCTTCGAACTGTCACATCACGCCATTATGAGGAAATATAAGACCAAGAGATATTTAACATTTTCAGTCTACTTTGCAATCGGGTTCTTTGGTAAAATTCAAACTCGAAAACCATAAATTGCTAATACGCGAAACTTCCAACCCGCTGTGTTGCTCTAGTACAAATATAGTTAAAAATGACGAAATATTGACACAACAAATTCAGTTATTATCTGGCTGTATTTGAATGTTCCCTCTTACAAACTCAGATAGCGATCTCAACTGGTCATAATTAATTTTTCAATACCAGTTACCAAATGAACAGTTTTGACGCGTTTGCAGTTTTGATGATATAAACTTAAGAATTATGTTGGTAACTGTACTTATGTCTTTCAAAGCATTTCATTAGTGGTGCCAGAACTTAAAATTATCAATTTGTATTTATTACCACTATGTGTTTACACATTCAATAAATAAGAAGTTTTGATATCTTTTTGTAGATAGCCGTATTGATTGACACTTGAATTCGTTGTAAACCGATGTTTTCTCTGTTTGGGTTAACAATGTAAATTATTATGAATTAATTATTTCAACATAATTTACTTAAGCTTGTTTTTATGTGGGGTACGAGCTTATTTGACCACTTTATCCGACCGTGTTTCCGCTAA